>OY757543.1:20592044-20594544 GCA_963584105.1 Alviniconcha strummeri | reverse complement strand
TAACTGTCTTGACTGCAGCGATTCTTCACTAAAGCTGCTCGTCGACTGACATGCAATGGGTTTCATTCGTGGAATGCAACTGTCCCTTAATTGTTGGGGCGAACAGACCTCTGTGGTACTGAACCGAATTGACATGACCTGCGATCAAATACAGGCCTACCGACACAACATCATCAACACCCTGTAGCCATGCAAAGTTGTTTCACAAGACAATGAAACCACTCACCAAAAGAGTTGCACTGGTTACCAGTCAAAGACAGATCCGTTTTCAATATAAATACAGTTTCGCTGGTTACCAGTCAAAGAAAGATCCATTTTCAATATAAATACAGTTTTTCTGGTTACTAGTCAAAGAAAGATCCGTTTTTAATATAAATACTGGCAATCCGGCGTTTCTTCGGTCATGGGCTCCTGTCCCTAATAAGCCTTATGATTTCTGTGAAAGAAAAAGACTTCGGTCAGCGGCCTAGCTGCCATCAAGCAGCGATATCACCCTATCAGTCTCCACCTCAAGCACTTCTTTCTCCGTGGCACAAGAGCTTTAGTTAGTGATGACCATTGATCGTTCGCTGCTAACTCTCACATCTGCAACTGTTCTCTTTTTCTCCGACAGCCGACACAGGATACCGTTCTCTCAGTCACGGCGTTTCCACCACACTCCGAGCATCGCTTTCCGGCACTTTCCTCCTTGAGGAGGATGTCGTAAGAACGGATGTCGTAAACCAATGCTCGGAGTTTGGGTTTCCACTTCACTCCGTCGAAACCTTCTTCTCTCTCTCTGCCTAACCCGACTCACGCTTCTTAACTCCGCAACACAGATAGTATGCAGACGAGAAGTTCATTGTGGCACGGATCCCACGCGTCACTTTCTTTTCTTCATCTTCCGCTTCTTCCCCCCCTTCAACCCCCCCCCCCCCCCCTTTTCGTCAATAGGCTGTGAGGAGGCTAGTGTGCAGTAAGGTGTACATCTGTGCGCGCGCGTGTGTGTGCAAATACAGTGCAGCTAATTTATGTATATCCATTGCTTTCATTTAACCGATGGCGCCAAAAGCTACGTGCGCGCGCGTGTGTGTGTATGTGTGTGTATGTGTGCGTGTGTGTGTGTGTGCGTGTGTGTGTACGTGTGTGTATGTGTGTGTGTGCGTGTGTGTGTGTGTGTGTGTGTGTGTGTGTGCGTGCGTGCGTGCGTGTGTGTGTGTGTGTGTGTGTGTGTGTGTGTGTGTGTGTGGAGTGCCCCCCTATCACCCCCCCCCCCCCCACTGCTTTTTGCTTTGCCCTATATTAATCATTTTTTCGTCGTATTTATGTACAGCGGTCCGAGTCTCGTACTAATTACACGGGGCTATAAAACCAGGCGTTTCTGAGCAACCTCTTGTGTTATTACGACTATCAGGCCTGGCGTCTGCACCCCTGGCGACCAGTGACGGCAGCAGCTACAGCCACGGGCCGAATAATTCACGTGTAACTTTCATATCCTGCTGGGCATAATGACGGCAGCCCATACACGCACCCTGTAGTGGTATTTGATCTTCCTCCCACCCCCTTCTATCCGCCCCACCCCCCACTGCAGGACGCTGTCGTGGTATTTGATTCCCCCCCCCCCCGTCCCCTCTCCTCCCCCCACCCCCCTTCCGCTGCATCGCTCCTGGACAACGGAAAGCTGTCGCGTCCAGTTTTTTTAGTCGCGTCCCGGGCTCACCACGTGCGTTGCTGGGCTGTGGAACGAGCGCGCATGTGCTGGGACGTGTCGCGCGGTGCAATGCGCACGTGGTGCACGCGCCTACCCCCTAATTTTACTGGCGGTTACCCCTCTGCTCCCTTCGTGTGGTCCCTGCGTGTCTGTTTCACTCGCCGCCGTGAACCGTTGTTTGCACCGCCGCGCACCCAAACACCACAGCACGATTGACGGCATGTCGGAGATAACGAGTGGAGCGAATGAGAAGGGGAGGAGAGGCGGGGAAGGTGGGGGGAGGGACGGGGGGGGTTGGGGGGGGTAGCCGGAGAAATTGCGATGCATTGGTGTAGGCCACTTGGAGGCCGACCCTGGGGGTGGGGAGTGGTGGGTGGAGGGGGTATTTTGCAGAAGTTTACTTGATGTCGAGGTGAGTTAGTGATGTTTATGAGTCACGTGGCGGTGATCAGGTGGTATTATGGCGGTTGTGGTGGTGGTGGCGGTATGGCCGGATCGCCAGAATGACACTGACTTTGTTCAGTCAGCAAGCTCTTGATGCTGAAGACCCTACTTCGACAGTTAAGCAACGAAAGCAACAATTTTGTCAGTTTTGTCATTTTCGTCAGTTTTGTCCAAAAATGTTTGGTTTTGTCGAAAAGCATGGAAATGCTCTCAGCTGAGATTAATCACTGGCGATCGTCAGCGGTTTGTCAACACGAATATTTGTTTTGTTTTTTGAGGTGACTAATTAATGTAAAACTCTTTGCACCGAACGACAGTTCGTGAACACGACTAATACGATGTGTCGATTCAGACTGGCGATTCCAC
>OY757543.1:20553314-20591844 GCA_963584105.1 Alviniconcha strummeri | reverse complement strand
AATCTAAACGCCTCGTTAATTTTATTTCCTATTTAGAAATCGACTTTCGGAAGAGATGATTCACGGGACTGGGTGTGGAAAGCACCACCAAATGTCACACTGACCAAACCCTTACATACGGCTTATCTCCTATTGTTCCTCGGCAGATACGCGCTCGCAACTTTCGTGTCCAGTTTCAACTCGAAGGCGCGTTGCGTGCAACACGGGCGAGCCGGGCGTGAGGCCAGTCCCTCTAATCGTTATTGATTAAAGTCAAGACTAGAAATTCAATATAAAATCAAAATTTTAAAGCAAAATCCTCGATTTTTCTCTCTCTTTTTTCTTTCTGTGTGTTCATAATCTTCTGTTGGACAAAACGCACTTTGAGATGGCCTGTTCCTTTAAACGAAACCAAAACTGTACAGTTTGTGTATTACTTATTTGTGAATGATAGTGATATTCATTATGACGCTACACAATACAACACGGTTAAGTAAGTAACTTGGTGCTTTATGCCCAGTTACTTACTTGCTCTTGTTGTTGTGTAGCGTCATAATGAATATCACTCTCCCTCGCAAATAAATAAGCCTATGAGACTCCATTATACCGTACAATAACAAACATTCATAAACGTATAAAGCCTGTCACAGATCTGTTACACGTGCCCTAAAAAAAAACTTCAGTGCAGAGAGAAGAAAAGAAAATAAGAAAGAAAAGAAGAAGAAAAGAAGGGGAAAAAAAGAAGAAGAAAAAAGCCACCACCATAATGCTCATGCTGTGCGGTAGAACTTCGGTCAGCTCTTGCTTGTTTAGTTCTTAATGTCCTCGGATGTCATTCGACATCCACTGGCCAGCTCGCTGTATAATATATATAGCTGTAAAGTAAACCGCGTAGTCTTTGCCTGAGCGAGTGCAGCCCCTAACACGAAACTGGCTTTATATTCGGGGCTCGCCGGTACTGTTATATTGACGGGTGGTCCCGAACGAACCGGGCCCGAACATAAAGGCGCAATGAACTTGTACGCTTGACACGTACCAGTAGCGGATAATTGACTCCTCCGCTTTTGTGCACAGTCTAGTCGGCCCGCCGCTGTCGAGGCTGACACGAGGGTCCATTCTCCCTTGGCCTCCACCGACCGTTCCGCTGCACTTCGGTTCCATTTACCGTAAAGGAGGGGGGGGGGGGGGGGGGGTAGGTAGAGGCTGGGGGAGTTAGTGAAGGGTGTAGGGAAGAGGGGAGGTGGTAAAGTGAAGGTGGAGGTGTGTGATGGTGGGGGTGGTGGTGGTGGGGGGGGGGGGGGGCAGTTGTCAGCAACTGCACCTTTTGCTACCTGCGTGGCAATTTACACACGGAAAACATTTAATACGGGATTTCCAAAGAACCTTCTTTCAGTTCCGTTATAATGTTTTATATAACCGGATGACTGACGGCCCGTGTCAAAGAATGTAACCGACTCAATGCTTACATACACAAAATTAAATATGTTTAAAAAATGAGGAAGAGCAGTCTCTCTCTCTCTCTCTCTCTCTCTCTCTCACACACACACACACACACACACACACACACAAGGGGGAGGGAGAAAATTTCCTGTATACCATGATTTTAAACAAGGGCAAACGTTGAAACAGCTACAGTGGATAAAAATATATTTAAAAAACCAGAAGAGCAAATGGCTCACTCTCAAAAACTTGTGAACATACACGCGCAGGTTACACACAGCGCAAGTCCTAACGTAATTAGGGGAGCGATAGTGGGCGCGGGAAGTGTGTGTGTGTGTGTGTGTGTGTGTGTGTGTGTGTGTGTGTGTGTGTGTGTGTGTTTAGGGGGTGGGGTGGGGGGGCGGGAAGGGGGGGCAAAGTCTCACATTCAGTTGGCCCAAAGCTAAACCCGCCGAAGAATGAGTAATTCGTAGTTTCTCGCGTTGAGAGCGATGAAATTAATTCATACGAACTTCAACACCCTCAGAGGAAAATAAATATGAATGACTCCGCCGCTCAACTACAAAGGCAAAAGCTGTAATCTTTTTTTCTTTTCTTTTTTGACATTGAAATCCATTGCCGAACACCAGGGTTAGGACTTCTGGCCGGGTGCTATCTCCCCCCCTCCCCCAACCCATCACCACCATACACACTCCCCCCTCCCCCCAGGGTTTCTAGTTAAATCGGGGATCTGCCTGTACACTTGGTCGCTTGCCTTGACTTTTAGTGCATCTGGGGTACACTCATATTAAATGCCTCCCCCCCCCCCCCCCCACACACACACACTCGCTCGTAACTTAGTGCATAAACAAACATCAAAACAGCAAGGAAAAAAGAAATATGAAGGGGGAAGGAAATGCGCGAAAACGTGTGTCAAACCCGGCCAAGTTTATAAATACAATAATTACAATAAAATAAATAAAAAAATGCAAATCTGCCCCTATTGTTAGTACAAACTTGGTATAGTTGCCATAAACTGAGTGACGATTCTCTTTCACAAACGCATGATTATGAAGTTTGTGACACATTCCTTTAAATCGATGCCCTGCAAACCGCTCCTATAGGCCCTCCGAAGAAAGAAGACAGAGAAAGAGAAAGTGGGTGGGGGGGGGGGGGGGGGGGGGAGAACTGAAAAAAAAGAGAAAAAAAGAAAAAAAGAGAAAAGTATGTAGAGTACACGGTCGGGTCCTCAGCTGCCTACTTGCTACTGTTTTCTCCAGTGTCACGACAAGGCTATCATGTGTTGCTGGTGTGCACGGCGGTTAGCAGATAAGAAGGGGAGTGTGGGGGGCGGGGGGTATGAGAGGGAAAGGATCATGTCTGCTTTCAAAAAATGAAAACATGTTGGGTTTTTTCTTTTTCTTTTAACGAGAGAGAGAGAGAGAGAGAGAGAGAGAGAGAGAGAGAGAGAGAGAGAGAGAGAGAGAGAGAGAGATTTTGTTGTCTTTTTAGTGTTAGTTCTCCTTGCAAGTCCTAGTCCTTTAATATTTTTTTTGTTAATAGAACTTTCCCCTTTCATTTGTCTTTATTTTTTTATTTTTTTTATATATATAGCTGAAAATGAAAATGGTCCAAACAATGAACGGATTTTATTTATTTTTTATTTATAAATAACTCGTTCTGTTTTGGTTTTAACAGAGTTCAAGATTACAGGACAAATAAAAAAAAAAAAATTACTGAGCAGAAAACCTACAATTACAAAAGATGCTGTATTATATCTACCTACCAAAAACTGCTATTGCTAATTCAAAAGAACACTGAAACAAGGACGACCCAGTATCATTAAAAACAAAACAAAAAACTATTAATCAAGAAATCAGTAAAATATAGAATAAAACCTTTCCGAACTTCTGACCCAGCTTAATAGAGCTGGAGTCCTCATTTTGATTTTGGTGACAGAGGAAGCTAAACATTCCTTCCCGAGTAAACAGCACCCCCCCCCCCCCAAAAAAAGGGGGGGGGGGGCGGGGGGCTCAAGGATCAGGGAAAGTTGGGAGGAGTGGAGAGAGGGTGGGGAGACACCCACACGCACACCCACATGTATACAATCACGGAAAGGCCTGAGAGGAAACGGGCTGGCAAGCAAGGAGGGGAAAAAACGTTGGTGAGATCGAAGCTAAAAAGACGTTAACACACAGAGAGAGATGGGGGGAGGGAGGACGAGAGAGAGAGAGAGAGAGAGAGAGAGAGAGAGAGAGAGAGAGAGAGAGAGAGAGAGAGAGAGAGAGAACTGAAAGATCTCCAAGATGCACCGAAAGTGCCCCGAGCTGAACCCTCTTGTCGCAGTCAGTCGTTGCGATCGACACTGACTGGGCCGGGCCGAGCGGGAAAAAGGGTGGTGGCAGCAAATCGAAAGCTTAGCGGCCGGCCGCAAACTACGTCACTACTTCCTTCCTCATCACCCAGACAGTGATAGTCTGTGAGTTCAGTGATAGTCTATGAGTTATCTTGACCACTGCCAGCAGGTTGCGGCGCCATCAGTATGGGGCCCATATATGTATGTAATATTATCTGTACAAAGAGCAAATAACGTTAAAGGTGGATAGCCTCCAATCCCGGCTAGCTAAAAGAGTCCACAAGTCCGGTTCGTGTTCCAAACAGGGAAGCGAGTCTACAACTTTAATTTAAACGCATTTCTAGCCGGCCTTCTAGTCCTATTAAATTTTGCACTCCACAAGTGCCCATTTTTTCAGTCATCACCGTTTAGAAGATAAAGGGATTAAGGAGGCTATTTGTCCTTCATACATACGGGCCATGATCTTGAAACGAAAACTCATGCGCACGTCTCTAACTTGTCCGTCTGTAGAAGTCTGGCTACTGGCTGTCACTGAAAAGGAGCCATTGCGTCCGGGAGGAAAGAGTGATAGGCTGGGGGGAAGTCTGTCGGAAAACAGCGGAGAAGGAAATGTAACGTATGAAAATAAACCGACAATCAATCAATTTCAAACGTGCATTTACTCAAACATTCACCCACTAGGTATCATCAGTCAATGAACTAATCTTCAAGTCACTGACTTCAACGTATTTAAAAAATAATAAAATAATAATAATAATAATAATAATTCAGAAAAACTAAAAAGCAAATGTTATATTTCTCATTTCTTGCAATGGCTGAAATGTTAACTTTAAAATAAAATAATTTCCTATAAAAAGAACTCTTTTTGTTGTTTTTGCTGTTTGTCAACATGGTGCAAAACTCAACACTTCAGTGCATCAAGCTTTTGTTGCAATGTACAAAAAAGTACAAAAGCAAGGAAGCCGTACTATACTGACGACCTGCGTGGTTTACACAGTCCAACTTCAAAATACTTCCTCCATTTTCTGTCCGTAAAAGTGCTATAAAAATGTCCCTAACACTGACATCACACATTTGTACCACACTGTGTATGATCACTGTCAGTGCCTCCGTAAACGGATCTTCTCTTCCAGACTAACGACCTTAAAGTTCAGTGTAGTGCGTAGTGCTGCTCACTATCCTTGCCGCTTGTCTATGAACTGAGATACAGTGGATTTCGTCTTCCAAAGCATTGTGGTGTACGCTGATAACACATGTAAATACAGTGATCTATTATATCCGTTTGTAGAGAGAAGGAGGGGGGCAGAGAGACAGAGAGGGAGCGAGCGAGCGAGAGAGAGAGAGAGAGAGAGAGAGAGAGAGAGAGAGAGAGAGAGAGAGAGAGAGAGAGAGAGAGAACCACTGTATTCACTGTTCACCGATGGGCTTTATTTTCAAGCATCATCTTTCGAGTCGAGTCTCTTACAACGAACTGCCAGACTTCACTTTGCTACAAACATTCTGCATCATGATTTGTGAACACTTTGCCGCTGTCGCCCCCCCACCCCCCCCGTCCCCCTCCCCCTCCCCACCCCGACCCTTTAGTGCGGTCACTGTGGACACGTGCTCGCGTGTCTACCGAGAAATGGAAGTGGAAACAGCCAGGGAATGTCCCGATCTTTCCTGATTGCTCCTGTCGCCGGCTTGTACTCTCAGTGTGACGGGGGAAGTCTCTCGCTCTATATTCCTGGCGGGGCTAAGTGCAGTAAGCTGGCTGGCCCCAGTGAACGCCCGCTAACCGGGATATCAGCCCTGACAAGCCAGTGCTAGGAGTAGGACCTGTCACTCGTGAACTTCATGACACCGAACACGAGCAGATCAATATCTTATCTATGACTCTGCGGGCGCCTATCTGACATTAGAAAGTTGAAACGTATGATGATCATATATGCTTGAACGAAACATTAAAAGAGAGAGAGAGAGAGATGAAGACAAGAACAAAAGAAGAACAAGAAGAAGAAGAAGAAGAAAAAAAAAATCACTCTGGAAGAGAAATTATGGATTCACACATAAACAGGAACTTGGTGGATTCCAATGGTGACATCACAACAAACAAAACACAAATGACTAAAAACCTGTAGCCATATATATATATATATATCTCTATATATATATACATATGAAACTTAAAATTTGACAATATATATAATCCTTAAAAATAAAATTCAAAAACTGTTTAATAAATAAAAATGGATGAAGTATGCAAACAGATTTTGACAAATTTTAGTCAACAAAAACAAGTAATAACTTTACAAGAAGTCGGACATGTTTTCTGTGATCACATGTAGCGTAATTTATTACCTTTGAAGTTGGGTATCACTTTACTTCAGTTGACAATGTTTTAGATTTTTGAGAGGATTTTTTTTTTTTTTTACTCATATATTAACAATTAACAGTTGACAATGTTTTATATTTTTGAGATGAAAAAAATCAACTCATCTATTACATGCCGATACTGAAGAGAGATTCCAGGTTTCAAATTATCTTGTCAACAATGTTTCTCCATCCCATAGATATAACTAATTTTAAATCACATTCTTCAACTTTAAAACTTTGGTTCAGCACACTAGTTGTGGTTGATAGCTCAGTCGTGGCTTTAAAAAATACTTCCACTGCTGGAGACCCCTTTGTTACACAGTGACCACACACATGAGAGAGGGGGGGGGGGGGGAGAGAGAGAGAATGTGTGTGTGTGTGTGTGTGTGTGTGTGTGTGTGTGACCATATAATTATGACTTATCATTTGGATTCAGAAGCTTGACTACTACAGTATACAGAAAATCTGAAGAATAGTCTAATCACTGTTGAAAAGGGTAAAAAGTATAGATCATGATTCACACATGTACATGTATGATCTCACTTCCCCACTTTCTTATTTATGATATAGACATATAACATACCGGAGCTCCTCCACTTCTCCTGAGCACCTCAAAGATGGAATTCTCTTCTCTGTTGTCGATGACATGAATGTCCAGAAGACGTTTCGCCTGCAACCACCGCAGCACGTCCAACCCGGCATGTCTCAAAGCTGCCGATTTCAGGACACAACGACCACAGTGGTCAAGCTCACCCGACAAAGGGGTGGACTGGGCAGCGGTTAGCAGCTTCAGCAGGCTGCCCTGGAGGTAGGGTTGATCCCCCAAAGAATCGAACACACGACACAAGAAGTAACAGAACTGGTCCGTGTTCACCTGGCCGCTGGAACTGAGTCCACGAACCATGTCTTCGACGATGTTGGCAAACGGGTAGAAAAGTTCGTCGGTCATCAAAACGCTGCCAAGCTCGGCTCCAAAGGGTAAGTTTTCTGGCGTGATCGTGGTGGTGGTAAGGGCCATCGAACCCTCCTCTCCCCAACACTAGGAACGAACTCCTCGCTCTCACACTCAGCTGTGCTTGTCGCCCGCCTCCGCTCCTCTCGCTCTGCCGGCAGTGCGGGATCTGAAGCTCGCACTCCGCTGCGCCCGCATTAATAGTTGATTGAAGAGTTCAGCCGGTTCAAAGCTTTCCACATTGTGCCGCCCCGTGCGCGAGTGTGACAGGCAGCCAGCGAACAGACGGCAGAGAGGACATTGTGCAAACGATCACACAAACAGTACTCCCAGTCGCCGGCTCAGCTCATGGCCTCGGATCCCCTTCTTATCTCGCTCAGATTAAACGTTGCCTTTTCTCTTTCTGGGAACATCCGCCACGACGTTTCTCCTAACCTTTAATGACGAACCTGAAAAAATCAATGTACTTAACGGTCGAATAGAATTTACGTTCGCCCTGCACTGAGAGACCCTCGATCAATGCTCTAAATCCGTCGCACTTGCTGTATCGCAAGGGAGGGCACTCTCATTCTCCATTCCAGGAAATGGCTGTCTCGAAGGGTCCGCGCGCAACTTTCAACTGACTTTTTAATTGTTTTGACCGCTGTTCCTCCACGCCAGGACTCGCTTTCAAGTTTTATCTCGTCTGTGATTCACTGACGGGGTTCTAATGGCGACGAATACTCATGTAACGAAATCATCAATTCCGCGAGCCACTCACGATTGTGATCGGCCGGGCCCAGAAAAATCGAAGTCGAGAGGCCCAAAGCCTCATCAAAAATACCAGCAAAACCACAGGTATCTTTTCTTTTCTTCGTTCTCTCTCAACATCAGTCTCACTTTGGTCCACACATCTGGAACAACCACCCCCAAGACTGCTACTCTCTTCCTTCAAAAACAGACACGTCTCTTCAAATATTTCGACCAACCAACACTGTCCTTTACCCCCTCATTAATATTAGTTATTTAGTAGGTAGTATCATTGTATGATCTGTGTGTGTGTGTGTGTGTGTGTGTGTGTGTGTGTGTGTGTGTGTGTGTGTGTGTGAGTGTGTATTTTGCTATATACTAATATAGTCATTTATGTTTGTAACCTGTGTTGGTGTGTACATTATTTGTTGTATGTTGAAATTTGAACACTCTTTATCTTGTTCAGTTGATGTAATATGTATCATGTTACATGTACAGGTCTGTGTACTGTTCTAAGCTTCTATTTAATAATAGTATTATGCTTGTAATGCTGTATTGTTCAACACTTTGAGTTGCAGGTTAGGCGCTTTGAAATTTCCATAATTAAATATTACTGTAAGTTTTAGCAGCATGTTCATAAATTAGTTAAACTGACTTAAGTCACAAGCTTAGTCTTGGCCAAGATTATCTCTTTTACACTATGTAACCAATACTTTTAAATTCGTAATTGCCATCCAGCATTGTATTTATAAGCAGGAACATTAATGAGGAAACTCTTTTAAAAAACCTCACAAACATTGGGAACTGACATAGACTGATACAGTGATAGAGTGTTTTGCACTTGTAGTTGTACATGATATTTTAATGTGACAAAAAACATGCAGAATAAAAACAATATTAAATCACAGCACTTCCGGTTCTAGCAAGAACAATGTTAACAACAATATACACTAAAATTACAACTTATGGCTAAAAAGCCAAGAAGCTGCAATGTAAAACTGATGAGTCATTCACTGATTCAGTGATTCATACTCATAGTCATAGAATTATAGTTTATACAGTTTTAGTTTGCAAAGATCCCCAGTGCATTACACTCCACAACAAAATCGTTCAACTCCTTAAGATAAATTAAAATTATTCTTTCTTTGAGTTTTGCCTTCTTTCAGTTTTGAGCATTCACCTAACAGTAACCCACAGCAGTCTTGAAATTTACAGTACTTCCTTTGAGATTTGTTGGGCCAAAGCCGATCCTAGGATTAAATTAAAGTTAGCCCCAGGGTGTATAGGGTTATGTGCAGTTTGGCATTTTAACGGCTCAGTCATTCATACCAATAATGGATTTATAAACTATGGTACTTGGTAGGCCTTTAAAAAAATTTTTTTTTTTTTTTTTTTTTTTAAATCAGCACATCTCAAACATGTATGCTTCACATTCTAAAAAATGATGAGTCCTGACACTGAGAAAATGGCAGTGGCAGACTGGGTGTTTTTCTCCGTGAATGAAAGAGAAGAAAAGAAAAAAAAAAAACTTAATGCTCACTTGACTTCTGATAAAGTAATTTATGCAAACTGTACAAAATAGCATGTTTAGGTAATATGATTTTACCTTTTTTAGCCCAAAATATGGCACAAGTCATCAGATAAAGCCTGAAATAAACTTACAAAATACTTTCATAATAGTTTAAGTTTAAAGTTCATTTTGACTTCAAGATTATTATATCCTTAAAGTTGTATAATAGCATTAATAATAAATAATACTGCCACTAGTGTCAGGTCAGTGGTGGGAATTGTCCAGTGAGTCAGTGATGTTACTTGTTACTGTTAGTACTGGATAAATATGGGATTCAAGATGTGTTTAATACTAAGTGCAACAGTTGCTTACTTGCAATACAACAAGTAACAACTGTTGTAATTAGTATAATTTAAAAAAGATTTTTTTTTTTTTTTTGCATTTGCATTTGCAGAAATTGCAAGTCAAGTTCTTGCATGCTTTGAGTTTTGAATAAACTGAACTTTGGCTCAACTCAATTTTCAGTGGGAAGGAGTGGTGGATGCTCCCAAATCAGCCTTGCATGCATACATTTTTTAACAAGCCTTTGAACAGTGACTTTAAGTGAACATACCAGGTTATTCCCACAAACTGCAATTTTCCTAGTTTATGGAGAAAGGATTAGTTATTCATTTTTACTGTAGTGCTGAGCTGTGTATGGACAGTTGTAACTTGTGTACCTTTTTTATTTTATTAAATTTCTATGGCTGATTCATTAGCAACAACCAGGCCAAAATACAGACTGCGCCTCAGGGCAACTTCATATAAAGTTATATTTATAGTGTTTATAAGCTAACCAAGTAGTGGTAAAATTGTAAATGATGACAAAATCATTCGCTGATTGTTAAAAACCCGAAGGGAAAATCTAACAGTTGACAGGTCAATACTTTTGTCACGCTTTCCTCATGCACTCAGAGTTTGTTGCAAAAACACTGCCCGGTGTAAATGGCATCCAGGTCAGTCGGCGTTAAAGCCACCCCGCTATCTATCAGTATCACCCACCCACCCAGATAAGGGGTCAGGTTCGCGAGTGCATGCAAGTGCAGTGAATGACAGGATGTACTATTTCAGTGGGCTCCTGCCCCCCTCGTCCCCCACTCCAACCCCACCTCTCCTCCCAACCCATGGCTCATTCTTGTCCGCTGTGGTGACGGACGGCTTGTGCATTTGTCCGTCAAGCCCCAGTTTTGGCCGCCAGAGAAGGGCATTTTTCATTCGTTAATCTCTCTCTCTCCCTCCTTCCCTTCCGCCCTCTTTCTCTTTTCCCCGGCAAAGACGAAAATCTGTGTCCTCATCTCTCTCTCTCTCTCTCTCTCTCTCTCTCTCTCTCTCACACACACACACACACATACACACACACACACACTCTCTCTCGCTCATTCACTCTCTCTCCCCGTCTCACCCTCTCCCCTCTCTCATACCAGCCCCCCCCCCCCCTTCCCACACACACAAACACACATACACACTCCCCCCCCCCTCTCCCCCGTCTCCTAACACACACACAGACACACACGTGGGCGTCATGGACGCCTTCCCACTTCCTCTGCTCCCCATGTTCAAGCATACGCACGATTGTCACACAATACACAGCTGCACTTTATTTATGGTAACAAACACGGGCAGCCTATTTTCCTTAGAGTTAAACGAACTCATCAATTCCCTGTGGATTTAGAACCAATCACCAGCGCCACACAGGGATTTGTGTCATAAAACTTTCACGGTTTTCGTACAGTGACACTCAGATAATTAAGGCAGCCACTTCTCTTCAGGCTGACTCACAGGCGTATCTTTGAGTAATCTGAGATTTAAGGCATGAAAATTGCATGTGTGATCTGGCGTTGTCTGATCAGTCCCACTCCCAGCGTGAAACAAATGTTGGGCACATTTGATTTGCTTTAAAATTGATGGTATTCTCTTTGAGCAAGTACCTTCACAGAACTGTGATTACTAAGCTAAGCTCTGTAACAAAAAGTGTAGGTGAGCTGGTTCTCTCTCTCTCTCCTTTGCTGTAAAAACATGCAGCCTTGTATGATAATATAATTACATAATAATAATGCATAGAATTATATGTGTATAGCTTTGAACATGATTATTTAATCATAAATTTTAGGAAATCTTTTTTAAAGATAAATAAAAAGGTGTGTATTAATTTTATAAGTGTGTGTGTGTGTGTGTGTGTGTGTGTGTGTGTGTGTGTGTGTGTGTGTGTGTGTGTGTGAGCATCGCAACAGTACCACACACCATTTTAAATTTGTGGTCAGTTAAATTTGCACCCTTTTTATTGCCATCTTTATTAATAATAATAATAAAGAGGATTTCTAGAGCGCCCATCTACCGCACAAGGTGGGAGCACAGGGTGCTTTACAATAACACTAATGACAGACACTCCTCCCCCCCCCCCCTTACACACACACACACATGCACACACAACTCGTGTGTTGGATGAGGGGATAGGCACGGCTGTGAAAAACAATTTAGAAATAATTATTAAACAGGTGCATCTTGAGGGTGGCTTTAAAAGAGGAGGTCTCTGAGTGGAAGTTAGGACCATGTTCAGCTGTGGTGCATCCCAACTGGTAGATATGTTTTCTAAGAGATAAAAATTGCTCTAAGATATATATATATATAAGTGACATAAGAATAAGAATGAAAACTTAGAGCACAGTCCTTAAGCGCTTACACGTTCTTTACAAATACATATTGTCAAAATTCAGTGCATAAAACATGAATGCACACACACACACACAACACACACACACACAGACTCACACACGCATTCACACACGCACATGCAAACACATAATACATAACATACCTCATTATTACGTTAATCACTCCATACTGGGGACCGGCGCTGCTAATGGTAATCCCAGCATATTGATTATTGTTTCATCCAGTTCCAGCAAGCCTGGAATCAATGATGGACTGTTGAAGGAAGATGAAGATGCAGTTCGCCGCAGTCTCTTACAGTTGGAAGCTGATCACACACGCATGAAACAGACACTGGAGGAGACGATCAGAGATGCAGAGGTCAGTGTGTATGTTTGTGCATGCATGTGTGCATTTTTTGTGTGTGTTTTTGTTTGTTTGTTTGTCTGTGTTTTTTTGTTTGTTTGTGTGTGTGCTTAGGGATATATATGGGGATGAGTCATTGTGTGTGTGTATTGTTCATGTCTTTTGGGATGTTAGGATGATTGTGTGTGTGTGTGTGTGTGTGTGTGTGTGTGTGTGTGTGTGTGTGTGTGTGTGTGTGTGTGTGTGTGTGAATAATAACTTGAAATAAAGGTTGCTGGTTGTTAAATTAACTGTGTCTAACCATATGAGAAAAATCCTGGGCACTCTTAGCCTTGCAGCAACATAATAATATCATAATATTATAATAACATAATAATATTATGTTGCTGCATGGCTAAGAGTGCCCATGTGCTAAGAGTGTACAATTTTACAAACCACAAGTACTATTAAAGCAATATATTGCTTTAATAGTACTTGTGGTTTGTAAAATGGTACTGTTTATTTTAGTTGTTTTCAATTATTTTTATACTAAAACTCATGATGTATACTAGGGCATACATTTGATTTTTAGTGTGTTTATATTTCTTCTCAGGAACGCCTGGAGACCATGAACAAGTTGATGGCAGAGAGAGAACGAATATGCGCAGGTATGCCAAGGGAAGTAACTGTGTTACATTTCCTTCATAGTGTGGCTAGAGTTCTCTTACCATGTATCGCGGCTGTAGACTGTGCACATTCTTTAGACCTCACTATGTAAGCATATTATAATCAATATAATTATATATTATATGTTGTTGTTTGTTTGTTTGTTTTAGTCAAGATAAAATGTGAATACTATTCTATTGGCATTGCCTCTACAGGCATTTAATTGTGTGTTTTTTCCACTTTATTTTTCAGCCAACATGGATGCCGCAGCAGATAAAACCAAACAGCTGGAAGAACAAGTGTAAGTTGCATCACATACTGTAGAACCCCTGATACAGTTCCTACTGCACCTGTTTCAGGACAGCTCCTGCATCCACATGTGTGCTTCTCTGTTCCATGTAAATGAGTCTATCAAGAAAGAGCACAGCCTCTTTTCTGTGTTGATTTGGGATGCTTTCAGTGGGGTTAAGCTTTAATACCTGACTTAGTGACTGGTCCACAATGGGTCTTGTCTCCTCTAGTTCTGTTTCTGCAGGGAACTTTTTCTCTGGCTCTTTTTTTTTTTTTTTTTTTTGGAGGGGGAGGAGGGAGGAGTTGGATGCTGGAGTTGGATGCTGCGGATGCAGAAATTAAGTTTCCTGCTATTGACAACCCAGAGCTGTTTAAAAACGAAGAAGAGAAAGTTGTTAAGAGATGAAACTGTATAAGAAGTGTGTATTTTGACAGTAAATTTGACTTGCTTGTGATTTTTGGTGGACTGAATATTGATTTGAACTGCCAGCTGTTGAACTGTAGTAAGTGTTGTGTATTGTTGAAATGTGAAAGACTTTTACCTCTGGGTGTTTTTGTTTTGTTTTGTTCCATTTTTGTGTTGCTGTTTTTCTCACTGTGTTTTGCCCAAATATGGTTGATTTGGTGGTAAATACAAGTTACTACATGGAGGGGGGAAGCGCGGGGGGGACTTATATGCAGCCTTGGCTGAATGACATTTACTGTTTACTTACTTGCCCTAGACATACAGCCAGGTTTGGGAATAAACAAACTGACAGACTGGATGGATCAGGCAAACTCTTAGACACACTCTGAGCATTGCTTTGTGGCACCTTCCTCCAAACTCAGCCAGAACTGATCACGCCACTGAAGGGGCATTCTTTATATCCATGCAGCTGTCCACCAACATAGTCAGTGCCCTCTGAAAGGTGTGGCTGCTAATATGACTGGAAGCAGCCTAGCACCCAAGCACCCACATGAACATGAGTCTCATCCACCCTGGGTTAAAAAAAATCTGTCTCGATTCAAATGATTTTGGTTTATTTGTGCTGGCATAAGCAATGTGGTCGGTTATAAAAGAAATGTCTGATATAATTTGAGTTGTCCTACAAACCTTCTGCTGTTTGAATATCGTTGAAAAACTGTTTGTTAGCTGACAGTTTCTAGAGGCTTATGGCGTAATCAACTATGGCAGTGGTTAAAGGAAGGATGTCGTAAACCAGTGCTTAGGGTTTGACTCTCAGGCTAAGAGGGACTCAGCCTTGGATACATTGACATATTGCAACTCATGGAGGACAGTTTAAATGCCCTTGTAGCTTATTTATGTAAGGGGACTACTGAAAGTTTTCACAGATTGACCAGATGATGTGCTGTTTTTCACCAGATGACATGCTGTTTATTTTGAGATCTTGTTTCAGGGAAAATTATGAAAAGGCTCTCATAGAGAACAACATTGACCCAGGTAAACATTTTTATTCTTCTCTCAGAATGAACTACATTTTATGTCCATGCAAATCTAATAAAGCTTTCATACCTTAATTTTTTTTTTTTTTTAAAGGTATGATTTCTTGTCTGTTATTTATTATCTGATCTTTCACACACACACATGAACAAACACACACACACACACACACACACACACACACACACACACACACACACACACACACACACACACACACACACACACACATGCATGCACACACACACACATACATGCGTGTGCATGCACAAACATACAGTTTTCATACCTTCTTTTTTTAAGGTATGATTCCTTGTCTGTTGTCTATTTTCTGATCGTCACACTCTCTCTCTCTCTCTCTCTCTCTCTCTCTCTCTCTCTCTCTCTCTCATGCACACATGCGCACAAATCTTGGTATGCTGGTGTATTATAAGGCATACCGTTGTGCAGAAAAGCTGAGCTTCCTGTCTATTCAGGGTGAAGGTTGGCATGCTGGTGTATTATCAAGCATACCATTGTGCAGAAAAGCTGAGGACTGAGGTTCCTGTCTATTCAGGGTAAAGGTCACTGGTTAGGGCATACCAAGATTATTGTTTGACATGTCTGTGTTCACTAAGCTGTTTGACCTTTCATGTTGAATCTTTTGTCAGGAGGATGACTTCTGAACTGCTCGGTCTTTTGTAACCAAACTTGGCATAGTGGTGCATGATCATGAGCCAGAATGTTAGGCAAAAAAATCAGGTTGCTATCATTACAATTAGCCAAAACATAATGAGTTTTGTAAACTTGCGTAACCTTAATCTGAGGTATGCCAGTGCTATGGGCTCATACTCCCTGTTGAGTTGTTGCCCCTTGTTTGCAATGAGATTGCGTGCTGGCATATCATCACCAGATTTGACATAATAGTTAATACTGAACTTTTATTTTCTCAACCACTATTTTCTGTGATGCAAGACTTTGCTTGGTGATGACCATAAACTTGAAGAACACTCAGTATCCACATGCAAGCCATGCACGGAACACATTCACATTGTCAGAGAGACGGCAATAATTAGACTGAAAGAGTTTGATTGTCCTGAGGTGTGACCCTGTGTGATTGACAGGACATTAGAATCCAGTTAGTTACGAGCTAACTAACACTCGTTTGGCTTGGCTGTTCTTCAGTTACAGGGGAGGTTCAGGAGCTGACAGAAGAACAGGCCGCTGCGGTGGAGAAGAAAAAGAAAATTACGAAGGTTTGGACTTGAAATCCATCTGATTTACATGGATCTGCTTGTACGTTTCATCAGCCCACCCCACCCTCCACCTCCCGTTGTTTCCTCTCACAACATCTGTGTTGTTATTTCAGTATGTAAGTGCTGCATGGGTTTTGTAAGTCATGATTAGTGGTATCAGATATATATGCAAAGCACTGGCAGGTGTCGCAGCTCACCTGTTGTACACCTGTAGTCCCAGTCTCACTTTCTGGCACCCTTCCTCCAAACTCGGCTGTAATTTGTTGTGCCATTGAAGTGGCACTTATTCTCTCTGTGCATTTGTCTGCTAAAATGCCCGCTGTAAGTCTCACCGGCCACTTCCAGTGCCCTCTGTAAAATGTACAACATAGCTTTGAAGCACATGCATAAACATCAGGGCTGTGTGCACCAATTTAATTTTTTTTTTTTAAATAAAATCACAGGGCATTCTAAAGCAAACAGAATTTTCAGGTTAGTGTTCCCAAAATGTAGAGACAGTTTGGGTTTGTTTGACCTCAAAGGGGTGGGGATAGTGCAGTTGGTAGGGTGTGTGACTGAAAAGCAACATGCAGTCTTGATGTAGGTTAAGTCCCTTGTGTGGCAAGGGGGGGGGGGGGGGGGGGGGGGGGGCATCATAAACCACTGACCTCTGACATGGACTACAGGATCTTTAATGTGTGTATGTGTGGTGTGTATATGTGATCTTTTGTGTACATATATATATACTTACTCTGTACAGACTGTTTAAAAAGTCATTCAGATGAGACTGTAGACCCAGGTCCCCTGTGTATATATATATATATAGCCCCCCCCCCTTAATAAAACACAGGTCTAGTTTAATTGTGTAACACTGTCCCCAACAAAATGAAATGAAGGTCTTAGATTAATTTTGTTATAACATGTCCTCTGCACTGAAACAGAAGTATAGTTTAATTGTGTAAATAATATGTCCCCTGAATGAAGTGAAAGTCTGGTACTAGTTTAATTGTGTAATATGTCCCACACAATGAACTGAAAGTCTAGTTTTGTGTTGTTATAACATGTCTCCTTCAGTGAAACAAAGGTATAGTTTATTCATGTAATATGTCCCTTGAATGAAATGAAAGTGTAGTTTAAGTGTGTAATATATGCCCCTTTATGAAACAAACATCTAGTTTAATTGTATTATTATATGTCCCTCTCCTTGTTTGCACTGCAGGGAGATGTCAGCAAGATGCGAGAAAAGCTGCAAGAAATGAATGAGGATTCAGACAGATACCTCATTGATGTCCAGGTAAGAGCTTGAGTGGTGTCAGTTTATGTCAGAGTTTTGTGTGTGTGTTCGTCTTTTGAACATGTAAATTGTAATTAGAATGTGTGTGTGTGTGTGTTTCAAACTATCAGTTTACTTCAGTTATCTAGATTCTAAAATACATCTCAGAGTCCCCTTTCCTCTGCCCCCCCCCCCCCCCCCCCCAATCTTCCACTCCCCCCCCCCCCCACAACCTCCCACCCCTTCCAAGGTCTCTTTGATAGGCCAGCACATTGTCTTTTATCTATAGGTATATATATATATATATATATGTGTGTGTGTAGTTGAATATTTTATAGATATAATTCAATTTCCATCTGTTTAATGGCAGCCAGGTTCTCATTCTGCCACTGTCATCAGCTTCTCCCATTTTGGATTCCTGCTCACCTGTGGCCACATGTTTCAGAACATCTTGAAAGACATAGAAGAGCTGGAGGCAACCAGTCAGCGAGCAGGAGGCTGTGCTGCAGCGGACACGCTGTCGCACACTGAGATGGCGGATCTCATCAAGGAAGTGGAAGAGGCACAGAAGAAGGAACAGCAAGAGAAGAAGAAGAAAAAGAAACAGGATTGCAAGGAGGATGAGGAGAAGGAGAAAGAAGAGAATGAGGAAGAGGAGGAGGATGAAAAATCGGAGTCTCCAGCTGCCAGTTCTGAAGAGAAGGGGATTCCCAGTTGCGGTCCAAGTCTGATGTCTTTCTCACACAGACTTAAGCCTTGCTTGTACTGTTACATACACCAGAAGTCTAATTTTCATGTTGTAAAAAAAAATCAAGGTGTAATGTTATTATTACGTATGATGTGCAGGTGAACTCACTTTAACAACAGGAAATGAATGCATGTAGTTGAACAATTGAATCTTAAGATCAAATCTTATAATGCAGTAATTGAATCTGAAGATCAAATCTTGTTAGCTATACAAGTGTTCCCCTTCTGCACTAGTATTGTAGCATAATTTATAGTGATGTTCACCTGGATCTGCACTTGTGTAGGATTCCAGCATAGCTGTTAATGTCAAGCCTTTCATCATTTATAGAAGAATGTTAACCAGTCTGGTTGATGTAATATGTTTTGCTCACAAAAACTCATTTGAAAGTTGTATCAGAAAATATGGTAAAAAAAAAGTAGCTTTACTCCGCTCAAAATAATATTTTTGATATGTGACTGTTTTTATTCATTTGTCCCGGTTCACTTTTTGATTTTCTTTTGGGATCCCAAAGGTTGTTTTCAAAAGCATTGAAATTGGATCTTTGAGAATGGTCTTCCTAACACTTGTATATCAAATGCCTTCTGCAACTGTGTTCCCAGTTCATGACCAAATGAAAACGCTACATCCAGTTTGAGAACACATTCCAGGCTACATGAGCATTTCACCTTTAGGACATTTCAGGTGCAAGTCTAGAAGTATTTGAGAGAGAGCCTGAGTAGTGCATTAAATACTTCTGTGTTAATTTTCTTCAGATTGCATTGAGTAGCCTTCCCTGCAAAACAAAACAAAAAAAGCTAGATATCATTTGTTTTTTGTTGCCAGTCTGATGTTAGGGACTGGATGTGCATAACAGATTTGGGAATTTCCATCAAAGTTTCAGCTGATATTTCTGAATTTACTGCCTGGAGTGTGAGTCACTAACTTGAAGACTTTTGCATCAGGTTTTGCATGGTCTAGCTGCAGCTCCGTACTTACCTGAGTAGCAGTAGCTAAAAAGCTGACACTTCTCTGCATATTATCTCACTGCGTGCAGCTGATCATGTGAACTCAGTCTGCTAGCTGTTCTACTGAGGATACCTTACTGGACTCTCCCTCCTTTTCCAGTCTCTCTGTCCATCTGTCTGGCTCTGCAGTAATATTCCTCCAAAGTCGCTGCTATACTACACTTTCCGTCCAAGATCTGTTTTTCATGTTTAAGGCTACTGAAAGTCATGTACATAATTTTTTATATATATATAGTGGGTACAAACAGACAGTGCTTTGAGAAGTATGTTCTAGAATGGAAGTCTTCAGAGTGTTGGACACTGTATGGAAGGAGAGTAAGCCATCTAAAGCTTCAACACTGAAGATCCCAGCTGGCCTTGCTTCTCGACCCAAGCTTGTCGTGGTGATGCCCCAGCCAATCTTTGGCAGCTAGTTTTCAGTCATGTGATGTATTATGGCATCCTTGATCGGTTTCTCTCTCCATTCCATTCCATTTAGGAGTTCTGGCTGTTTTGCCAGAATTTTTGTTCATTTCCTTTTTGCTGGCAGCAGTTAAGTCCAGTGGATGGTGGATATCTTCGAACAGTTTGGCCACAGTGTTGGGTCAGAAATGGTATGAAATTCAACCAGAATGTGTGGTATGGGATGTTGACAATCTGCTGATCCTGTCATCATTACAGAGGGGGAAAATGTGGTTGCGGTTGAATATTCTAAAGTGCCTTTTTGTTGCTGTAGGCCAGACTTTTCCTTTGAAAAGAGATCCTGGTCAGGCCAAACAGCTATGTCCACTGTTGAGTTAATGAACGGAGCAATTTGTTTGTTCAGTGTTGGAAGATATGGGCAGTGCATTCAAATGATTCATCTGTTGTTGCCCTGATGCGTACTAACGATGTCTGGTTTAAACTCTGGCAGTGCAGCATTGTGATGTTCGTTACTGTTAATTTCTTTGCAAAAACATAGTGCTTAGTTTGTTGTATAAATCATTAAATGCAAATGCTGTTAAACTAGAATCCACATAAGTGTCGTGCTTTGTATTTTGTGATTTTATGTTCATTTATTGTGTGTTGTGTCGTATTTGGTGTGAT
Source organism: Alviniconcha strummeri (assembly GCA_963584105.1). Taxonomy (NCBI): domain Eukaryota; kingdom Metazoa; phylum Mollusca; class Gastropoda; family Provannidae; genus Alviniconcha; species Alviniconcha strummeri. Next base: position 20,571,809 of record OY757543.1, on the reverse strand, counting down.
GTGTCCATATAGTTCTGCTACGAGGAAATTTCTCAGCCAAATGGATGACGGTCTTTACCATATTTCTGGCGAGTGGATATATATTTGGAGACTACCCCAGCACCACGAACATGGGAAGTAATCCTGATCTCAACTGTGAGCCCTGCCATGGCTGAAGGGACACAACTGCGTCAGTCGCAAACGGTGCAGTGTTATTAGGAGTTGTCTTTTTTTAGCCGTGTAGACTTGCACGGTGGTTACTTTTTAAGGTCGCCGCTCGCCGAGTCTGTGGCTCAGGGAAACTCCAAGCCTGTGAGTCACTTGCCGGACAGCCACACCATCTTGCAACCATGCAGTGGCCCTCCTTCTGGCAAGGTCGCTCATTTGTCTTCTTGGGGGTATGCTGGAGTGGTGCAGTATTTCACTACTGCTGCTGCATATAAAGAGATGCGCTGCGGAGCACAAAACCAAGCTGCAAGTCCAATCGTGCACGTGCATCACATGCATATTCCCGGCCTTGCTAGTGACAGTCCTGTGGAAAATACATCTACTCACAGGTCTCAGAACAGGGTTTTGTCTCCGTTTGTAACACTACTAAATCTCATGCGAATGAAACTGATGCAGTAGCAACACGCAAGGGAGTTACATAGCGCTCGCGAAGACGTCACACGAACACGACAACCAAGAGCTGAGTTTATGTACCTCAAATTTATGTACACGCATGCTCAGGTGAGAGTTACCGTATGCGACTCATGTCTTTGTTATGTTTGTGTGACGTCTTTTGAGGGCTAATTAACTCCCTTTAATTGTGTGTTGATTCTGCACGAGCACTCGGCATGGTTTCAGATTCCGATGCACTAAGTAGCATTTACTGTAAGTCTGTAGGCAGTGTTAGAGTGACTGTAAACCCAAGACCAAACCAAAGTAACAAAAAGTCTGATCTGGTTGACAAACAGGAAATAAACGAAACGATACTCACCAGTCGCCTTGTCCTTGACACGCCCTGGCGAGAGTGGACACTATAGTAGCCATGAACTCGGAGAGGAAGGTGGTCACCTTTATTTAGCACAAAGTATTGATCTTTCGGTGGACACTTTAATCATGTCCGGTCAAGGCTCAGCCCGGGGGAGGGGGGGGGGGGGGCAGCCAGCTGTTCTGTTGTAGTCTGTAGGGGCGACGCCTTAGCTTGCTCAGTGCTAGAGCGCCGGACTGCCTCGTGATGGAGAGGTCGCGGGTTCGATCCCCGGCGGGAGAACTGTTTTTCACCAGGGTCAGCTTTCTGTGCTGACTAAGTTCTTCTTCTTCAGTCTGTTCCACCCCTGTGTTATCGCGGTAACACGTAATGTAAAAAATCCCATTCTGCCAAAAGTGCAGGTGGCAGGGTACAGCCCCCCCCCCCCCCCCCCCCCCCCCCCCCCCCCCCCCCCCCCCCCCAAACACACACACCAGTGTGAACAATAGGTGTGCCACCTGCACTTTTGGCAAAAAGATCGGGATTTTTTTATGTGTTACCGCGATAACACAGGGGTGTAACAGATTGAAGAAGAAGAGTCAGCACAGAAAGCTGACCCTGGTGAAAAACAATTCTCCCGCTAGGGGTCGAACCCGCGACCTCTCCATCACGAGTCCGGTGCTCTAGCACTGAGCTATCTTCGCCCCCGGCTACAGACTACAACAGAACAGCTGGTTCCCCTCCCCCCCACCCCCACCCCCGCGGCTGAGCCTTGACCAGACATGATTCATGTGTCGACTGAAAAATCAATACTTTGTGAAGTATAGGCCTACTTCTACGTGTTCGTGTGTTGCTGTCAAAGCTGACCGATCAAAATTTGGAACAGATTCGAGCAGTGGTGAAGATCACGCCCCCCCCCCCCCTCCCCCACCACCCTCCCTCCCTCAGTTTTACTGCTCGCTCACAAAATGGATGGCACAGTTCCATGGGTAATCTACGCTTCGGACTGGCGGCCAAATAATCGATTGTGATTAACGTTTTTTGCGACGATTACTTCTGTATTTCAGTGCTTCACTAATGAGCTGTTTTTTGTCAGAACAGCTTTGAACGAAACTCAAGCTGTTCCGATGGCCGGAAAACAACGTCAGTCGGTAAAGGAAGAAGATTCAGAACTGATCGTCGCAAAAAACGGTAGTTGCAATCGATTATAGCTGCGATCACTGTGAAATTGATTTTGCGACCGAGACTGAGTCGGCCAGATCTGCAGTTAGACAAAACACTGATGTCAAATTTGGAGAAAGCCATTTCCTGTCATTGATTTCGGTCTCGCGGGTAGCTCAGTGGTTGGACATGGATCGAGAAGACGGCAAAACAGTGAAATGAAATATGATGACTGAAGCATGACGATTTGAAGCGTAATTTATAAAACTGTGTAAACGTTCTGTTTAGATTCTGTTGTGGTGTTCGTACAGCAATGCAACTGCATGCATGAACAGTATGTGCGCACTGCACGTAAAAATCACAGATACTGGAAGCCATACCGGTTTTCATACTCAGTAAAGTACTGCACACGGTGGGAATGTTTGGCCAGGTAAGGCGACCCAAATTTTACACAAAACAACAACAAAAACAAAACAGCCGTCTCAAGTTCCAACGCGGCGTATTTGCGACCGTTCCAAAAGTGGCACTCAGCCGCCTGAGATCAGGTATTTTATGATGAATGGGTCCCTCCGGCATTGCCGATTGTAATTAGGCCTAAGCCAGTCACACAACGGCAATGTTATTTTTGTTAACCAAGCAGCCAAAAAATAAATCGTAAAAAAAAAAAAAAATCAGTGTATTACTTCACGAGCTGAACAAAGTGCGAGTTCAGCTTCACTTTTTGTTTGACAGTAACCGTGTCAGATGAATAAATTATAATCACGGATGTGGGAACATCATCTTCGTTCAGCTGAGTGTCCAACCGATGACTGAGGCAGTTGCAGAAGTTGACACCCCGCGCCCCCTTCGGTTAAAGTGGACTTGCCCGACGACAAAGCATGCAACAAGAGTTCCACTGAACACAGCGGCGCGTTTTGAACGGTCGATCCCACAGCCGTGCGCTCAGTGCTCCGTGTTACGCCTGCTTCTCGCTCACCGGCTCCTCTGGACCACGAGCACGTACTGAGCAGGCAACCGTGAACTGGCCGTAAACACAGGCGTGCCGGCTTTCCAACAACAACACTCCTCAGTCGCAATCAACCTCAACGCTGCCCGCAGTAGCTGGCGGCTCGTGTCGCTGCTTGCTTGCTTGCTCCCTTTCGGACACTGATTCTAGAGCAACAGCAGCCGAGTCGGCACCGGTTAGCTGAGTGAGGCTGACAACGGCACAGTGATTGTGACATCGCTGCTGTGCACTATTACTGACACAGGACTCAGTCGCAGGCATGTTCAGCTCCGGCTTCAGCGGAACCCGCACCGTCAAGACTTTCTACTCGGACGGTACGGGACCCCCGAGGGTTGAAACCAAAACTTACAACATCGGCGGCCCTGGCGGATCGAACATCGGCTTCACGCCCGGCGGAGGTGGGGGCTTCGGCGGCGACATCAACATCGGATTCGGCGATACGTTCGGAGGCCGCGGGGTTCGATTCGGCGTGGGCGGCGGTCAGGATGGCGCCGGCGGCTCGGGTGGAATGGGGCTCCGATTCAAAGGGTTCAGTTCCGGCCCGGCGGCGCCCAGTCCCCGGCCCAAGATCAGCGGGCGTCCGCAGCGCAGCGCCCAGAAGAACCCGTTTGCCGGCCTGACGGAGCAGAAGTATTCGGAGATCAAGAGCAAGTGTCTGCAGGGTGGGTTCCTGTTTGAGGACAACCAGTTCCCTGCCCAGGATTCTAACCTCTTCTTCAGCCGCAGCCCCCCTCGTCGGTTTGAGTGGAGACGTCCCCATGTAAGTATTTATTAGTAGTAGTAAACGGCCCTGACTGGCCAGTCACTGCCTTGAAGAATGAGCGTTTTTAGTAGTAAACACTGACTGACCATTCATCACTGCCTTGAAGAATGAGCGTTTTTAGTAGTAAACTCTGACTGACCATTCATCACTGCCTTGAAGAATGAGCGTTTTTAGTAGTAAACTCTGACTGACCATTCGTTTTTAGTCAGTAAACACTGACCAGTCACTGCCTTGAAAAACGTTTTTAGTAGTAAACACTGACTGACCAATCACTGCCTTGAAAAATGAGCGTTTTTAGTAGTAAACACTGACTGACCAGTCACTGCCTTGAAGAATGAACGTTTTTAGCAGTAAACACTGACCAGTCACTGCCTTGAAAAATGAGCCTGTACTTTGCGTGTGAGAACTGGTTATCTATGACTGTGAGCATTGTCAGTGTGAGACTAAAGACGGGTTATCTGGTAGCATTGGCGGCCTTGAACTCTATTGGTGCCATCTGCCATCTGGAAGTATGCGTGCGCGCGCGCGCGCGTACTACTGAAGTATTGTGTGTGGTATGCAGTGCAAATGAACAAAAATACACACATTGATATGCACACTACATGCACACACTGACACGCACACGCACACACACACACACACACACACACACACACACACACACACACACACACACACACACACACATAAACACTCACAATTTTGCGTCAAAGTAACGAGACGAGAGACCGATTCAAACAGCGTGTTTTAATTGGTCAAAGACAACGAGGCAGAAGCCTATATATCTATAGTATTCAAAAAGAAGAAAAGGAAAGCGATTTATTTTTGTGTGTGTGGTGCGCTTGGTCACTGTTGGCCAAACTCCCAAGCACTGGTTCAGGACATCCTTACTTCAGTCAAGTTTCTGGAGGAAGGGTGCCGGAACACGGAAGGAAGCGAGCCTCGGAGAGTGTGGGCTTTGCTGGTATGACCAGAGATGCTACAGCGTGTAGCGTATATATCTCTGGTCTGACTAGACAGAGATCCCCTTTCTCAGCCGATTCGCTCCACCTGGTGGTGGCAGACTCGGCCTGCACAAAGGATGCAGTGAGGAGCAAAATGAACGATGACCCGTGATTCGCCTGGTTGTGAGCTGGTCGCTTCAGCACGCGCCGGGTAGCCCCCCCCCCCCCTCCCCACCACCACCACCCCACCACGCCGGGCACACCCACCCTCACCCCCCTCCGCCTCCACCTCCACCCATCCCCCCTCCCACCTCAGACTCAGCCTTGTAACTGGATACAGGCTGGCTACTGGGGTAAAGTATCGCGCTATATAGTCAGCCTAGTGTGTGTACGCCGCAGTGCAGAACTTTGGCTTTTAGTTTTACTCGTGATATACCAAAGATTTTCCCATTTGGAAAGGGGAAAGAGTCTTTTGGTATACTTTTACTGGACAGAAGTAAACATGGTGCTTAACGTCCACCGGATGATGAAGTATGGGGTTATAAACAAACTATATGCAGAGGCACACTCCGAGCATCGCTTTCTGGCACCTGCCTCCTTGGAGGAAGGATGTCGTAAACCAATGCTTGGTGTTTGGGGCCGAGGATGTAATGTTGGATCTTCGGTTGGGGAGGAGCGGTGCCTGCATGAAAACAAAAACAAACAAAAGCGATCTTCTCAAGGCCCTTGTCTCTGTCTGTCTGTCTGTCTGTCTGTCTGTCTGTCTGTCTGTCTGTCTGTCTGTCTGTCTGTCTGTCTGTCTCTCTCTCTCTCTCTCTCTCTCTCTCTCTCTCTCTCTCTCTCTCTCATCTCTCTCTCTCTCTCTCTCAGAGTCTGCACACAAGAATACTACGGCATAACCTCCCCCCTCCCACTCCACCTTACACACACACACACACACACACACACACACACACACACACACACACACACACACACACACACACACACACACACACACCCTGACACACACACACACACACACACACACACACACACACACACACACTGTGACTGTGACACACACACGCACACACACACACACACACACACACACACACACACACACACACACACACACACACACACACACAGAGCACCACCACCACCAACAAGAAAAACAGAGAGAAGAAGCTGAACGCCTGCTGGTGCTGCTAGTACTACAGAACCAAAGAAGATTTTCCCGAACGGCGGAGTACAGAGGGACGGTACAGTACTTAGCAGCAGTGGAGCCGTGTGAGAGACCAGTGGCATTCCTGGCTGTGTCAGCAGTACCACAAAATAATCAATGCCAGCCGTCTCCTGGCCCTACTGAGTTGCCTGTCCCCGGGATATTGAGCGATGTGAGCATGATGTCTCCCCCCCCCCCTCCCTCACCTCCCTCTCCCTCCAGGCTCTGTGTCACTTCGGCTTGGGTCATATTGCTGAAATTGCTGTATGTATATTCGAGTCTTGCGTGGTTTGGGCGGTCATATGGTCGAAGCCTTTTTATTTTGTCCATTGTTTGTGTTTATACATTTCTCTGCATCTTTTTGTACGACGCATTGTGTCCTACATCATGCGCCATAGAAAGGTCCATTATTATTATTATATTGAGTCATATCCCCAGGACATGTTAATAATAATAATAATAATAAGAAGAAATAATTCTTATAAAGCGCTATTCTTTAACCAGAGTTAAACTCACTGCGCTGTACAAACATTTTATTGCAAAAACAAACAAACATTAACAGACATTTCAGCAAACAAAACCTTAATTACTGTAGCTTTAATTACCATTATCGCCTGTCGAACAACACACACACACACACACACACACACACACACACACACACACACACACACACACACACACACACACACACACACACACACACACACACACACAATGACACGCGCACGCCAGTCTCCGCCCGTGCACTCATACAACAATTAACAAAATATTAATGATCTCAAATAACGACACCAGTTTGAATCTGTCTTTTCACCCACCCAACCCGTGTCTCCTTCTCTTGCCTAGATGTCTCATGCTCTCTCCCTCCCCCATGTTATCAGCATCCCTACAGACGTCGAACAGAACACGTTCGCTTTGTGTTTCTTCGCTCGTCACTTAGATGTCTAAGTTAGTTAGTTGGTGCTTTGAGCCCAGTCACTCACGAAGGGTTATATTAGGGCTAATTAGATGTCTAACAGCTCTCGCTACAACGGACTGTGTAGGCAAGTTTTATTTGCACTACAGTGGGAGCAGCAATGGAAAGGGGGGTGGGGGTGGGGGTGGGGGAGACATGACAACCATCATCCCATTGCAGAAGAAATGGAATGACAACACAGAGATACAGCAGTGAAACACTGACGTTATGCTAAGTGAGGTCTAGTGTAACCTTGTGCAGTTTATGAAGAGAGTGGCTTGCTGGCTGGCTATTTGTCCGTCACTGAGTTCAGTCAAGACTATCTGTCAACACTCAAGCCACAAACAAGCCCACCGTGCGCACCCCCCCCCCCACCCCCCCACACACACACACCACCCCCCATCCCTACCAGCCAACAACAAAACCCAGACACAAGCATGAAACAGCAACAACAAGAAAACTAGCATGAAGCTGAAGTTTATTTTATTATCACACACCCTGAAGACCAGGCCATGATCTCCCGACTCCTACCAGACAACAACAAAACAAACGACACAAGTAAACACGGTGCTTAACGTCCACAGAAACCATAAGGCTTATTAGGGACGGGGGGAGGGGGGATTATATGCCTGTCACTACACTGTCACCACCAATGACTCCTGCATTAAGGTGGGCAGCGATGAGAGCCATTTTAATGTTTCATTAACTGTGAGGGACAAAGTCACAAGACAGTGTCCACAGACCACAATTTTTTAAGAGAAAGGAGAGCCGAAGTAGATTTGAACCGAGGTCCCTCTGCTTACCAGCCTTACCGCTAGGCCAAACCGGCTCACAGAAACGACACAAGCATGAAACAGCGCTTATATCCAAGACAAGCTTGCTTTACAGAATGACTGTCCCTACTGTGTTCTTTAGCATCTGAGGACATTAAGCAAAAAGAAAGAAAGAAGATGAAACAGCAACAACAACAAAACTAGCATAAAGCCGACGTTTATATTACTACCAACACCCTGAAGACCAGGCCATGACCTCCCGACCCCTAGTACCAGACAACAACAAAACAAACGAGACAAGCATAAAACAGCAACAACAACAAAACTGGCAGTGGCAGGTACTGAAGTTTTTTAATTTTTTATTACCACACTCAGAGCATCGCTTTCCGGAAGCTTCCTCCTTGGACGGAGGAAGGATGTCGTAACCAAGTGTTTGGAGTCTGGTTTATTACCTGTCATCTACATACCGTCAGTAGCACTAGTTGGACAATGGCTGTCTGGAGGACTTCCCCTGGCTGCGTTGCACGTTGTCATGGCACTGCAGACCCTACAAGTACAAAGAGAGAACAAATGGTGTTATTAATTATCTGTTTGCCCCGTGGATCAATGAAGCAGTGCAGGGATGCATGTATTGACAAATTATGCATTAGCTGCGTGGAGAGGTATGTCACCGAATGTATGCACTCGTCAGGTTGATGAATTGGGCAAACGGCAATGACAGTTCATGATTATATCCCCGGTTTGTGTGGACTGAGTCTCTTCTCTGACACCACTTTTGTTGTGCACAAGTAGGCTACACAAGTATCAGTTCAGGTAAAGTACACTGGGAGTAAACTATATTGCGTATTGTATATTATGTAGTATAAGCATACCTTTGATCTGCATTGTGACGGATGCAACATTCTTCAAACAGTTGTCTAGAATTTTGACTGTTTTTTGGATGCAAAATTCTATAAACAATATTGCGTCATACATGTGTTGTTTTAAAAAGGGATTTCAGGAAATTTCAGACCCTTAGTCTTTGGTGGGTCTTACCGTTGCAGTTTTGTCCAAGCCTATTAGTACTGGAGACCATCATGGCCATGCTGACAGCCCTGTGAGCCGGTTTGGCCTAGCGGTAAGGCGTTAGGCTGGTAAGCGGAAGGACCTCGGTTCGATACCGCTTCAGCTCTCCTTTCTACTCAGAAAGGTTGTGATTTGTGGACACTGTCCTGTGACTTTGTCCATCACTTCCTACTGAAACATTAAAATGGCTCTCATCGCTGCCCCTCTTAATGCGGAAGTTATTCTGGTGGTGATCGGGTAGCGATAGGTATATAGTCTCCCTCTCCCCCCACCTTCATACCCCCCTAATAAGCCTTACGGTTTCTGTGGACGTTAAGCACCATGTTTACTTACTTACTGCTGACCGCCCCTACGGCTAGGCACGAGGGAAGCACCGTTATGCAACACCGTGCAATGCCCAGCCCCAAGAGCTGTTGGCCACGGAGGCTTAGAAATCATAATGCCAAGGCACTTCGTAATACTGGCATTGCATTCATAGTTACTACGGACTTGCATTGCTGTGGGGGAGTATAATACATCTTTTAAGGCAGTGGCACCAGTCTCGTGAAGCCGCGAGCGCAGAGTTTGCTTTTAAAGGCTGGACACTTTCACAGTACGTAAACATCAAGAAACAAGGATGACCGCTAGCGTTCTAAAACAGGATCCAAACACAGTAAAGGTTCACAGGAACGCTAATTTAATCTGACATTACGAAACGTGCAGATGTTGGGTGTAAGGCTCCTTTTTCAAGCGACAAAACGGCAGTTAAACCGTTGCGGTGTAAAATGAAAATATACTTGTCCTGTTTCAGTTGCGATGTTTTGAAGAATCTGTCACAGTGTCTGTTGAACTAAATGCAGTTTTTGTTCGAGTGTCATGCTGTGCTAGGTTTTTGAACGACGGGTACGACAGTATTTATTATGAGTCGCTTTTAAGTCCATTCTGGGTTTAGAATTCACAGAATTGGACGATGATGATGATGATGAAGTGATGCTTAATGTCCTGAGATATCAGTTGACATATTAGGGACAAGCTGTGACCAATGCCGAAGCATGGTTCAGTATAGCTTTACGTCCACGGAAACCAGAAGGCTCGTTAGGACGGACAGCCCAGGACGGCCACCTCGATTCTCACACAGCTCCTGAACTATGTCAGAATTAGACTAATATACACGTAAACAAGTACTAACAAAGTGACACACCCCAAGCCTCCCTTTCTGGCACCATTCCTCTTAAGGAGGGAATGATGTCGTGGACGGATGCTTGGAGTTTGAACAAAGAGAATGTTAGTTTATTTCAGGCAAAACTCCGATCGACTGTAGTGTTAAAATAGTGTCGGAAATACACTGCACTTTGTGTTTGAAGACGATTGGGGAGAAAATGAAGTTGAACGAATTTTGAGGGAGAAAGTGTGTACTCCAGGCAGAATTAATTCCTTGCAGAAGATGAAGCGTCCAAAGGTGTTGTTATTTCAGTGCATATTGTTTTGGTGGTTCATGTGTAGCTTTAGTGTCGGTAGTAAATAGTAAGGTGAGCTGTAAAATTGAGACGCGCTTCTTGTTGGCCGTTTCCCGTCCCTAATAAGCCGTACGGTTTCTGTGGACGTTAAGCACCATGTTTACTTTGGCCGTTTTTTTACTTGACCGGCTGCCCTGTGTCCGGAGCGGTGGTCCAGCTTCTAGCCTGCGATTTGGTGACTTACGTTTTGAACTGGTGTAGCAGAACTTCGACGTGTGATTTCTTCCTGAGGTGACCCAATGCGGCTGACGGGACGTTAAAATCCAAGAACTTTGTGTTGGTCGTTGGTGTCCGAAGTTAACACCGCTTTTTTTCTTGCTTTTTTTCTTCTTCTCCAGTTTCGTCCATTTGTGTGTCGTGGGCCTACGTCCTAGAGCTGACCCTACGTGGTTGACAGGACCGTACAGTCCAGTTGCTAACTCGTACGAGGAATTACTTCTTCTTTTTTGAAAAGCCTGTTCAGTCTCCTCACGTAGCAGTGTTTTGTTGTTGTTGTTTTTCTCTCTCTCTCTCTCTGTGTGTGTGTGTGTGTGTGTGTGTGTGTGTGTGTGTGTGTGTGTGTGTGTGTGTGTGTGTGTGTGTGTGTTGTGTGTGTGTGTTTTCATGGCTGTATCGCTTAAATCCAAGACACATTTTGTGCCTGGATCGGTCTGTACTGAACCGGTGGCTCACCTGCGTTTCAATGACGTAGTGGGCAATGCAAAATGGCGGCGGAGAAGCATTGAGGAGAAGGGGGAAAATCGGAAAGTTCTGCAGCTGAATTTAATCTAAAGTTGGAGGGGTAAAAAACATTGCTTCCTGAGGGTGAATTGCATTGCAAGCTACAGTAACTGGGACCCAAAAGTGGACCAAAAAATGGAGGTTAAAGCAGTATTTCCTTAAACTGAAACCGGAAGTTACCATTAAAGCTCGAAAAAAAGAGGATTTGCCGGATTTTCTTGCAGCTGATTGCTTGCAATAGTCCACGCCTAAATGCGGTTGCCCTAATATAACCGTCACGGCTGATCGGGCGCAAAAAGCCAAATTCGTTCCTTCCCTAAATACGATGTTAAGACTTAACTAACCCACGTGAACGGCTCATTGCAAGCAGGAAGCCTGACTCACAAAAACAGCACATGGCTTTGACTTTGACGGAGTGAATACTGGTAACCTGCCTGGCAAAAGGCCAAGCATTAATCAGGTCAAAGAGAGCGAGCCATCAATCTTGCATTATAATATGCACGACGGAAGCATAAAATCAAGATAGCAATGCTGTATATTTTATATCTATCTATCTATCTATCTCTCTAAATATGTGTGTGTGTGTGTGTGTGTGTGTGTGTGTGTGTGTGTGTGTGTAAACTTAATTTAAAACATAGTAACTCTATAATGCCTGAAGCTTGTAAGAGAGGCGCTGATTATGCAGGAGGGAGGCAAATTACACACACTATAACTCTGTAGCGTACTTCGTAAGTAGAGTTTGAAGCAGTAATTTCATGATGCATAAAGCAAGGTGTATATAGCGGGGGGAACAAACTGATTTTGATTAAACAATATATCAAATACAACCGATCAGACAAAACAAGTGGTTGAACTGAATTTAATTGCGACTGGATGCTTTCAGTCTTCTTCTTCTTCTTCTTCTTCTTCTCTCTCTCTCTCTCTCTCTCTCTCTCTCTCTCTCTCTCTCTCTCTCTCTCTCTCTCTCTCTCTCTCCAACTGATAATACTTGCTAGGTAACAAAGTATGAACGGATCTAAGAGATAACTATAACATCACTGCTATGTGAATTCCATGGTTAGCCTATAGGCCTGTATTATATACTGTCAATGGCGGTAGCGAAATTTCGTAAAATAATGTGGCAGCTACTGCCAGGTATCAAATATGCACGGTCACCACTGAGCTAGAAACAGTGTTATACACGCAGAGGACATAGATCTGTATTGAGGAAATCAGCTGGGAAGCTCATATCGCTGTTTGTGGCAACGGGATCCCAGCTTGTACCTCTGGGCTAAAATAAAGCCCCGTTGGTACCTCTCCCATCCAACTCATTGCCATTGCCAGATCTGATTGCCCCGTGGCCATGCCTCGCACAAACTGTCAGAAAATGCATTGTTGCGGGAAAGCGACACGGCGAGATGGTGAACAAAACAAGGATTTTACAGCGTGACGGCGTGTAATGAATCATCCTTCACCGGGCACAGTGACAGGGGCGTGTGCAGCTGTTCAGTTTTACTCTGTCCTGATTAATCCAGAGGCCACAAAAACCAAACAGAAGAGCTCCACGTTTAGTAAGTAAACATGGTGCTTAACGTCCACCGTTTATGGTTTATAAGGCTTATTATGGACGGGGGAGGGGAGGGGGGTATGTGTTGGGGGTGGGGGAGGAAGAGGGAGATTATACTTATCGCTACACTCTCACCACCAGAATGACTCCTGTATTAAGATGGGCAGCGATGATAGCCATTTTAACGTTTTATTTTTAACTGTGAGGGACGAAGTCACAGGACAGTGTCCACAAACCACAACTAGCTCCACGTTTAGTAAGTAAGTAAGCATGGTGTTTAACGTCCACAGAAACCGTAAGGCTTATTAGGGACGGGGACAAGGGGGGAAGGGTGTATGGAGGTGGGGGAAGAGGGAGATTATAATTATACTATCGCTACACTGACTCCTGTATTAAGATGGGCAGCGATGACAGCCATTTTAACCTTTCATTTTTAATTGTGGGGGACAAAGTCACAAGACAGTGTCCACAGACCACAACTTTTGAAGATAAAGGAGAGCCGAAGCGGATATGAACCGAGGTCCCTCTGCTTACCAGCCTAACGCCTTTCCGCTTGGCCAAACCGGCTCACACTCCACGTGCACTAGTTTTATTGCAAAATGGCGGGCCCAAAAGCCGTGCATACTTCACCCCACCCCCTCAGTTGTATGTGTTTCATCACTTTGAATATTCAGATAAGTGAAATTCAGTTCTTAGTAGTGCGTTAGTGTAAATTAAGATCGAACGACAGCTTTAATATCCCGCTGGGATGAGTAAAGTATATTCTTATTATTATTGACGTTGTATTCATTTGTCCTTTTATCATAGTATTTGGCTGTGAATGTCTCGATTGCTAGTAGTACTGTAGGAACAGCAATATATGAGCCGGCCTTTGTGCTAGTATCTTCACCGTTGAGAAATAAAGTTTAATCTCTCTCTCTCTCTCTCTCTCTCTCTCTCTCTCTCTCTCTCTCTCTCTCTCTCTCTCTCTCTCTCTCTCAAGTAAACACGTCAAATCTGCTTCCATTCAAAACAGCAAAATAACTAATAAAAGGTGAAGGGGGATATCACACATTCAAAATTCGTTTACATCAGTTCAAAACACAAGTCACTAAATCACAGTTTGTCTAAACCACTGTTACAATGTCAAAAACCAACCACCTGTCTATGCACCTGAATTCACTATAACACGTTGTGTTCAGGTACCAGTTTATATTCCGTAGGCACTCACCACATGAACCTGCTGAAATTGCTTGGTGATTATGACAATGAGCAGGGTGCCCTTTTTTTTTTTTTTTTTTTATTCCGCAGGCTCACACGGAAAACTGCGGTAGGCAAAACTAACAGTTAAAAAGTAGGGGAGGATTTGGAGAAAAAGAAAAAAAGAAGGTAAATGGACCGGGAAGCTAGAAAAATTTAGGCAAGTAAATAGCTTGGTTTTCTACGCCCAGTCAACCAGATTAGGACAAGAAATTCGTGGCAAAGGTTTTAAAGGGATAACATTTGTCAGTTCTGAGTTTTCAACAGAGAGGGTCTTAATTTCTGCGTCCGCTGTACCCCACTGCGGGTAAATTAGTATGTGATTCTACTTAGTAATAATATGATTTAGATAAGCTATAGATAAACCTTATCAAACGGACGGTTATGTTTCTCACGTCGGTTGCGTGCCGATGTGATGTAAGTAGGTATAGTGAGTAGTCAGGCCGCCCATGTGTACTGAGTCACAGAATACATTCCAGCTTTTTTATATATAAAGTGTACTGTATTTGATCTGAGGCACAGATGCTTGCATAGTGTTTCATCTCCTTAATTTTTGTACAATGAACCAAGTAATAGAAAAATACGGAATTGTTAGCTGTTTGGTCTATCTGTCTATCTATATATCTATCAATCCATCTATCTATCTATCTATCTATGTGTGTGTGTGTGTGTGTGTGTGTGTGTGTGTGTGTGTGTGTGTGTGTGTGTGTGTGTGTGTTGAATAAAGAGCAGCAGCTTCGGTATTTGCTCGCTAGAGACTGGTGTGCTTGTTGTGTTTTGAATGCAGAGAACCGCGTCAGTCTGCGTCACGAGCGAGGTAACACACGAGTTGTGAAGCTGGGACGTGTGTGAGAGAGAGTGTGTGTGTGTAAAGGTGTGGCGGTGCCCTGCTTTCACTTCGCGTGTGTGTGTGTGTGTGTGAGGATACTTCTTACAGACTTCAGCGGCGCATGACCTTTCCTTCGTGTTGTCAACTTTCGCGGCTGTATCAGCTCTATATATCGCCGAGCAAGCGGTGTCTTAACTTGAAACAGAGTGAAGAGGAGGTCTCGGTCAACCCGGAGCAAATCCGAGCGTCGGACACACGAACTGCTGCTAGTACAACAGCCTGGCCTGCGTGCCCCGTGAATGGAAGTGTCCGCAACGTTCATTGTGCAGAGCGTGTTGTCGCCGCCGTCGTGTGTTTGGCATACCTGAAATCGCAGCGAGTGCGGCTTGAGCCTACGAGTTGTGCGGGTCGTGACACACACACCTGGTTGACTTGCTTGCAAGGACTGCAGTCCGCCACCTCCTGCCTCAGTGCATTGCCGCCTCTCTCGTGGGAAATTTCGCATTCAACTGCACGGACTCCGTCGGAAACGTACGTAACACCCGTCTTCCGTGTCATTGCTCAAAAGTTTTACTTGAAGTACTACTCACTCTCCGCCCTCGCTTGCACTGACACGGAAGTTTTTAGACTACGGGGACCGTTAAGTCAGCGGGCAGTGTGCTGTTGCTGCTGGCCCGGCCTGCCTGCACACCGGCAACCGAGTCAGTGGTGGACACACACCGGCGAGTTGGGCGGTGACTGTGAGTGTGAGTCCCCCATCAACACGGCTTCGTCGGCTAGTTCGGGTTATCTCTGTCCAGCGTTGTCCCCGTCTGTCTCCGACTGACAAGGCGTAGCAGGTTTGATCCTGTCACAGTTCGGTCCTTGCTCGGTGTGTGTGTGCTTCCTCTACGGACAGTGCCATTGTCAGTGCCAGTGCCTGAGTGGTGAAAAAACGTCCGTCCGTCCACAGCCAGCGAGTCTGCCACCACCCACGCACACCCGGCGCTGTCCTGTCTCTCTCAGTCTCATAAGGGACGGTGTAGACAGCAGAGGTTTGATCCTGCCGCAGCCCCCGTCAGTGCAGTGCGCGGCATCCGCTTGTGTGTCTGTGTCTGCGTGAGTCAGTCTTTGCTTCCTGCATAGCCGCAGCGGTGGACTGAACAACAACAACAACAACAACAAAAACACCCACAAACATGGATTTCCTCAACCGGTTCTCCTCCCAGTTCGGAGTGGACTTCGGCGACCCGAGTCAGTACGAGGAGTTGTTGCGCCATGGCCGACGCTTCATCCCGGGCCGCAGTCGGCCCCGCTACGCCCGGAAGAACCCCTTCGCCAGCCTGGAGTACCAGCACTTCGACGAGATCAAAGCCAAGTGCCAGGAGGAGGGCATCCTCTTCGAGGACCCCGAGTTCGAGGCCGTGGACACGTCCCTGTTTTTCTCGCAGGAACCTCCCCGTCCCTTTGAGTGGCTCAGACCGTCTGTAAGTACACTGTTGCAGCCGTCTGCGTTCTCGTCAGTACTAGACGTTTTGGTTGTTTGTAACTGTAAATAAACGTCTACATGGTGTAAGTACACTCTTACAGCCGTCTGCGTTCTCTTCAGTATTAGACATTTGCTTGTTTATAACTAAATAAACGTCCACATGGTGTAAGTACACTACAGCCGCCTGCATTCAGTATTACACGTTTGGTTATTTATGACTGTAAATAAACGTCTACATGGTGTAAGTACACTCTTACAGCCGTCTGCGTTCTCTTCAGTATTAGACGTTAGCTTGGTTTAACTGTAAATAAACGTC
The DNA here is from genome assembly GCA_963584105.1 of Alviniconcha strummeri. Lineage (NCBI taxonomy): Eukaryota > Metazoa > Mollusca > Gastropoda > Provannidae > Alviniconcha > Alviniconcha strummeri. The sequence goes on along the minus strand of OY757543.1, from coordinate 20,555,384 downwards.
CACATAGTGTAAGTACACTACAGCCGCCTGCATTCAGTATTACACGTTTGGTTATAAAAATGTAAATAAACGTCCACATGGTGTAAGTACACTATCGCAGCAGCCTGCCTTCACTTTAGCATTAGACGTTTGGTTGTTTATAAATGTAAATAAATGTCCACATGGTGTAAGTACACGGCTACAGCCATCTGCATTCAGTATTAGACGTTAGGTTATTTGCAACTGTAAATAAAGGTCCACGTGGCATTTTCGTCATAACAAGAGCCTTGGTTGATAATGGGTGCGATAGACTTGCATGTTACGTGTACACCCGTTTATCGATCTGCACCATTCCGAATGGCGTGTTTTCTGATAAAGTATGGCTTGGTCGTGTCGGCGTACCTGTCAGCTGGTACAGAATTAGTGTCAGTGGAAAGTTAAGTTTAATGATGAACGAAAGGAAGGATGCAGTCCAAACCGGTACCATAGCGAAACACCCAGACCCACTGCTGCCAGTTTTCCCCACGCTGGACGCTAGTTTAAAAACGGTGCGCTGGTCTGCATCGTGTGGTGCAGTGGTACCATTGCGAACACCCACTAGTTCCGTCGCTCCTACACAGACCAGTATTCACGACTTGTTCACGTGCCGTGTCTCCATAAAAGTAAACATGGTGCTTAACGTCCACAGAAACCATAAGGCTTATTAGGGACGGGAAGTGTCTCGATACATGGGGACTTGTTTTGTTGTTTGTTTTGTTTTTACGCCCAGTCAGCAGTTTTTACGCCTAGTCAGCCAGACGGTTAATTAGATCGAGGCGTGGGCGGTGCCATGTTTGGCCTTGGTTGTAGGTAGGTTGTGTTGCTTAATGTCCTCAGATGTCAGTTGACATATTAGGGACAAGCTGAGACCAGTGCCGAAGCACGGTTCAGTATTGCTTTACGTCCACAGAAACCAGAAGGCTCGTTAGGACGGACAGCCCAGGACGGCCACCTCGACTCTCACACAGCTCCTGAACTATGAAGCCTCTGGTTGTGTGAGTTTAGCGGTTGTAGTACCGAGTCGTTTCGCGCGGTTTTCTCGCTTGACTATTTTCACGGATGTATGGCTCATAAAACCGGAAGACTCGTTCAGCCCACGCAAGCATGGTGCTTAACGGCCACAGAAACCGTAATTCAGCCCATTGTTCACGTCATTTATTTATTCAGTGTCATGGGGCAGGACACTTGAGAATAGGCGCGGGGTAGCTCAGATAGTAAAGCGTCGGACTGACTGAAATGCCAGGCGCAATACCGACGCGGGTTCAACCCCCCTCACGTCCCCTCCCCCTCCCCCTCCCCTCCCATCCCTCCCACCCCACCCCCGCCTGGTGGGACAAGGGATTTTTGTCCCCAGAGTCAACTATCAACGCAGACTCTTTTACAGTGCTCGTATGTCAGTCTTTATGTGCGATCGCATGCATTAAGACCTGTGCGCATGTCAAAATACCAACACTGGCAGCCATGCCATTGTATGGACACAGGAATGGGTATCACATTGGCAGGAATGGGTATCACTGCGGCTCTTGCAGCTGCTGTAGACTTACCCAGGTAATATGACCCGAATTTCTTGAAACGGGTTTAGCGAAGTTTTTGAGGGGGGGGGGGGGGGGGGGGGGGAAGAGAGAGAGAGACAGACAGAAGGTGGCAGTCTGATACCTGTGTGAAGCTTAGCGTTGGTCGCTTCATGCACCGGGACAATCGCCAACACCCACGCCACTGCCGTCTTTTCCCCACCCACACAGATCACCGAACTGATTCAGTCCAAGGTAGTATCTTTGGACTCGAAACAAACCCATGTATATAAACATAAAACTGACAAAATCAAAGAAAAACAAGTTGGCTTAAAATTCCCATACATATATATGTATACACACATGTGCGCTCCATCCCGTCCCTCAAAATAATTAGTGCAACTGAACACCTGTGTGGTGAAGCTTTGCATCGATTGTGTCGTGCATTGGCTGCTTTCCGCAGACAAAAATTATTTCGCGTGTTTTGGTCTCGTTTACACACATGCCTTTTGTATGCTACAAACTGAAATTGTTCATGACA
>OY757543.1:20541678-20553114 GCA_963584105.1 Alviniconcha strummeri | reverse complement strand
AACCTAACCGAAGAAGCATCATCTCACGGGTCCTATTGATATGAATGGAATAAAAACAACTGTTACATTGAAACAGCAGTTTTTCCTCGATATCTTGTTCAAAATGGAGCTTCGTCAGTGCTGCCATCTCCTGCACTGCATCGGTATCAGTGACGTCATAAGGCTTGCTTGTGTGGCAAAAGTATCGGGTACTCAGACGATCAGGAGCCAACCTTTTTCTGCTCTTTATCTTTTTGTTTGCTTTTAATTAGTAACGAACTTGCTGTAACAAAAGAAGTACTTTTCCCCCTTCGAATCTGAGCGCCCTGAGACGATCAAATTCGAAGAAGAAGAAAAAAAGTACTTCTTTTGTATTGATAGTGATAAGAACCAAATGAAACATGTGGATGGAGCTTCATCCTTGTAGATTCGAACAGGTAATTTTTCTAAGTCGGTTACCCTGTGGGCACCCTTACCAACATGCACGTTTTCTACTTTTTTCGTGGTTAACTAACGCGTTCGCGTGACTTCTTCTGAGCGCTAATTAACTCCCTTTGTTGATATTGGTGTGCTTGTGTTCGAAAGGCCGCGTTGTGTTTCCTATGAATTACGGTCAGCGGGTGTCGCACCGACGATAGCAATCATCACACACTAATCACGATGATTAAGGTCCACATCTGCGACAAAACCATTAAGCTGATTAAATTCCGGTTGCTACGCATTTTAGATACAACAGAGATGTGGTTTTATTCTGTGTCCTATATGCAAGGCTATTTACTGGCCAGTGTATACGCGTTTGGTTTACGAAGCGCTGGCTGTCTATCGACTTTTGCCCGCCACACTGTGTCAAACAGCGGAACAACAGATGCAGACTTATTCTGGTGGTGACAGAATCTATAAAATATGTCCACGGCTTCCTCTGTCCCTCAGAACTCATACGGTTTCTATGGGCACTCTGTCCCCGTCCCTAATAGGTTATCCCGCCTCCGTGGACGTTAAGCAACATAAAAGCCAAAGATCACGGAGAAGAAGAAAAAAGAGAAGGATCTTTTTCAGAGCTCAGGAGCTGTGAGAACAGGGAGGTTGGCCTGGGTTCTCATTCCCTACCCCATTCTTCCTCCGTCCCTAATGAGCCATGCGGTTTCTATGGACGTAAAGCACCATGAAAAAACCCCTCTGTCTCCAGCATCCTCCTCCTGGGGGCGGGGTACCGCTGACGCAGAGGTTAAAGCCCTCCCCACCCCTTCCCCCAACCCGCACCCGCCCCCACTGCAGAGAACCTAGGCTTGTTAATATTAAAGTAGTTAAACTTCTGGCTTTTGAGTTTAAAGCCTGGACAGGGCCTTGCGTGCTTCGCCTGCTGTCGGGAATTTTATCATTGTCATTTCTGCCTTTTATGATTCGTCTAACTCTCTCTTTCTCCACCCCACCCCTCTCTCTCTCTCTCTCTCTCCTCACCCCACCTCCTTCCCCTCCCCAGCCCTCTCCAGACTTTACATGACGTTTTACGTGAACAGTGAATCGGAAATCAGTTTACTTGTGATTGGACGCCCTGTGTTTTGCCCTGATACCACTTCGCCGTTGACTGGTTCAAGGTCAGTCAGTGTTGTTGTACGGCCACAGAGACCATATAAAGACTATTAAGGACGGGGGAGCCCAGGGGAGGGTTCCAGGCGAGATCAAAAGATCAAGAGATCTTAGAGGAGGGAGGTGGAGCTGGACCCTCACTTTTGCCCAGAAGAGATTATGAGTAGGGAGGTGGAGCTGGGCTGAGCAAGTTGGACGTCTTTTGCTTCGAGTTGTCCAAGTTGTTCGTCAACAGCGGTGCAACGGACATTGTCTTAGTGACTCTGTCCAGCACAGCAGTTGAAAGAGCAATTGCGCAGTGCACAAGTCGCTGGGCAATGGCGAGGGAGACACCGCCTTAACACTTCCATTGTTCTGGCGGCGGTCTACGGTCTCTCCGGTCTTTTTCGGGCGGTTTCCGCGGTCGAGCCAATCACCCTATCCCCTTTCCCACTCTGTCCCCGTCCCTAATAGGTTATCCCGCCTCCGTGGACGTTAAGCAACATAAAAGCCAAAGGAGCCCAGGACGGCCACCTCGACTTCCACACAGCTCCTGAGCTCTGAAGAGTTGACTGGGCGGCAATCTGCCCGGATATATCCTATCCGCCATGGTGGACTGGGCGTTACAATTTTGTCTCTTTTTGTGGGCGGTAAATCAATGATCAAGACCGGTCCAGCGTCCTAGTGGGCCGATTTCGGTCCAAGCCTCGCGTTCCGGCACGTTCCTCCACCGAAACAAACTCCAGACACTGGTTTAACTTACGTAAGTTAAAACGGCCAGTTAACTCCGTAGCTTACGTAAGTTAAACCAGTGCTTGGAGTTTGTTTCGGTCTCTGTACTTACCTCTGTACGTACCTCCTCGGAGACAACCTGGCGTCAAACTGTTTTTTTACCTGAGCTATCCGCATTTAACTGTGTGCGCTTCATTTTAGCTATACATATTTTTGAAAAGGCCTGTGTGTGACGGTGGCAGTGTGTGGCAGGGGGTTGATTTAACTGCCGTGAGTGGCGTTCTGTGTGGAGCCTACATCCCTCACGTCAAAGTAAGTATCCCGCTTGAAAAAAGGCAACATCAAAGGAGGCTTCAGCCTGACCGTTAGAGCGTGGCCCTGATAGAATGTCGATAGGAGCGTAGTGTACGAGAGTCGAACTTTTTATGATCACACGCTTTTGACTACGTCACCCGGACGTGTGTAGTGTACAGTGACGAACGCGTTTAGTGCAAGCAGTCCTACTGTTATATATATATAATACTTGAGTGTGTGTGTGTGTGTGTGCGTGCGTGCGTGCGTGCGTGCGTGCGTGCGTGTGTGTGTGTGTGTGTGTGTGTGTGAGAGAGAGAGTGTATGTGTGTATGTGTGTGTGCGTGTGTGTGTGTGTGTGTGTGTGTGTGTGTGTGTGTGTGTGTGTGTGTGTGTGTGTAAACATAGCGCGACGCTAGTTGTACCACTGCACAAGTTGAGCTTGTTGCAAAATCCATGACAGTTAATTGCATGCAGTGCTCATACACCGGCCAAACTCCTTCGTAGTATTTTTAACTCCCCTCCCGCCCCATTCTCAGTTTGAAAAAATAAATTCCACCTTCATGCAGCATACATACATACACACGCGGCACGCACACACATATGTATTTACACACGCACGCACGCACACACACACACACACACACACACACACACACACACACACACACACACACACACACACACACACACACTGACGCACGCACGCACGAGTCGTGTTCTTTATGGCCCGAAGGTGGGACGTGACTTGGTCCATCTGGTTCGTGAAAACAGTCAGGTTGTGGCGGGAAGCAGTCCTGGATTGTTAAAAGACCTGGTTTCTAAGTATCACGCACACCACTACACTTGCCAAAACGATCGGCAGCAAACTCCGGGCCCTACCTTACGACATCCTTCAACAACAAAAAATTCCCTTAAGAGTCTTTGATCCTTTCTCCACGGAGGAAGAGTGAGTGCCTCCGGAAAGCGAGGCATCGAATGTGGATCTGCAGCAGCAGAGTTCTTAGCGCGAGCCGTCGTCTTCAAGTAGTAGTGTCGAGTCATCCAAAACACGTCTATTTTAATCCTACTGCTATTCATTGAACATGCCTGCATCCTATGTTCAGTGAATGAATGAAGATGGCGCATAAAAATATTAAAAAATCACACAAAACCTTGCGTATTCACAGCGCCAAATATACCCAGTACATACATACATGTAGGCTCTCACAAGCCAAAGCTATCATGGACATTCATGCCAATAAAGTTTTAACAGCCCCTCCCTCCGGAAACGAAACGCATCTAGTCACCGGTCTAGGGGGTCTAATTCCGAAACCAGTGCCTGTCTTTATTTTTATCCGCCTGGATTCCATCTGCATGAACTAGCAGCAGCCCGGCGTCTAGTCAGCTTCTCCGTTGTAATTTCGGTACCGGTATCTTTGTCCTGCCAGATGCGGTTATTGTAAAACACGATGAGTTGAGCGGCCTGTGCCAAAGGGCAGTTGTGGAAAGTGGACAATAACAGCTATATAATAGCTACAGTGCTGCCGATGACTGACCAGACGTACTACAGTACTAAATGTAGTGTAGTGACTGGACCGACCGAGCTTCGACTGCGATGTTTCCCCACCACCATCAAGAGTCGACAACTTGACTTCATGCACAGTTTTTACCCCGGTGGAGAGTAAACAAAAAACAGAACGCTGCGAGGAGCCAACTCTCTCTCTCTCTCTCTCTCTCTCTCTCTCTCTCTCTCTCTCTCTCTCTCTCTCTCTCTCTCTCTCTCTCATCACACACACACACACACACACACACACACACACCCTCCTCCCCCCCCCCCCCTCTCTCTCTCTCACTCTCTCTGTGGGATTACCCCACCTGTGCGTCTACGGGAGGGGAGGTGGGCACTGCCGGTGTGTACCGAGGGAAAGTCTAGTTTCCATGGTTACAAAAGGGGGGCGGGCGAGGAAGGTATTTTCAGCAGCAGGGTTTCACCATAGCGGCGTGCGGTTGTACGATGCTGCCGACGGTTTGCTTACAGAAGTGGACGGCGTTTCTTGCTGCTCTTGTTCAGCTCACAAGTGCGTCACTACCGTTTGGTGATGAAGGCAATTGAAAGACAGCAAGTACCCTACGGAGGCGGGTACTGTCTTTGCACGATGACAGCCTGTTAGTTGGTTGATCGAGCAAGGATCGATACTGAACTCTTGCACCGTTAGTTTTGTTGCTGCTGATGCTGTTGTTGTTGTTGTTGTTGCCTTGCGGACCAGTTCTCGGCCGGCTTAGTGAACGTCTAGAATAAATGAACGTTGATCAGTCAGCCAGTTAATTACCCGCCAAGACTGACAGGTACTGCAGTTAATTATCCAGGACAGCTGTACTGTCTTCTGAGACTCATGTGAGGCGGTGTATTATTCCCCAGTCAATCAGTGTTACCTCCTCGATGCATGCATATTCATAAGACCAAACGAACCCGCCTTCAGGGTGGTGTGGTTACGTCGACAGTGTAACAATTCTTTTTCCTACGGAATTTGAATACCTGTCTGTTTCTTACTGGACCCGGCCATTTTACGCTGCATAAACATGTACAAAAAGACTCAGTCGATATATATTTAACGCTTAGTCTTGTCAGTACAGAAGGAGTACTGAGTAAGCAGCCATGATTTTAATAAATACTACTACTACTACTACTACAACTACTACTAATAATAATAAAAACTGAAACAAGACTGACTGCTTGCGTTCTGAAGCAAGATCAAAATACACAAAAGGTTAAAAAGGACGCTTATGTTAACTAGACAATACGAAACATGCGCAAATTTTCAATACTGAAAAGCGCCTTTTTCAAGCAACAGACAGATTAAGACTAAGTATTGACTAAAGACTAAGACTAATATGTGTTTGTGAACACTATTGGACTAGACTTGTCAGTTTGAAGGAGCCCAAATAATACAAATTAAAGATTAAAATATATATATAGACACACACACACATATACATGTGTGTGTGTGTGTGTGTGTGTGTGTGTGTGTGTGTGTGTGTGTGTGTGTGTGTGTGTGTGTGTGTGTGTGTGTTTACGAGGACCTGGTATGAACACTATTTGACTAAACTTCTCAGTTTAAAGGAGCCTAAATAACACAAAATAGGCACTCAAAAGCTCTATATTAGTCATGTTTCCTCTGTCGTCGCCATTGCCGCATGTCAGTTTGCCGTACAGGTCGCTATACGTATCGTTTCCTGCTGACTGTCGGTCTTGTTGTGCCATCTGCCGACGGTGTTATGACAGATCGCCGCCCGCTCTTGCTTTATCTGAATGTCAACGTTTGCCTTTCAGGTTAGTTGGCCCCCGCAAAGGGCCGGATTGTGATGGGTGTGACATTTTGCACACTCGAGAGTCAGACTCTATTCGTCATTCAGTGCTGGCGTGGGCTTGATACGGCTGCGTAGATAGGTTTCGTGCAGGGCCCGCTGTGTGTAACTTAAACTGTGTTATGTTTAGTCTGTCCTCTAGGGGCCCGGAATTCGTGGCTGCACTCAGATGCTGGCTCTCCTTTCGCGGAAAAGATGGTATCACCACACCATATTTCATGCGAAAGATCAGTGTGCATTCACCACAAAACTAAAGTGTAAAGCGTACCAAATTTCACGCGCGAGATGAATCAGCGCACAGCGCACCACCAAACTCCGATGTTGAAGATGAGTTGATGCTTAATGTCCTCAGATGTCAGTTGACATATTAGGGACAAGTTGTGACCAATGCCAAAGCACGGTTCAATAAATTTTTACATCAACGGAAACCAGAAGGCTCGTTAGGACGAACAGCCCAGGACGTCCACCTCGACTCTCACACACAGCTCGGCCTGAACTATGAACTCCGATGTGTAAAATATGTACTTTTTCGCGCAAAAGATCCGTTTGCATCAGTTCACTATAAAACTGGAATGTGTGAAGCCGGCACTGATAAGGTCCAGTGCACGCTGATCAGCAAACTGGTATTTGTTGAAGCATATCCAAAATGTTCACGCGTCTGCATTCACTGGACCGCCAGACTAGAATGTGTAAAGCATATACAGGATTTTGCACAAATGATATGTGTGCATTCACCACCAAGCTCGAGTGTGTAAAGCATATTACATTCCTCGCAAAAGATTAGTGTCCATTTTCCCAACAGAACTCGCATGCATACCAAATATCATGCGAAATGCATACTAAATATCATGCGAAATGCATACCAAATATCATGCGAAATATCAGTGTGTATCCACCACATAACTAGCATATAAAAAGCATAATAACAAATTTCACGCAAGAGATTGATGTGCATTCAGTTCAACACAAAGTTCAAATTATAAAGCATGCCAAATTTCATGCGACCAAAGCGCAGTGCGGCCGCGCATTCACTGCTACTAAACTCGAACGCCTAAAGAGCAAGCAATAATTAAAATGTTTACACGTCGCCAAGACATGAATTTGCTTCTACATTAATTTAATCCGTCTTTTATCGGACGGAGTGCAAAGATCAGACGCCCTTCCAGCGGCAGCGCCCAAGGTGGTCAGATAATGACTGATTTGAGGTACGTGGGTGCTATACGATATGAAGATAAATCCAGGCTTTTACCGGAGTCAGTAAAAATGAACAGTCTCCACTATGCTGTCATGAGGCGCACGTATATCATGTGTATATAACTGTGTATAGTTATGTACTGTTTGGCCCTGCGCTGGGGTGTCAGTCGGGAACGCAGCAGTTGAGGTCCTGTGTGTCGATGATATTCCGGAGCTATCGGAAAATATCAAAACGTTCTTTTAAGCCTTGAGTAGGCCTGATTTGCAAGCTATACGTCTGCTTCCCGGCAGAATTCAAAGTTTCTGATTAATTTGCTGTCTTCTCGGTCAGTTCAGCTTCACTACCCCCCCCCCTCCCCCCCCCCCCGCCCGGCACACAGACACATTCCCCCTCCCTCCAACCCCACCCCCAAGGCCCTCCTTCCTTCCGCTCCCTCTCCCGTCCCTGTCCTCTTCAAGTGTCGTGTGTTTTTTGAAGTGTGGATCATCAGACCGTTGCTTGTCGTGTCACTGATGACTTCGCCCCCTATAAAACCATTGCTACTGGCCAGGTGTAAGCTATCCAAAAGAAACTTGCCACTTAGGGCCAAGCGTTTAGTTCACGCAAGGATTATAAATACATGTATTTATAAAGGATTTATAATCTTTGGATCACGGTTCGTGCTCAGTGTACCTTTTGCAGGGTTCGCGTTAACCGGCGGTAATTGTGTGCGCTTTTCACGGATTTGTCAGTGGTGGAAAAACACTCAGCAAAGAAGGCACTGAACGCATACGTGTGTGTGACTCTCTCTCTCTCTCTCTCTCTCTCTCTCTCTCTCTCTCTCTCTCTCTCTCTCTCTCTCTCTCTCTCCCTCCCTCTCTCTCTCTCTCTCTCTCTCTCTGTGCGTGCTCGCGTGCGTGCGAGCGAGTGCAAGCGTATATATGTGTGTGATTTTGAACTGATATGCTTAAATAAATAAAAAATCACAACCTCTGTTCAATTTCTTAGCCTAATACTGTAGCAAAGAAGGAGGAAGCAACGGAAAGCAAAACATAGAAAAACATAGAAACAGCCTACACCCATTTGGTCCAGTAGAGTTCAGTGTGACAGTTGCGATCGCCAGTAAATCCAACACCAGTCTGCAGTTCACGCGGACTGCTGTAGAGCAATACATGACTGGATTCATTTTATGTAGTTGCAGTTCAGAAATTCGTTTGACGCTTAGTCACATATATTGCTCAGAAAATAGACAGAATGGGGGAGGGGGGGGGGGGGGGGAACCATGGAAAAGAAAAAAACGAAGAAAACAGTTGATCGCAAATAACAATACAGTACATGTGATGACATTATAATTATGAATCAAAGGAAAGTTTTCTGTTATCGAATTTATTGATAATGATGTTGGTACTTCCTTCACGTATGACAGTGATGTTAAATTTTCCGTGTTCTGACATGAAATTGGTTGACGGGAATTTGGCTGACGATGTCAGCACCATTCCCACGGTGTTCCCACTCCTATTTCTCTTTGGTACTGTGGATACAGAAGTTAAGTTTGTTTGCTCTGTCTGTGGGGTGTAGTGTAATGTATTAATTTATGTTCGTGGGACATTTAATATGCATAAGCCTCGATTTGAGTCACTGGTGAACGGACCAATGAGAAGGGACTTGGAAAAACGGCTGCCTAACGAGAAACGGCTACAAACATCGCTTACAAGCTTGAGTCCGATTTACCTGGTGTTCGGCCACACTACATGGGGTTTGTGTATAATGGTGAAACCACCATATATGTAACTCCAGCTGTAAAGAAGTGAGTGAGTGTGAAAGTGTATGTATTGTAAAGGATGAATGCATGTTCTTCCGAATAAAAGCTCGCACACTGATGCGCTTGGCAAAGCAAAACTAAAAAGAATTAAAAAAAAAAAAAAAAAAAGAAGAAGAAAAAAAGAAGAAGAGGAAGTTACGGTTCCCATTGCTGAGAATCCGCAGACGTCAAAGTTTCCCGCTGGTCAGCCTTGAGGAGGTCGGAAAACAGGTTGCAGCTCCGTCTGCTGTCAACATTTACGTTTATTAATTCAGTTCTTTCTTCCCAGTTCTTTTGATACTGACATCCACCCCCTCCACTCCCACCCCGCTGCATTTTTCTAAGATTCAAGATTACTTTATTGTGTCATGAGAGAAATTAAATTTGTGGCTAAACATTTACCGCATCACGGTAGACGATGGCACACATTTGTGACTTGCGCCATGAACAGTAAATCGGACTTTAACTTATTGCGACTTGATCACATGTGTTTCGCATGGATATCCCTGATGTGCGATGTTTTGGCGTTGAACGTCGAATATCGAACAAAAAAAATTCTAATTCGGCATACTGTACTGCTATTTTATAACATCGATAGTTCCAAACATGGATTAACAGCACATTGATTTTGTAGTATTCACTTCGTGACCACAGCTAAAACAAATATTCATCGGCAACATTTATATAAGCATATATTGCTTTTGTGTTTCCTGTACCAGTTGCTGGTTGAGTTTATGATTACGATATACGAATACACTTTTTTTGTGATCACAATGTGTGAACAAACTTTGTTTAAAACCAACTAAGACGAAAATGACCAGGAAGTGGTCCTTGCAACGTACAAACGAAACCCGATCGACATCCAGAAGAAGTCTACATACCTGAGGTGTATAGTGGTCCTGCTGGCCCGTGTGCCACCTTTGGACGATGTGCCAGTGGAAGTCCACGCCGGTGATTAGTACCCCGGAACACCAAACGGCGCAGTCCAGGGTTGAGACCAGGTGTGAAAGCCATTCATGCAGCAACAGCCTCACACGTCCGTGTTCCACCATTGGCTCCCGACTCAGCGCTTCAGGCTCATTACACAGGGCCTGGCCCCAACAGTCAAACGCAAGCCAGCTGCAGTTACTTGCCACAGGACTTGTGGAGTTACGTGTTTATTAGTATTAGCATTATTTTGTTTTAGAGTGTCAAATGGTGGTGATTGGATGGATTTATTTCTCAACCGAAGGTGACCACACCGGCTCTGCCAACATCCGTTTTTCAGTTGTTTGCTTGTTGTTGTGTTTATGTTGTTTTTGTTTGTGAGTGTGTGTGTGTGTGTGTGTGTGTGTGTGTGTGTGTGTGTGTGTGTGTGTGTGTGTGTGTGTGTGTGTGTGTGTGTGTGTGTGTGTGGTCATGGGCGGAGATCGGGAATGGTGGAATTGCAAGGTTGGAACGTCATGCCACAATCAGTCCATAAACATTTTTAAAAGCAACAACAACAAAAAACAACTAATTTTCCTATTACTTTCTAACTGGTTGGACTCCGCATAATCTGGGGGCAGGTTCTGTGGGCAACCACAGAATTCTTCCTTCCTGATGATGATGTGGACTGACATGTTAGGGGCAAAAAAGGTTTCTTCCTTCGGGAAACCTGGTGCTTAACGTCCACAGAAACCATACGGCTTGTTAGCGACGGGCCCTGCCTTCAGCGGGGCTGGAGCTACTTATAGTGTCAGAGCAAGCAGGAAGGGAGAGCGGGCCTGATGCTTCTCTCGATTGGCCAAACGGATTACACGCTTACCTTCAAGTCCAAAGCTCAACGGAGCGTCCCTGGGACTGGGAACAACCCTGCTGACTTACTGCTAGTGCCAAGGAACTCGTTGCCCTTATTTGTTCGTCGTTGATCTCCAGGAATAATAACAAACAACAGAGATAACGGTCAGGGGCTTTATAGTGGGTGTCTGGTGAAGGGTACTCGCGTTGGTTACTTCAGCTGCCTGTGAAAACGGTCGCAATTTATTCCGGCTGCGGAACCGTGAATGCTTTTGCGTACGTGCTCTTCCCATCAGCTGCTTTCCCAAAAGCTTCGGCGTTTTGAAGGGTGCTTTTAGACTCCAGGAGCATTGGAATAGTGAGGACGCTAGCTGCCGAATCTGCTGTTCGAGGACGTGTGCTGCTGAATGTGGTATTGACGGTGAACTTCCTTTCTACGTGAGCTGGGAGTTTTGTTCCGAAGTTGTGCAACGGACGTGTTTGAAACGCGTGGCGTTCCTGGAGCTCGGAAGGGAGTATACGTCTCTTGGTGAAACTCGGGAACATCCGACGTCTTGACCACGACTCGAACTGACCTCCTCCTGACGAGTCATGAACAGAGGGCGCAACAGCAGTCGTCGGAGCCGCGGCTTCCAGCCGGGGAAGGCCTCAAGCAGGGACATCAAGCAGCAGTGTCTGCAGGCCGGCAGTCTCTTTGAGGACCCCGATTTCCCGGCTGAGCCCAACAACATCTTCTTCAGCCGTCAGCCGCCTAGGCCGTACGTGTGGAAGCGTCCTCGTGTAAGTG
>OY757543.1:20531678-20536678 GCA_963584105.1 Alviniconcha strummeri | reverse complement strand
TTTGCTGGACAAACACTCAGTGAGCTCGCGCGTACCATTCATGCGAATTGTATACACGTAAAAGTACACTAATCTATGCCCACGTGCGTCTAGTGTACCTAGGTTTATGAAAAGGCCCGTTCCTGAAAAGGAAAGTCTTGGGCTGGGGTTTCAATGCAGATAGACTCAGAGTCGGGAGATTTCTCAGACTGGCAGGCCGCAGCGAATTCCACGCAGATGGAGCGATAAAACTGAAAGAGCGATCAGCAAAAGATTTCGATTTTTCAAAAGCTTCTCGCTTGAGGGTCGGAGGGTTCGTGTTGATTCTTGCGTGCAAAGCGAAGCTGAAAAGTAAGACGGGAGTGTGCTGACGAAGTGATAGTATGCAAAAGTTATCATTTTGTACTCGCTGCGGAATTTGACAGGCGGCCAATGCAGTTCATTCCACTGGGTTATGTGGCCTCACTTCTACACTTTTTTCTCTCTCTCTCGGAACAAGCCTTTCTGCAGTGGCTGTTATGAACCCAATCAACAAGTCGAGTAGCACTGGCTTCGGCCCTTCAGTGGTTCATTCTCGGCTTGGATTTCTGCCACCTTTTTCTCCCAGCAACAGACAGATGAATGAATAAATAATGTGGCTGCACCATCACTGTGCATGCTGCGTGCAGTGCCGACGTAAGAGGTTTGCGGGACCAGGTACGAGGTATCTAGCACCGAAATGCAAGAACCGCTTTCTGTTGTTTGATGGAGCCTCGATGAATATGCTGTAAGTAAACATGGTGCTTAACGTCCGCAGAAACCATAAGGCTTATTAGGGACGGGGAGAATGGGGAAGGGGTATGGAGGTGGGGGAAGAGGGAGATTATATGCATATTGCTACATTGTCATCACCAGAATGACTCCTGCATTAAGACAGGCAACGATGAGAGGAATTTTAATGTTTCATTAATTGTGAAGGACAAAGTCACAAACAAGACAGTGTCCTCAGACCACAATTTTTGAAGAGAAAGGAGAGCCGAAGCGGATTCGAGCCGAGGTCCTTCCGCTTACCAGCCTAACGCCTTACCGCTAGGCCAAACCGGCTCACATATATATGCAGGTGGGGGAAGAGGGAGATTTTATACCTATCGCTACACTGTAACCACCAGAATGATTCATGTATTGAGATGTGCATGCTGTCACGCTCTTCCTCTAATATCCTCACCCGCCTTTTACAGCTTTTTCATGAATAATTCAGTGATTGACCGGTTAACGGATTAAGTGGGGAGCAAGGGCAGGGGGTGGGGTATCACAAAAAAAGTTACGAGGGTACGACTGCTCATCCTATTGGAAGTCTCTCTCTTCATTCCCGCTCCTTTATGACAGCTCGCCACTGGAAGCGCCATTGATACACGCGCCCCTGGTGGGTTACGAGTCTTTGCGAGAGTCATAGTCGTACAGGGTCTCTGCCAAACTCCACCTGTCGCTTCAGTGTGTGGGATGTATCCCCTTTGCTTTCCCGGCGTGCGATGCGACCTCCACCTCCGCAGTGTCGTTGTGCTGTGTCGCCCCCTTTGTTCAGTCGTGAAAAGCCCTTTCTTCGTCGGCCTTGCGGCGCGTCAGCACTAAGCCTGCTTCTCCGTTGTCGGGCACAGCTGGTGAGGTGGTTTAGCTGGCCTAACCCGATGGCCAGTGTGCGCTGAGCGCTGCTGTGCAAATTGAGGCACACGTGGACGTGTAGACAAGACATCCCGCAGCTATCAAAATGTTCCACCCAGAGGTACTGGCAGGAAGGTTGCAAACTCTCTAAGCACTGGCTGGTTGAGTGTTGCTTTACGTCCACAGAAACAGTAGGCTCATTAGGGACGAGGACGGCCGGGTGGCACACAGCTCCTGAGTAAGTAAGTAAACATGGTGCTTAACGTCCACAAAGCTCCTGAGCTCTGTAAGCACTGGTTAAATTACGACGTCCTTTTCTCCAACCACTGCCATAATTAGTTACGCAATAGGTCTCCGAAAACTGTTAGCTAACGGACAGTTTTTCGCTGGTGCTCAAATAATCGCAAGTTAGATTTACAAATTGCATGCTTCGATTACCTACTGTGTCAGGATTTCTGTTTTTCTGTGATTTCTGACTTTTTGGTTCCTTCAGCTTCATTGTTTTCGAATCCTCTTCAAACAATTGACGTGTGTCGTCACCGGCGAATAGGCGTTGCTGGCTTGTGTTTCGCCATGGTGTTTTTCGGGGTTGACGGGTTCATTTTCTTGAATATGACAACTCACAAAAGATGACTGTGGGGCTTAATGTCTTCAGCTGTCGGGCTGACATATTAGGGACAGTAATACTTACGAAACTTCTGACTTTATAACAAACTTGACCTCCAGTGTCCGAAAATATGCTCAAACGACAACAACAAGAAGTTGAAAATTACGCTTATTTTAATACGAACTTGCACTGGTTTTCAAGGCAACCCTCTTCTTCAAGCAACGAATACGTGTAGGACTAGGACTGAGTCTGTGTTCGTTGCTTCAACAAGAACTGTGACAACAACAACAACAACAAAAAGGGAGGGTAGTCGTGGGGGGTGGGGGGGGGGGGAGCTCTGATTAAATTAACGTTTTTTCGGCATCATTTCCACAGGCAATTTAAATTTGAAACAAAAATGACTCAGCGTTCTAAAACAAGATCCAAACACATAAATATTCAAAAGAACGCTGTTTGTAACATAACAAAACAAATTATTATGACGTGTGCTTTGTCATAATAAACAGTGTTCTTTTTAGCCTTTTGTGTGTTTGTATTCAATTTAGAATTTGTTCGGGGGAAGGAAGGGGGGGGGGGGGAGGCAATTTAGAATTTGTTGGGAAAAGAATTTTCCAATCTGTCAGTTGCCTTGCTGGTCACCACTGTACTGACAAGGCTCAGTCTGACTCTGACACGGCCTAATGCATAATTAAAACCGCCCTTTTGCTGTGGTCAGCGTTGGCACGCCTTTTGCCCAGGACCGATGACGCCGACGGCTGCGCTGCGCGGACCGACCGAGGCTATCGAGTGACCGGCGGTCAGCAGTTTTCACTTTGTGGCAGTAGGCCAGCGCCGGGCAGCGAGGGTCCAGACTGACCACATTCCTCGTCCTCAGTGACCCGTCTGTGTCAATGCCGGCCCCGCGGGTAGATCCATGGGCCTACCTTCCTTTTACGTGTTTGCCCTGTATGGAAGTCCTGGGTAGGTCAGCCGACCTGGTCATTCTCCTAGAGTGTCCGGCGGTTTCTGTCCAGTTCCGAGTGAAGCCCTTGAAAAGTGACGGGGTCAAGTTATTGCATACAGTGGCTTTGATGTTTTGTTGCTCAGTCAGGTACTCAACCCGTTCCCGCAGCTACTTCTTGTTCAGTGTTGCTTTACGTCCACAGAGACCCTAGGGACTGTTCACTGGGGACGGGATCCCTTCACAGAGACCTTAGGGTCTATTCACTGGGGACGGGATCCCTTCACAGAGACCTTAGGGTCTATTCACTGGGGACGGGATCCCTTCACAGAGACCTTAGGGTCTATTCACTGGGGACGGGATCCCTTCACAGAGACCTTAGGGTCTATTCACTGGGGACGGGATCCCTTCACAGAGACCTTAGGGTCTATTCACTGGGGACGGGATCCCTTCACAGAGACCTTAGGGTCTATTTGGGACAGGAGCCCAGGTCCACCCAGTCAGTTCTCTTTCATACAGCTCCTGAGCTCTGATCAGTCACAGACGCAGCGTAATAAATAATTCTATGTCCGTGGTTCTGACCCGTCCCAACAGCAGGCCGCAAGCAGGTTTCCACAAGAGAGTGGCCATTTATATTGTTATTTATCGGGTGGTTTGACGTCAGCGTCAAGACCTAACCCGCGCATTGTTGTTAAGTACTGCGGGTCGTGGAGCGGCACGGCTAAGACTGGAAGAGTTCGAGTGACGGCATTGGCTATTGAGTGATGAACAGCCTTTGACCATTTCACTGAGTTGGTGCCTAGGCGTCGTCGCCGCTGTGACGCCAGAACAGCGGCTCAGAGTGTTAATGCGCAACGCCAGGTAGGTAGGTAGTGTTGCTTAATGTCCTCGGATGTCGGTTGACATATTAGGGACTAGCTCAGAGCAATGCCGAAGCATGGTTCAGTATTGCTTTACGTCCACGGAAACCAGAAGGTTCGTTAGGAGGGACAGCCCAGGACGGCCACCTCGACTCTCACACAGCTCCTGAACTATGACAACGCCAGGTTAGGGCAGATTCGTTCTGTTTTTGCTTAATGTCCTCAGATGCCAAAAGCATATTAGGGACAATGTTAGGGCAGAACGGTTGTACGTCATTTTATACGGGCTGCTAGACGGAGTGGACATTATTATTACGACAACACACACACACACACACACACACACACACACACACACACGGCACGCACACACTGATTCACACACACACACACACACACACACACACACACACACACACACACACACACACACACACACACACACACACACACACACACGTGCTCCAAATCTCCATCACCGCCCCTACCCGCTCGGGTCTGTTTCAGTTTAGAGCAAGTTTTAATTAGGATAATTATGAAGAGATGCATGCGCTTTGGACATTTTGAGTTCTTTTTCGACTCGTCACTTTAATTAACTACATGATTCCCTCTTTGTGTGTGTGCGTGCATGTGTGTGTGTGTGTGTGTGTGTGTGTGTGTGTGTGTGTGTAGGGAGTGTATGTGGTGTGTGTGTGTGTGTGTGTGTGTGTGTGTGTGTGTGTGTGTGTGTGTGTGTGTGCACCGTACGCGCGCCCGGTGTACCGTACGCGCGCCCGCGTGCGTGTTTATCCAGCGAATGCTCGGAGGCAGGTGTCGGAGAATGTAGAAAGTTTCTGCCTACGGTCCCTGGAGGTATTTTCCGTCCGCTTCATCGGCTCCTGACGATTCCCAGTTAGCGCAGAGAGGCGTGGAGAGCAAACGAGCCAGAGAGAAGACCATTATTTTGGCAGCGAAGACTCTCCCTGCACTGCACGCT
>OY757543.1:20530370-20531478 GCA_963584105.1 Alviniconcha strummeri | reverse complement strand
ATGCTGTAAGTAAACATGGTGCTTAACGTCCACAGAAACCATAAGGCTTATTAGGGACGGGGGGAAGGGGTATGGAGGTGGGGGAAAAGGGAGATTATATGCATATTGCTACATTGCCATCACCAGAATGACTCCTGCATTAAGATAGGCAACGATGAGAGGAATTTTAATGTTTCATTAATTGTGAAGGACAAAGTCACAAACAAGACAGTGTCCACAGACCACAATTTTTGAAGAGAAAGGAGAGCCGAAGCGGATTCGAGCCGAGGTCCTTCCGCTTACCAGCCTAACGCCTTACCGCTAGGCCAAACCGGCTCACATATATATGCAGGTGGGGGAAGAGGGAGATTTTATACCTATCGCTACACAGTAACCACCAGAATGATTCATGTATTGAGATGTGCATGCTGTCACGCTCTTCCTCTAATATCCTCACCCGCCTTTTACAGCTTTTTCATGAATAATTCAGTGATTGACCAGTTAACGGATTAAGTGGGGAGCAAGGGCAGGGGGTGGGGTATCACAAAAAAAGTTACGAGGGTACGACTGCTCATCCTATTGGAAGTCTCTCTCTTCATTCCCGCTACTTTATGACAGCTCGCCACTGGAAGCGTCATTGATACACGCGCCCCTGGTGGGTTACGAGTCTTTGCGAGAGTCATAGTCGTACAGGGTCTCTGCCAAACTCCACCTGTCGCTTCAGTGTGTGGGATGTATCCCCTTTGCTTTCCCGGCGTGCGATGCGACCTCCACCTCCGCAGTGTCGTTGTGCCGTGTCGCCCCTTTTGTTCAGTCGTGAAAAGCCCTTTCTTCGTCGGCCTTGCGGCGCGTCAGCACTAAGCCTGCTTCTCCATTGTCGGGCACAGCTGGTGAGGTGGTTTAGCTGGCCTAACCCGATGGCCAGTGTGCGCTGAGCGCTGCTGTGCAAATTGAGGCACACGTGGACGTGTAGACAAGACATCCCGCAGCTATCAAAATGTTCCACCCAGAGGTACTGGCAGGAAGGTTGCAAACTCTCCAAGCACTGGCGGGTTGAGTGTTGCTTTACGTCCACAGAAACAGTAGGCTCATTAGGGACGAGGACGGCCACCCGGACTTGCACACAGCT
>OY757543.1:20435370-20525370 GCA_963584105.1 Alviniconcha strummeri | reverse complement strand
GAGACTGAGAGAGAGAGAGAGAGAGAGAGAGAGAGAGAGAGAGAGAGAGAGAGAGAGAGAGAGAGAGAGAGAGAGAGAGACGCAGTCTTTGCATGCATATGCACTGATCATGATTCAGTTCAGTTCAGCCCCAAAGCGGAGCCTGAGACTCTTAATCCGTGTTTCGGAGGGGCTGTGCTTGACACGCAGGCTAGTGGTTCAAAGTTACTGCAAGTAAACATTTCGGGTCCAGTATCATGTGATAATGTTGTTGAGATGAGTACAGCCAGAACTAAAGAGTTGGTCCCTGGAAGGGGCCGGGGAGGGTAGGCCGGCACCAAGATCAGTCTTCCGCTTAGACAGTGAATCGTTTTTTGTGTGTGTGTTGTTGGGGGGGGGGGGGGGGGGGGGTTGGCGTTACCGCCACGGCATGCGTGCGCGTGTCAGTGTGTGTGTGTGTGTGTGTGTCAGTGTGTGTGTGTGTGTGTGTCAGTGTGTGTGTGTGTGTGTGTGTGTGTGCGTGCGTGTGTAGTGTGTGTCTGTGTGTGTGTGTGTCTGTGTGTGTGTTCTTGATCAGGAAATGAAAGGCTGAGAAAGAGAGTGAGTGTTGAAGTGAATAAAATGCACTAGCATACCGGGACACGCATGGTTAGCGTCACAAAAGGTTCCAGGCGAGATAAGATCAAGGGATCTAGAGGAGGGAGGTGGAGCTGGACCTTCAAGTTTGCCCAGAAGAGATCATGAGCAGGGAGGTGGAGCTGGGCTGCAAAAGTTGGACTTCTTTCGCTTCGGGTTGTTCCTCAACTGCAGCACTATAAACGGACTCGCATTGTCCTTGTGACTCTGCCCAGCATGGCAGTTGAAACAGCAATTGCGCAGTGCACTAGTCGCTGGGCAATGGCGACGGGACACCGCCTCAACACTTCCATTGTTCTGGCGGCGGTCCACGGCCCGGTCTCTCCGGTCTTTTTCGGGCGGAATCCGCGGTCGAGCCTTCACTCTTTCGTCCCCCCCCCCCCCCTTCCAGTCCCCGTCCCTAATAAGCCACCTCGCAATACAACCACTGGTGCAGGCCATGTTACCTCGCAGAGTAGCCTCCAACTATACCGCAAAGCTGATATCCGTAATACACGCGGCTTTGTTAATCAAAGCTAACAATCCCGTATGTCTGGATGATCCAAGCAAAGACTGAGTGTACAAAGCATATCGTAACTGCACTAAGGCACGTAGCGCTGCCTGAGCTAAATAAATAAATAAAATACGTGGACCCACACTGAGGTCCGTGCCGCTAAAACCTGAGCTCTAAAGCCTACCTCAGTCATTCGTTCATTGTTGCCGCTTTTCATCCACAGAGACCGTACAGACTACTAGGGATCGGAAGCCCGGGACGGCCCACCTCGACTTTCACACACTCAGCTCCTGAACTCTGGGTCTTGCTGTATTTACAGTTAGATATGACTTATTGCGTGTAGCTGGATAACCAGCTGCAGCAAGCCACGTGCCAAACTCTCTGTATATTGGACTGTGCCAGGACTGATACTGCCGCCATGGAGCACCTTGTGTGCTGAGGGCTGTGTCAGTGGACAGGAACTGAGCACTAGTGGTGATAGCTATACTTGGCAGCTTGAACCCTGCTTCTTTCTCTTATATACAGGGTCCTTGCTTGTTGAGCACTTCACTGACTCAGTCTTGTCAGTCTGAAGAGTTGATAAGGTAACAAATTGGATAGTGTAATAATAGTGTAGAGTGTAATAAGGTCTAGTGCTGTCACTGAATATGCTGATGGGTGTCAGTGATCTGGCCCCAGATAAGATCAGTTGGGTGTCTGTGATCTTGCACTAAATAAGATCAAACTGTGTCAGTGATCTTGTCATAAACAAGATCAGTTGGGTGTCTGTGGTCTTGCCCTAAATAAGATCAAACCGCGATCTTATTTAGGGCAAGATCACAGACACCCAACTGATCTTGTTTATGACAAGATTACTGACACTCATGATGTGTTACTGTTAGGGCATTTTTTTATATTTTTTTTAATGCACACACATGCTTGCACATGTGCACTAGCACACTCGTGCAAACACACACACACACACACGCACGCACGCACACATGCACACACACACACAAGCACACACACACAAGCACAGGCACATGCACAAACAAAACACAGCATACACAACATAGAGAATAAGCAAAATTACATGTGTCAGGTATAACAGTCATCACTATGTCAAAGTGTCAGTATAGGAACTAAGAGTCCATGGGTTGTTTGTCTGTCAGCCTGCCCAGAATGTTAGTGCTTATATGTGACGCTGTTGTGATTACTCAGGAATGGCAGTGTTGAATTAAAGTAATAAAATAAAATATGTGTTCATGTAAAAATTACTTTTAGGCTGGAAGTTTGGTTTCAGGCACACATTGTTGGTGATTTTACTGTAGGTGTGTCAGTGCATCAACCTTTAATCTGGACATATTTATGGATCCAGATGCTGATGTAATTACAGTTATATGATTTTCAGCAGGCCCCATGTAACATCTGTGCTTGGCAAATTTTATGAGTCACCATGGCATGACTTATTGGTTGTTGAACTGCTAGCATTCCTGAATTTCAGCAAGAGAACTGCAATCCTTGTAAAACTTGGCCCCCAAAAATCTGAATCTGAAATATCAACTGTCAGAAAGATTCTTTGTCTGCTTGATCTCCATAACAATTACAACTGAGCAGACCTGCACATTAGTTTGCATAATTATGTGCATAGACTGTGATACACTTCTGCAGAGTAAGGGAAATGTGACACAATATAATTACATGCTGTGAAATATTGAGTGCTAATGAAAAAAGAGCTGGGAGGGAATCAGGTTTTTGGGTGGGGTGGGGTGTGTGGGGGGAAAGGGTTGCGTGGGGAAGGGGGGGGGAGGGGAGAGGGGGCATATAATTACAGATGACAGTGAACAGTCATCACACTCAGGCTGTTGTGATCTCACTCAGAGAGGGTCGTTGAGGTCGGTGTGTGGACACTGCAATGTGGTCAAGCTTTTCCTTCCCGTTTTTCTCTCCATGGCATGGAACTGTGCACAGCATATTAGAGCTTGCTTCTTTGACACAGTGTGCATTGATAATCCGCTCATTATTAAACTGCCTCATCCATCTGGCTGCTGGTTTCATCATTTTTGTGTGTGTGATGTGAAGCTAAGCGTGTAATTCAGACTTTGAATTACTGGTTCATGGCAGCAGCTGCATGCTAATGTGTGTGTGTGTGTGTGTGTGTGTGTGTGTGTGTGTGTGTGTGTGTGTGTGTGTGTGTTTGTGTGTGTGTGTGTGTGTGTGTGTCCTGTATGTGTGTGTGCATGCACATTTGTGTATGCATGGAAATCAAGAAGCACATCTAATGATATGCATTGCTTTACCCAGTATTGTCATTGCAAGTGTTTGTGTGTTGCAGGAGATCTGTGACAATCCAGAGTGGATCTCCAGTGGAGCAAGTCGCTTCGATGTGCGCCAGGGAGAACTGGGTAAGCAGAAAGTAGAAGTACAGTATTTTGATGCCAATGTCTTCCGCTGAACTTGATTTCTTTGCATGGAAGGAAACAGAAGGACATTATAATTTATACATAGCAAGGTCATCCAGTGGCAAGATTTGTCAACACAAAGTGCATGTTTTCAGTAGTAAATGTGCCACTTGCAATGCAATACTTGCATTACTTTTGCAGCCACAAAAGTAGAAGGCACTTTTGCAGTGTCAAGCTCAACTTTGCAGCAATAAAACGACCTCTTGTTTTTTTGCAGCTGCATTCTCTGCAGCAGATTTCCTGCTGCCAGTTGCCCTGACATAACCATACTGGTTGACTGGGCGTAAAGCAGCAGGATTCTTGACATAACCATACTGGTTGACTGGGCGTAAAGCAGCAGGATTCTTGACATAACCATACTGGTTGACTGGGTGTAAAGCAGCAGGTTTCTTGACATAACCATACTGGTTGACTGGGCGTAAAACATCAAGTTACTTAACATAACCATACTGGTTGACTGGGCATAAAGCAGCAAGTTACTTAACATAACCATACCGGTTGACTGGGCGTAAAGCAGCAGGTTTCTTGACATAACCATACTGGTTGACTGGGCGTAAAACATCAAGTTACTTGACATAACCATACTGGTTGACTGGGCATAAAGCAGCAAGTTACTTAACATAACCATACTGGTTGACTGGGCGTAAAACATCAAGTTACTTGACATAACCATACTGGTTGACTGGGCATAAAGCAGCAAGTTACTTAACATAACCATACTGGTTGACGGGGCATAAAACATCATGTTACTTAACATAACCATACTGGTTGACTGGGCGTAAAGCATCATGTTACTTGACATAACCATACTGGTTGACCGGGTGTAAAACATCAAGTTACTTGACATAACCATACTGGTTGACCGGGTGTAAAACATCAAGTTACTTGACATAACCATACTGGTTGACTGGGTGTAAAACATCAAGTTACTTGACATAACCATACTGGTTAACTGAGCATAAAGCATCAAGTTACTTGACATAACAATACTGGTTGACTGGGCGTAAAGCATCAATTTGAGTTACTTGACATAACCATACTGGTTGACTGGGCGTAAACCAGCAAGTTACTTGCTTACTTCTTGCTGCCAAAGCAATCTTTGACATCATTGACAAAACCTCTTTTGTGGCTGCTAATATCTGTTGCTGCAAAAGCTGGAGGCAGTTTTTGTTGCTGCAGAGTAGATTTTACCACTGCTGTGCAAAAGTAGTTACAAAATCAACAAATATTTGTAGCTGCAACTCCCATTTTGTGGGAGCAACCACTAGTGACAGTGGATAGACTGGTTTTTAGGTCAAGATGCTTGTTTACAAATGTATATATAATGTATATCTTTCATCTTATTTTCTCAAGAAGGGTGTTGATTAATGGCAGGAAAAAGCTGATGGGTAGAAACAACATTCGTGGGGCTTGCTTGAACCACTTTCAGTAATTTTGAAACCTGTTTTTATTTTTCCAGGGGATTGATTGTTGGTTTTTGGCTGCAGTTGCTTCCCTTACCTGCGACACAAAACTGTTCCAAACCACTTTAAGTAATTTTGAAACCTCTTGTTATTTTTTCAGGGGATTGTTGGCTTTTGGCTGCAGTTGCTTCCCTTACCTGCAACTCGAAACTGTTCCACAAGGTTGTGCCCCCTGACCAGAACTTCACAGATGACTACTGTGGTCTGTTTCGCTTCAACTTTTGGCACCAGGGCGACTGGAAGGAAGTGGTCGTGGATGACCGCCTACCCACCTACAATGGCCAGCTGGTGTTCATGCACTCCACAGAGAAGAACGAGTTCTGGAGCGCTTTGCTGGAGAAGGCCTATGCCAAGTGGGTGACGTGATTTAAAATGATGAGTAAATCTGAGCTTGCAAGGGCCCTGTAAGTGTAAGGTTAGGTGAACCTTTCACTGCTGATTTTTTGGGAAGACAGCAGGGGAAGAGGTCATTTGGTGCAGAGAGTCTGCCCCAGTATACGCAATGAGCATGGCTTTCTAATGGATGTTTGGAGGCCTACAAGTTGACTATCTCCATCATGATTATCAATATCATTCTCATCAAGATGTAAAAAACACACACTTTCTTTATACTTTTTCCAGTGCAGTTTAAAAATCTCTTGTGTTTGATGAATTACATTGCAACACACTAGATGAGGACTTGCACACCCTTGACGTAGAAATATGTTCATTTGAGTCAGTGCTTCAGACTTCTGGTTGGCAGGTTGTGGGTTCGAATCCCATCAGAGTCATGTGGGATTTGTCAGCCCTTACTGGCTCCTACCCAGAGCTGGGAGTGCTATGGGTCCAGTGGGAAGGCTGGGACCACACAGCCGAGCTTCATCCACATTGTGGATGTGTCTTTGAAGGTGTTAATCTAATTACTTGACTAACACTGCGGGTGTCACAATTCCCAGGCCTGGTTAACACCTGGATAATTATGACAGTGAGCATGGTCTGCAGCCCTGTCAGGTAGTCTCAAACCAAAATGGACATCCATAGCATCATCGGTTATCAGCCTCATCCTCATCTATTGTTGCATAACAAATAGAATTCTCAGCTTCTGTTTTAAATTAAAAAAGAAATTGTTGGATGTTTGCAGGCTGAACGGATCATACGAGTCCCTGAAGGGCGGCAGCACTTCTGAGGCCATGGAGGACTTCACTGGTGGTGTGACTGAGATGTTTGAGCTGCGGGGCAAGCACCCCCCCAACCTGCTCAAGATCATGCTGAAAGCACACGAGCGTGGCTCCCTCATGGGATGCTCCATCGATGTGAGTTTTGCCACCTAAAGTCTACTTGTGCACACATTTTTGTTGTTGATATGGGGTTTTCCAACTGAACACAACACTCTGGGGGTCACCTGGTATAGGCAATTGTACATTGACAAATGTGTTCCTTAGGGTGAGAGGGATTGTGTGTGACCATTTAAAAACAAAACAAAAAACAACAACAACATGGGCAGCTCCACACTGTCTTTGGAGGATTTATTTACATTTTGTGGAGGGTGGATGCTGTTACTCAGGGAGCTTATCATGGCTGAAGATAGTCTCCACACAACAATGCTGTTGATGAGGATGAAGTGATGCTTAATGTCCTCAGATGTCAGTTGACATATTAGGGACAAGTTGTGACCAATGCCGAAGCACGGTTCAATAATTCTTTACGTCCACGGAAACCAGAAGGCTTGTTAGGATGGACAGCCCAGGACGTCCACCTCAACTCTCACACAGCCCCTGAACTATGCAACAACTAATGCAGCACATAATAACTTTTTAATGCAGCCTTGGTGTTTGTTCTTGCTGGTGTGACACAGCTCATGCCTGTTCAAGTTCAGTGGTGCTTTACATCCACAGAGACCACAAGGACTATTAGGGATGGGGCAGCTCATGCCAATTGGTTGTACACATATATATATATATACATACATGTAAGTTATATGTTATGGTGTTCCACTACACTATAGAAACAAACAGATGCTACATAACAGTAGCATGATAATCTATACTGATCAAAATGATGACTAGTTACCCCTCTAGATACAGGCTTGTTTAAAAAAAAAAAAAAAAAAAAAAATCTAGTGCAGTAAACTTAGTGCTGATTTGTACAAGTTTCTGTACTTGAAATCCCTGTGTGTTTCCATGTTGCAGGCTGATCCTAACCAACTTGAAGCCCAGCTGGACAATGGACTGATCATGGGCCATGCCTACAGCATCACTGCCGTCAGCCTGGTGAGTTGTCTCACTTTTGTTCACCTCTCTGGTTTTCCTTTACTTACCAGTCAGAGAAAAGGACAGCTTTTGTGTGTACAGAACCCTGTGCAACAGGACCAGGAGACTTTTTTTTTTTTCTTCTTCTTTTCTTGCTGGTGTTTCTGTCCAGTATTTAAACAGAGAAGATGGGCATTCACTTCAACTATGTGTGCAAGTAGACAAGTATGTCATGGGATATAACAAAATTTTGATGTATTTGGCCTTTAGTGTGTGTAAGCTTTTAGTAAATTAGTGTGTAAACTTTTCAGCTTTAACTCAAAATTCACCAGGTTTGCATTATATGCAGACATTTTTTTTTTTTTTTTCGTGTGTGTGCATTGCCACAATTTCCCCAAGGTCCTGTGGTGATTTGATTTAGTTCCTTGAGCAAGGGGCGGTTCACCATCTCCATGTGACTTGGAAAAATTATCAGCCATTGGGTGGATGCGTTTGTTGATTGGTCTTTCTTTGATTGTGACTTTGTAGGACTTTGTACACGAGACTGTGTTTGGTTATGTGCTCATGGTTATTTCTTTCTTTCTAAATGTGTATGATGTAAATAATAACATAATAATGGCCCACACCCGGATCAGAGTTTTGATAAGCAGAAATTTTTGGGCCAGAAATTGGATTGGGCTTCAGTGGGGACTGATGCACACAATAGGTTCTTTATGATGGGAGTAGGACTCTCTTTCTTTCTTTCTTTTTGTTTTTTGTTTTCCTTGGGATTTACTCTGTTTAAGGTCTCCCAGATCTAAATATAATGCCTTAACAATTGATTACTACTTGTTTTATGCACTGCGACCCAAGTAAATAATTTGTTTGGGTGCTGTTTGACTTGGCAGCTACCGATTGATTTATCGAAAGCTCGGGGCCAGTCTGGTGTAGGTATCAAGAGTTCTTGCCACTCCTCATCCATTGTACCACCACCGTGACACCCCCTTCTCCCCCCCAACCCCATTGATTTGGATGCTGTTTGACTTGGCAGCTAACTTTTGATTTGTCAACAACCTTCAGGGCAAGTTTGGTATATGTAACAAGAGTTATTGCCACTCCTCAACCACTGTGCTGCCTGCCCCACCCCGACCCCCTTCCATGATGAGGGGGGAAATCTCTGCATCCATTGAAGAAATTGTTAAGAACCCGTGTTGTTGTTTTTAGCCCCCTTTTTAACAAAATAAGGTGGTATACTTGAATGACTGTGTCCATCTGTCCATTTGACTGACTGACTGTCCATTCATCTGCATGTCATGCACACACAAAAACAGAAGAAAAAAATGATTGCTTTTTCAGGTCTCGAGGGTTTGAGGGCTTATATAATCACAATATGACTGTTTCATCATCTTCTGATGATTCTTTTCCAACCAAATTTAGTATGATGGTAGATCATCATAAGCCAGAGTGTCCAGTGAAAATACTGGAATGTTGTGTTCAAGGTCAAGGTCATGTGATCATTCAGCATTTCAGTTGTTTGTTGAACTGCTCAACCTTTTGTAACCAAACTAGGTATGGTAATGCATCATTGCCCGTGGAGCATTATGCAGAGAAAATTGGGTTGCTATCTTCAGGGTCAAGGTCACACAGTAAAGGATTATATAGCAAAAATTAATGAGCTTTTTAGAGCTGCTGATTCTTTTGCTGTCAAACTGAGTTTAATGGTGCATCATCAT
Organism: Alviniconcha strummeri; assembly: GCA_963584105.1. Taxonomy (NCBI): domain Eukaryota; kingdom Metazoa; phylum Mollusca; class Gastropoda; family Provannidae; genus Alviniconcha; species Alviniconcha strummeri. The sequence continues at coordinate 20,516,418 of OY757543.1, read as the reverse complement.
AAGCTGGAGAGTCATGTGAAAAGATAGAATAGCTGTGTTCAATGTCACAGCGATGGTTAAAAACTCAATTGAAGGTTTGTCAATTCAGTATTTTCTGTACCATTGAATCTTTGCAATCAAACTAGGTGTATATCACTGTATGTGGGTGTACTAATACTAGTAACCAGAACTAGTACAATGTGGGATAGTAATAGTAATAAGTATGCTGATAATAATAATTACCTACATTGTCTAGGCATTCAACGGGGGGGGGGGGGATTTTGCTGCACAAAGCTACAAAACTGGCATAATGACTGCAGTATGAGCCTTGTAATACAGTAAAAACTACCCCAACAGCTATTTATCCTGTCAGAGGCACAAATTTCGACAATTTCCAATTTTTGATTGAACATAAATTTCATGTAACTCTGCATCCAGGTGTGTGTCAAAAAGTAAAATGTGGAATATATATGTAATCAAGACAATTTTCAAATACCTCTGTGTCTGACTATCTGTTAGTCTGTCTGTCAGTCCTTCTGTCTGTCTGTGTGATATATCAGATTGTCAGCCTGTTTGACACTGCGTGTCAGGATGTGTCTGGTTTGTAAAAATCTAAGTAATTTCATGTTCTAATTCATTATTGCATAGACTCCCCCAGAAATTCACAGAATGGTAACAATGAATGTTCAGAGCCACCCCTACCTTTTTGTTTTGCGTTAAAATGTGGCCCATGCATTTAAATGAACTGTGTAAGTGGACTATGGGAATGATTTTGTTTTGTTTGTTTGTTTGTTGTATATTCCTGTCCACTTTCATTCAGATTTAGTTTCTTTATACATGTATGCAAATTGTGTCTGCAGCCTAAGTGTACATGACAGTTGTTCTTCCCATCCTTACTCCAGTTTGAGGTCTATTTACTTTTCACCTTAAAGAATGATTCAACATGATGTCTCCTTTGTTTTGCAAATGCATGTACAGTACAGTACACACTCTCTCTCTCTCTCTCTCCCCCCCCCCCCCTTCTCCCAGCCCCTTCCCCTTAACAATGATGTTGTGGTGTAAATCTTACACACAGAACACCTTTTTCAATGTCTCTTTTAATGACTGAAAGGAGCATGAACATTCATTCAGTTTAATGCATCATCTACCACTTTGTCATGCCTTGTGGTGGCTCTTTTTTGTTTTTCTTTGTCCAAATGACTGTGTCTGTTGAATGTAGCCGTCCAGATGTTTTTGCCCTGGCTGACTTTATCTGTCTGTCTGTATCTGTCTCTCCCTCTGTCTCACTCTCTTTCTCTGTCTGTCTTTGTCTGTCTCTCCCTCTGTCTGTGTCTCTCAGAGTCTCTTCTTCTCTGCTGCCTGTCTCTATTATATACATGTTGTATGTATTATGAAAGGTTTCAAGATTTCCCAGACCTAAATTTAATGCCTCAGCAATCACTTGCTTGCTTTTTTTCTGTTCTTTCTCTCTCAGTGTGTGTGTGTCTCTCTGTCTCTGTCTGTCTGTCTGTCTGTCTGTCTGTCTGTCTGTCTGTCTGTCTGTCTGTCTGTCTGTCTCTCTCTCTCTCTCTCTCTCTCTCTCTCTCTCTCTCTCTCTCTCTCTCTCTCTCTCTCTCTCTCTCTCTCTCTCTCTCTCTCTCTTAAAAACTTAAGATTGTTCCTTCTCTTGTATGACTTCACCTTCCTATGCCTTCACAGAACTGTTTAAAAAAATTGTTTCGGCCCTACAGTTTTCTTTCTTTCTGTTAGTATTATGCCAGCTTTCACCTTTCTAGTAAGTTTCCTAGTATTAATATATATAGTAACAGTTGATAACTGTTTTCCTTCCTTTCTTGAAAGAAGTTTTGCCAACTGATATACAGATGTTTTGCCAACTGACATGCAGGTCAGAATACATCATGGGTGCTGTGTATGCTTACTTAATGATGTGCTGGCATTCATTTGATTTCCTTCTCTCTCTCTCTCTCTCTCTCTCTGAGAATTAAAACAAAAACAAAAACCTGTTGCCTTTCTTACTGCTTGAATAAATATGTGCTCTTTGGAAATGTGCATATTTTTTGGCCTGAACTTTTTACAGATTTTTGTACACCAAGTTCACCCTGACAAAACCAACCTGGTTGACTGGGAGTGAAAAAACAAGTTACTGACTGTAATAAGTGCTTATCAACACTCCTAAAATGTGTGCATTTCTTGCAGTGACATGTGAATGGCTTGGTTCCAGATGGACATAAAGACACCCAGCATGGAAGGTCAGATCCCGATGGTGCGTGTGAGAAACCCATGGGGCAATGAGTGCGAATGGAAGGGAGCTTGGAGTGATGGGTAAGTTGCAGGTTTTCTCTGTGTGTGTGTGTGTGTGTGTGCATGCATGCGTGTGAATATATGTGCCTCTGTGTGTGTGTGTGTGTGTGTGTGTGTGTGTGTGTGTGTGTGTGTGTGTGTATGTGTGTGTGTGTGTGTGTATGCATGCGTACATATGCATGCATATGTGTGTGTGTGTGTGTGTGTGTGTGTGTGTGTGTGTGTGTGTGTGTGTGTGTGCGCTTGCCTGTGTGCGTGCATGCGCCCATACATGCATGTGTGTGTGAGTGTGCACATGTGCATGCATGCATACACTTGTGCACACCTGTGTGTGCATGTGTGTGTGTGGGCATGTGTGTGTGCATGCACACATGTGTATTGAGGTTTGAGTCCATTAGCTCACGTTTAATCTGATATGGGAATCTGTGTATATCAATAGTTTCACATAAAACAAGATCAGAAAACAAACCCAAAAAAGCACAGTGATGTGCTGTTCCGAATGGAAGCAGATTTGACATGTTTACTTCCCTTCCTTTTTGCAGGTCTCGGGAGTGGTCCCTCATCTCACAAGAGGAGAAGGATGAGCTGGGACTGGTGAAGGATGATGATGGAGAGTTTTGGTGAGGAGAATTATTTGTTGTTGTTGTTGTTAAGAAAAAAGTGAAATGAAGTTGGCAGCCAGCATTGTGAAACAGCATCAAAACACACAAAAGAACACTTAATTCGATCAGAGACTACAAAACATATAACTCAAGACTACAAAACATGAAACAGCATGAAAATACACGAAAGAACACGATTCAGTCACAGACTACAAAACATATGGTGCAAATTTTTTGGGTAGACACCTTTTTTTAAACAATGAACAGACAGACAACTGGTGATAGGGACGAAATTTGACTGGTGAGGTCTTGGGGGAGAATGTGAGCATGAGGATTTATTTTTTATTGTCTGATTAAAATAAGTGTTCTTTTTAACCTTTTGTGTGTTTTGATGATGATGATGATGTTTAGGTTTTGATGATGATGATGTTTAGGTTTTGATGATGATGATGTTTAGGTTTTGATGATGATGATGTTTAGGTAATGGTGTGCAAAACCAAGTACAGCAATAGCTGGAGTTTGTAGACAAGGTACAAATATGACGGCACAGGTATTTGATTTTCTGTGGCAGTTTTCATTTTTCCATCATTTGTACTTTATCTCTTTTTAAAGATGAGAGCTGCATGGCAATGAAGTTGGTTTCAAAAGTCAGTAAGGCAGCATCACACACTTTGATCATTATCACACTATTGTGCAATACAGATAAGTGGAGTCTATAATCTATGTATTATAGGGGCTATATCCACATTACTGAGTTTGCTAATAAATACACATTTGCAAACAGATGCATTCTTGGATTCATTCCGACCACCTACCTGACATTTAGTGGAAATTATGTACCTTGTATTTACCCACATGCCAGGTGAACGTTGCCATAGGCAGTTCAGGTCATTCTTGTTGTGTCCAAGTGATGTCTTACACCTACCTTAGAAAACTGTTTCTTTTTCAACTGCTGGTAATCTGTTGTTGATGTGGGGGGTTTCTGCAATGTGTGTGTTCAGGATGGCCTTCAGGGACTTCACCCAGGAATTCCAGAAGCTGGAGATCTGTAACCTTGGGCCAGACTCCCTGGATGAGGATGACCTGGGTGACAAGAAGCGCTGGGAGATGCACAAGGAGCATGGTGCCTGGGTTCGCCGCGTCAACGCTGGAGGATGCCGCAACTACCTGGGTCTGTTTGGGGACAGTCCTGCATTAAGGGACACACCAGCAAAGCCTCGATCATTAAGTCACAGACACTGATGCGCATGAGGACTTGTATCTGTACACCATCACACAGTTATGCTGTTGGCTAGTTTCTCCAGTACCTTGCTCTTTTTTTTCTCTCTTTTTTGGGGGGTGGGTGGGTGGGGGGGGGGGCTGTTGTTTGACACTCTTTTTAGACCACCCTAAAAAAAAATCAAGCTAAAGTTGTTAAGACCACCCTAAAAAATCATGTTTAGACCACCCTAAAAAATCAAGCTAAGTTGTTGAGACCACCCTAAAAAAAATTAGCGTATTTTTTAAGACCACTAAAATGGTCTTGACCTAAGACCACCCTAAAATTCAAGGTAAGTTGTTAGGACCACCCCCAAAAATCTAGGTAAAGTGGTCTTAACCGCTCCAGTGACCCTGGCCATGAAGTGTGGGAGCACAAGTACTCTGAATGCAAAGAGAGAGAAAATAAGGGCTTCTAACATCTCTAATTTCAGTACTGTTCTAATTTTTGTTTTGATGCCAGTTTGTTCCACATGCTGGTGAGTGAATAACAACTGGACTGGGAATCCAAGAAGTTTCAGGTCTGAATCCATGTTTAGGCAGGGAGTTTACTGCCCATACTTAGATCCAAACCTAAAGCCTCTTGGATCCCCAGTCCAGTGCCCACTTGTCTACACCACAACCTTGAAAGTAAATGTAAAGTACTGTTAGAGACAGACTTTTTTAGTCTAGTGACTGCACCAGGCAGGATTGACAGCATTATCACCTGTTTGGAACACAAGAAGTCACAGATGCAGCAAGATATGCATTCTGAATATGAATTAAATTTTTGGTGTGTGGGTATATGTATGTGATTTATAGTTAGTAATTGGATTTTAATGTCCTGTCAAGTCTGATTTGTAAAGTATTTGCAAAGTGATACTTGACCAAGAATGAGATTCCTGTTGCTGATTGTAGGATGACTTTTTTATGATTATTTCTGCATCATTCTGTTTTCAGAATCTTTCTGGACTAATCCTCAGTTCCGCATGACCCTGACTGACCCTGATGATGATGAAGATGACCTGTGCACCACCATTGTGGCCCTCCTGCAGAAAGACCGACGCAAGAAGAGGCATGAAGGGCTCGACATGCTCACCATCGGCTATGTCGTCTACAAAGTGGGTCACTCCTGATGTCTCAGTGGATGATAATTACAAACTGAGAATGTTACAATATTTAGATTTTTCTTTCCCCCCCCCCTCCCCTGCAACCCCCTCACCTCCCAGCCACATATTCACATCAAATCTGTTTTGCTGGAATCCATCCTTGCTTTTCTGTGTCCTGTGTCAAAGACCCAAGCTGCTTAACTATAGCTCCCCAGAGCTGTTTGTGCTCAACACTGGTGACTGCAATACTAAGATTCATCCTTACAGAAAATAGAAAATGCTCTCTCTGTCTTTCTCTGTGTGTCTCTGTTGCTGTCTCTCTGTCTCTGTCTGTCTGTCTGTCTGTCTGCCTCTCTCTCTCTCTCCCTCTCTTGTAGATTTGATTTTTGTTATGTCTAAGATTTATACATGTTTATGTTCTTCTATATATATAAACATTATATCTATTCAGGCTTATCGTAATCATTTATACAATATTGCTGCAGACCATATAAAAAATTGAATAAAACATGTTTAAAAAAGAAAAAAGAATGGAAAAAAGAAAAAGGAAAAATAGAAAGTGAAGGTTCCTTTTCCTTGTCTTCCACTCCCAGCTGGACGAGGCTCATGCACAGGGCGGCCCCCTGGACATGAAGTTCTTCAAGTACAATGCTTCAGTGGCCAAGTCGCCCACCTTCATCAACATGCGCGAGGTGTGTGGTCGACACAAGCTGCCCCCGGGCACATATTGCATTGTGCCGTCCACCTTCGAGCCCCACATTGAGGGTGATTTCCTGATCAGGATCTTCTCAGAGAAGGCTAACACTTCTGGGTGAGTAAAAATATATATATACATGGGTCAGCTTTAATGTCTTGCTGTCAGTGCACACCCATATCTGTGGACAGTTCTCTTCTCTTCTATTTCTGTTACTTTGCCATCATTTAGTCATCTTCCACTCTGCAGATGCTAAATTAATATCTGCTGTGGTAAAATGGAGTCTAATACAGTAATAGCATTTGTGGAAGGGAAGTAACTCTTTGTCTTTCCTGTCAGAGAGTAAACGGGTTATATCACTGTGTCAGATATTTCGGCTGAATTCTTGTGTATTAAATTTTGTGTGCAAAAACAAACAAAAAAAGGAGGTGGGGTGGGATGCCACTCCCTTTTTTTCTTTCTTTTCTTTTTACAGGCTGCATTGGTGTTTGTTAAGAATAAGCTTCACCGACTGAATGTTGAATGATTTATTGAACCGATGCCATACTTTTTGTATAAATTCATTGGTCAGTTGAGACTAATAGGAACATTTTCTTTTTCTCAATGAACCAAGTGAAAAAGATTGCTCATGTTCCTTCTCTTGTTTGCAGAGAAATTGATGAGCAGACATCATATGTGGATGATGGGGTAAGTGATATCATCTCGGGTACTGAAGTAGGGTTGCAAGTAATGTGTACGCTCACGGTTTGCGGTTACAATGATTCCTCTGTCGCAGCTGTTGAGGTTGTTGGTTTTCAGGTTTTTCCAGTGTACCTTCATCCTCACAGTGGAGTGCTTTTGTCCTTTTTGTGTGTGGGTACCTATGATAAGTCTCTACAGTCGTGCCAAGGCTTGTGAAGTTAAGGACATGCATCTACTGTTGCTGAAGATGCCATAATTATGTCAATAAATCCTTTACACTTATATGTGCGGTGATATTGGTTGATATTGTTCTCCGGGTGTCTTTAGTTTTAATTTTAATCACATACATTTCAGCACTAGATTTTGTGATACAAGTGCTATTATGCATATATTCCCAAGAATGCTATGTTACTGCTATCATACCAGTTGTTTAGGTGTGTGATTCAACACACACAGGTATTCTGCTACAATTTTATGTTACTGCTGTTGTGCTGGTTGTTCAGGTATATGATTAAATGCACAGAAGTATTATGCAACTCCTAATGTGCATCTCATGGACTTTTATTACTGCATAGTAGTAAAAAGGTGAACTTCATTATAACAGTTAACACTTTAGATTTGAGATAAAGGCAGACCATGTTACAAGGATGTACATGTATACAGGACATAAGTTTCAAGGAATGGGTCAGGCTTTGATAGTAATATAACATACAGTGGTACATGCTGTTTGGGAAGTATTCCTTTGCAATATTGTGTTGCAAACTATTTAACTTAAGGCTGTTCTCTTGAGGTTCACCTGTACATGTAGATGTACCTGAACAGCATTTATTGTACTGTTCACAGTTTTACAGTCTTTGTGTTCAGATCTTTTTATCATTTTAATCATATGCTTGCAAGCATATATAGAGCTGTTTAGAACTGCATTGGGCATCACAGACGCACTTCACTGTACAAGTGCTTATTTATCAGTTTGATTTGTCATCATACTTTTTTCTATTAGTGCAAGGAGTAAAAGATAGATATACAGTATGTGCTTTGCATCTGTTCCTTTTGGTCAGTATATAGTCATTATAGTTTCCAGACTGACCATTTTATTCATAACAGTACCTGCTTTTTGTGTCGTAAGTTTTTTGTTGTTTTTAAACAACTATCATTGGAACAGTGATGCCATTCCATTTCCCATAACTCCATTATGATTTGTGTTTGTTAGTTTGAATGATGTTGCCTTCAGTGTTGTGTTTAAAGAACAAACAGCTGCTGTTTACCACTGTGTGTCTGTCACATACATCTGTGTGTGATGTACACACATCCATTGTGCTTCCTGTTCATCACCATATAATTATGCACACTTTCAATGTACCTCCAAGGCACAGCCTGTGTTTCTATGTATGCACAGTTTGTTGTAAACTTGTGTGGTGTACTGTATTTGTACTTTGACCTGATCTCCGTGAACCACTCACTCCTTTTTTGTGTTTCCAGGCATACCCTTTGTTCAGGTGTGTGTACACCTGTTTGTCCTGTGGCTGTGCAGTGAGCAGGCTCATTGTTGTTCATGTCGCTTTGTCTTCATGACCCCCCCACCCCCCACACACTTCAAGACATATCCATTTTTCATCTACATTTGCTGCTTTTGCCGCGCAGTTGTGCAATGAGCAGGCTTGATGTGAACCATTTTATACCTTCTTCATGAATCCCACAGTGTGTTATATTCCTTTCTTCATCTACGTGTACACTTATTGTCATGTAGTTGTGCAAGTGAACAGGTCCAGTGTTCATTGCTTCATACCTTCTTCACCCCCCCCCCGTTCTGTTAACAGCTCTCTTTCATTTAGTTGCCTCAACCTGCAAGTGTCCTTTTTTATTTGGTTATGTAAAATAGCGAAGACGCCATGTACAGCCTTCACCCCAGCCCTCTGCGCCTATCGGTGCTCCGAAAGTAAGTTGTGCTCTGTTGGAATGTATCCCGCGTGTTCTTTTCGTTGCATTCACTGTCTCTTTCTTATTTCCCTGCTAATTCATCTGTCACCAAATATCCTGATGAATGCAGAAGGCATGGTGAATGTTGGAGTCTCTAATCCAGTATCTGTATATATCTTTCACGGCATGACCGAAGCATAATTTTACTGTCGAGTTATGGACTGTTTCCTGTTCAGCGGCATGTTTTGTTGTATGACCTGTAGAGCTTGAACTTCAGTGCATTTCTTTGTTCATGGTATGGTTCTGTCTGTTGAGCATGGTCTGGCATGCTTGTGAACTGGTTGGTTGGTTGTTAGCATTCCTCAGCTAAACCACTGATGTTCACCCAGTGTTGGGTGAGAGGGTAGTGTGTGCAGTCGTTTCCCTGCACTTGCACATACTGCTGTGCGTACAAGTGCAGTGTTGCCCACCACTCTGGCAGTTGCACTCAGTCTACAGGAGATTTCAGTTATATGATGAAGATCACTATGGTTGAAAGTAATCCTGACATGGAAAATCTAAAACCACAAAATATTTGGCTTTAGCCCTGATGTTCTCACTAGAGACAACAGGATGCTAATGTATGTGAGTGAAAGGTTACTGTTGACAAAAACATTTTACTATAAAGACTGATGCACTTTGATGTTAAAAATTCATGAGAACTCTTATTGTTGGCTTTCTGATTTTACCAGTGAGCTTACATGTTTTCAACAAAGCTGCCGTTAAGTGATGCATAATGTTTGTGTCTTGGGTTCATAATGTCTGGAGTCCTTTCTTCTACTGCTACGTTTCCTTACTCTCATAATTTGCTTTAGTGAAACACTGGCATAATTTCATTATTGGAAGGAACAAATGTGTATGGTAGATGTGTCAAGATGAGTATGGATCGAGTAACCGTGTTCAAGAAGGCGCTGTATCATATTTGTTAGTTTCTAATTGTGACTGAAATATACAAGTTTGATGATTTGCACATTGTAAATACTTCTTACTCCTTTTGTCAGAACTCATGCAACCAGCACACTGCTACAGTTCATTACCTCCACATGGATTGCATGAGTCACCTGAAAGCTATTTTTGCAGTAAAGTGCAGTGCAGTAATGTCCAGTTTTTCAAATGCTATTGACTTTCTGGTGATCATGCATAAGCCATGGTTTGATCACTTCCATCCTCACCCTTCAAACTCCGGCCTGCCCCTAAGGTACAATTTCTATTAATGATCAATGGTGTGTGTGTGCATAAGCAAGCCTTTTCAGTGACTGTCCACTTTCCACTCTTGCTTTGTCATCTGGCAGAGAAATGACTATCACAATTCATTTACTACTGTGTATCATGTCTTGACCTTTCTTTATGGCATGATAAGGATGGAGAACTACTCAGCTTCTGGACAGATCCATCTGTCAGTTCTCAGTATGATACTGAATGATGTCTGCTTCAAGAGTGTTGAAACTTGAATCCACATATGTGGCATTAATTTAACACTTACTCACATGGATTTGTTTGTTTTGCATTGTTTTTCATGTTAACAAATTTAACACTTTTCATCCCACTGTGATTCTTGATTTCTCCTGGACTGAATCAGTTTGTTTGATTTCAGATGTGATAACTTTGTGTTCAGTAGATTTTAAGTTTTGATTAATGTTGGTACACAAGGTTTCCTCTTTGCTTTTAGTGATCACTTTTTAGCTCAACAGCATTTTCATTGATCTCAATCAAAGTGTACTGGTCTTGAGCTGATGCAACAACAACAGCAGCAACAACAACAACAAAACTGAATAAATCAAGAACTTTCATGATTTTATAGACAGACTTTTTACATTGCATTCATTACACCCACATCTTGCAAACAGTACATGTGATTCTGTTCATACTACTTAACCTTGCCTAGTAGTCATAGTGACCAGAGGTTTTATATCCATACTTACACCTTGCAACTGTGCTTGAACAACTCTGTTGAGTGGAGAGAGAAAAAGAGTCAGAAAGTGTGAGGTGGGAGAGAGGGAGGGAGAGGAGCAAGAGACCCAGATTGCACTCATAAAATATCAGTCTTTTTTTATCAGTATATGACCAGTGACCTTTTTACTTACCAGTCTTGGAGCAAAATCCAAGAGAAAAACCTGTAATTACAGAAATTGTGTGTATACATATCTTGTCTCATAAGTGTAACTGTTTTCTGTTTGTATGTGCAAGTTTGTGTGCCATAGTTACGCAGTCGTTCATTTTTCTCTGTGCTGAAACTTGTTTTGTTTTAATCTTTTTAACTTGCATATTATTTAGATTTTTCAGTTCTCTCTTGCGTGTGGAAGAGCAAGTGTTGTATGCAGGGAAATCAATGAATCAGAAGTTAGATTAAGAATTTTTATAAAGATTATATATGTACAGCCGTTTAATTCAGTTTTGTGATGTCACTCAGTTTCATGTGTCATTCAGTTTCGCAGCTTTTGTTCTGATCCTTATTCCTTTCTGGTAAAATGCAGGTCTTTCGTTTTTGTTCTATTTTTCTCACCTGTGTCTTTGCCTTGCTTTTATGGTGGGTGGTTGGGTATCAAACGGGTGTCCCACCCACGGATGCAGGGGAGCAGATTTTGCCCGTTCACGTGGCACCAGTGGCCTCTTTGCCTCCACACTTGCGTGGGGAGCCAGGTGCTTCCTCTGTGTCACGTCAGGTATCTGCTGAGTTTGGATGATAACTGCTGCCCTCCCGCCCCCCTCACCCCCCCCCCCCCCAAAGTTCTGCTACTATCCAGAATTTATGCCCCTTTAAAATGCTGAATTTAAAACCTTTAAACAAAATTGTTTTGGAGTTTTATCATCACCACTGTGACCTGTGTGGGCTCCCCCCTTTCCTCCTCCTCCCTCCCTCCAACTTCCTCCCCCTCTCCTCCCCCCCCCCCCCCCCAACCGATCATAACCTTTTCCTGCCAACAAGAGATGGACAAAATTCCAGAAATTGACCTGACTGTTGAAGGCACATTAACCAAGTGAGATGAATTTTAAAACATGCAACTGTACCACAAACTGTGTAGATGAATCATGTTTTTGCCATCACACATGGTGAACATTGTGTATATATGTGCTCATCCCAAAATAGACCAACTACCCACAAACTTTTCAGCATGATGAAAAGCAGGTGACATTTTGTAGTTTTTAGTGTTTCAGTGAATAATGTCATATTTTGTTGGGGATAAAGAAACAGTTGCAAGGGGTTGATAGAGGATGGGGTTCAGTATTAATATGGTGATGATGAACCCTGCTGAGAGTCAGAGTTCAGGAGCTGTGTGAAAGTCAAGGTAGCCGTCCTGGGATTTCCGTCCTAATGAGCCTTACGGTTTCTGTGGACATAAAGCAACATTGAACCATACTTAGGCATTGGTCACAGTTTGTTTCTAATATGTCAACCAACATCTGAGAACATAAAGCTCTACATCATCACCCTGCTGAGAGTGATGACTACAATTGGTACAACCGATTTCCATGCCTCAGATTTTCCCACAGCTGTATTTGAAACCCAGGACCCATACCCCCCCCCCCCCCCCCCCCCCCACCAGCATCCAGCATGGAAAATCTCCCTGAGTATCTCTGGGTCAGTGTTTCTGTTATCTCTTACCACCTTGCCCTTCTCTGACAGTTTACACTCTAAGTTTCATTTAATATGGTCTACAAGTTACAGTGGCAGTCACCATACAAACCCTGTTTTGTAAATGCATAAACCTTTGCTGACACTGAGCAGCACTTCTATGAATCCCCTGTAGCATCATGGATAAGTTGAACTACAGTTGGTGGTGGTATCGGCTACACTGTTGACAGGAAATGCAGTCAAACCCCTGTTACAGACAGTCCCTTCATCTTCCCGAGCCACATTTCTGAAACCATACTGACTTCACATGTCTAATATCACCCTGCTGTGAAGAGACATAAAATAAAACATTGATTTATTTAACTGATACCAACTTTGTTTAATTCCATAGAGGAGAAAAAAGGTGTTACCAAATCCACTGCTCTTGTAACTTATTACTGTTTGTTGACTTTCATGGTAGATTTCACCAAGGGTTTGTTGCATAATGGTCCTCAGGTTCAATTTTGATTGTTTTTTGTTGTTGTTGTTGCCAAAAACAGATGATATGTTCTGGATCTGTTCTGATATGCCCCATTGAGTATTGTGAAGAGGGAAAATTTAGATCTTTGATGAAACAGAGAGTCTAGAGAATCATTCTAATCAAGAAAATAGACCAGTCACTTGGATCAACACAATGGACTACAGGATCACTGATTGGGAAGATTTCATATCAAGCTGATCAACAAGACAGACCACAGAATGGCTTTGGTCATCAAAAAAAGTCTACTGAATTTTTGATGTAAGGAAACTGAACCACAGGATCACTGATCAGCAAAACTTATAGACTACAGCATCAGTCTTTGTGATAGTCTGATGAACTTCTCTGCAGCTGAATTGTTACATCCAAATTTTGGTGATTGGTGACTGCTTCTTCACAAAGCTGATTGAAATCTGTGTTCATTCTGTCCTTTTTATTTTGTTCTGATTTCCTTGCATTGTGGTCAACAAGTCCACTTCTAATTAACATCCTATTACTTTTAAATCAAACCTTATGAGTTGTCCTTTTCATTCCTCTCCAGACATGGCAGTTTATATCCATGGGTGAATTTCAGTGTGATGCTCCTCCCAGTTGACATGTTTTTGACAGCTTGTTTTTTGTCCAGTCTCTTATGTATGTGTAGTTTGAACACAGCATTTCAAAGGTTTAAGTTTATGTATCATCTGTCACATTTTATTTAGGTTTACCAATGCTTTTCACTGAACTGTGGTGTGTGCAACACAGAGAGAGATTTATATGATGTATTGGTTCATTATAATATACAACAGTTTCTCCTTTGAATAGTGTAACAATGTGTCTATTGAACAGTTTAACAAAGTGTGACATAACAGTACTCTCACTCTCCCACCCTCTCTCTCTCTCTCTCCATCCCTCCCTCCCTCTGTGACAAATTCTGTATGTAACTTTCTATCAACTAAGGTGATGGAGAGGTGATGAAATGTGACAAGTTTGTAGCACTGTACCAGTGATATGACTGCATATAATAAATTACATAAAGTGAAACTGCAGCACATAATTTGTTTTCAGATCAAAAATGATTTTGTGTAGTTATTCTTTGTTGGGGTGGGGTGGGGGTGGGGGGTTGCTATTTAAAAGGTGTGAATATTGGTGAATCTGTACTTGCAGTTATAGATTGAATTTGAATAGGTGTGCAGTCTGATGTATACCTTAATCAGAAAAGGGTCAGAGGGTCTGGAAATTTGAGAAACAGTGCTTGGATGACAAATGATTTGAGAAAGTGTAACTCGGCTGTGCTCTTCTTGTGTCTAGGTGTATAGGGGAGTGAGGTCAGGACGTCGTGTAAGTTTTATCTTGGAGTTGCATACATGTACAGTTTGGTGACTTGTTGGCGCATACTTCTCTTGCTGCCTGCAACTACTTCAGACTCTTGTGTTACTTCAGTTCTGAGCTATCAGCTTTCCATGGACTAATGGCATGGAGTTTGGTTTACATGTTTCGTTGGTTTACATTTGAACTCTGAAGTTCAACTCATGTACTAGGCATGCAGTATGATTGAAGTTTTTCAGGTTTTGAATTTGAACTCCTTTGTTTGTAGGTCTGACATGTTGAGAAGTTAAGGGAGAAGTCAGATGAAGTTTTTTGATGTTGTGTACCATACAGAATCAACATGTTTTGGACAATACACATATGGTCATTTTGTGTGTGCCAGAGTGAGCATGCTGGTCATCTTCACTCTTGTGTGTCTTTGGCTTTTCTGCTGTTTTAGGGTTGCTTTTCTAAAATTAAGTTTCTTGCTTCTTGGTTTAGCATGATTACCATTATGTAGAGCAGTCATATACTACCACATTACAGTACTGTGTGGCTTCAGTAGAGTTCCATCAATTCACCACCAGAAAGAAAAAAAAAAGTACCACCCATCCACCATCACCCCCAGCCCCCCCCCCCCCCCCCCCCCAAAAAAAACCCCATCCCACCACCACATGATAACCTGTGACCATTCACCACCAGTAACCATTACCACCCAGTGATCATTGGCATTGACTTTGAGATGGCAGCCATCCAGGCTATACTCTGTGTGTGTGTGTGTGTGTGTGTGTGTGTGTGTGTGTGTGTGTGTGTGTGTGTGTGTGTGTGTGTGTGTGTGTGATATTCATCACAAAAACTATCACACATCAACACATGCTCAATCCACCAGTGGTGACCTGTCTGGTGTTTCCACTTGTCCAGTGGATTGTTTGGTGGTGATTTGTCCTATACCTGTTCTGGTTTAACAGACCCACAGTTTATTGCCCTTTAGTGTAATTATGCTGAAGACCCAGAGATGTGTGTGCTGACAGGGTTTCTCTTTCTTGGTTGGTTTGTGTGTGTGTTTTCCTCTGGCTGTTTTTATTTCTACATTATGGAATGTATTGTGTGTATTTCATTTTTTAAATATTTTTATAGTCAATGCTTTTGTGTGTGCATGTGTGTGTGTGTACATGCATGCATGCATGCATGCATACATGTATGAATGCATGAGTGTGTGTTTATATTTGTCACACTTAATGAGGATCATATTAGTAGGTGTGACATGGTTCCTGACCTTTGGTTGCTTGTTACTGAGAACTGTTGTATGAGATTGCTTTAGGCATGCATCTGCCTCAGCAGCTCATCCAAATCTGGTTTAACATCTTTCTGTCATACCTCTTTTTTTTCATTTTGTGTGTGTTTTGGTTTGTTCAGATTTATTTGGGTCTCTATTTCTTTTCCGCAAGGGCCCCCATGTTTTTATTTCTACCTCCACAATCCACCCATGCAGCAATTTGTTGCATGCAAGTATATCTCTGTTTCATCAAATTGACAGCAAACTGCATAAGTGTTATTCAAAGGCATAGGAATCCATCTGAAAAGGTTGCCTAGCACTGCCATTCTTGGCTTGATTCACAACACATCTTGTGTATCAGGACGTTCCTTTGTTGTGGTCAATGTCAGCACAGCTAATTGTGTAACAGATTAATACTACTGGATGAACGCCTCATGAACACTTCATTTTGGGAGGGTCAGTGGCACAAAGCAAGAGCACTCACTCTCATGTTGTCATAAGCCAGAATTAAGCACAATCAAGCGTGGCCACCACATGGATGGGTGACCACATCATGCTGTGTGCTTTGCACCTGCCCTGAGATTTCTCTGGAATCATATCCTATGAAGACTTTACAAAAGTTCTTTGGATGAGACTGTAGACCGAGGCTCCCCATTTGTATACACATGCAAAAAGATCACATATGCAGTTTAATGATCCTGTAGTCCATGTCAGAGTTCAGTGAATTATGGAAACACCTAAATAACCCAACATAAACTAAAAGTGCCAGATCCAAACACAAAAAGTTCAAACGAACGCTTATTATTTTAACACGGACACACAGTATGCAAATTTTCGCAGAAATCCTCTTTATCATTAGAACACTAGCACTGTAGCAGGCATTCTGTTTCAGATTTTTTTTTTTTTTTAAAGTGTCAGAGTTTTCAGAGTGTTGAAGTTGGACAGTATACAGAAGATTTGTGTTTCCCCTCCTTGTTTGGGTGTTGTGTGTGTGCTGCAGTGTTGCATGATCATTACTGTACATTGCACAGGTCCCACCAGAGGAGCCCGATCCGCACGAAGGGCCGCCCCAGGAGGTAGACAAAAGTGTGAAACAAATATGCATGTAACATGGAGGGGGCATGTGTATAGTTTGATTGCGGTCTCTTGTGTAATGCGCTGCACAGTTTGACCCGTGGGTCAAGTTTGCTCTGCACGTTTGATGCTAATGGTATTTTGTTTGCTTGAAGTTTGTTTCAGTTACTCATTTGATTTTATGGCTTGGTTTATTTTAATGTAGAGTAAAGCAGTTTTGTGTGGCTGTGTTGTTCATGATGTTTTTAATTTAATACTTATGGTATATTTTCTGAAAAACAAAACAAAAAACAACACTACAGATCATATCAGCTTTTTGATTAAGCTTGTGCACTGTTATAATAATTCAACAACAACAATAACAGCAAAATTTAATTATTAAAAAAAATATATTTTTCTTTTTTACAGATTTGCAGTGACCATGTCAGTTATATGTGGACTATGGGGAAAATTAATGAGACGATCTTGTGCTGGTGTTATCCCCACTGTATGCCCCAGTTCAGAATCTGTTTTAGTTAGGGTGTAAATTGCATATGGTGCACTCATGCATGGCACCTCTGTGTTTGTGTATATTCAAAATGGTCCTGCCAGACAAGGTATAAATGCTGTAACTATTATCTTATGTGTACACCATCATTTTAGAGAATTAAGGATGGAGGCTGTAGGAAAACAAAAAGCCCACTACATATGCAGTTTGACAGGGTCAGATCAGCTGAAGTTACCTTTTCGAGAACAGTTCCTGGACATACTCATTGCTTACCTGTAGCATAAGCATGGTATCATTGGCACCACAATTGATTTTAAAAGCATCCTTCACTGTTGTGTTGAAATGTTCATTGGACAGTTCCATGTCAGGAAACCAGAGATTGTCATCCATATCTGTATTTCATTTCATTCTGATTCGTTTAAATGTCTCAGCAACTGCAAAGGAGATTGAGGAATGGGTTCCTGGGGTGGGGGGAGGGGATGGGGGGTGGTACAGTTCCAACAGTGGGTGTTAGAGCAGCCAGTACTTCTAGGGCATAGACCAAAGAGTGAAGGTGATGAAAACATAATTATGGGGGACCACCAAATCATGCAGTGCAAATAAGGTGACAGACTTTGTCAGGTTGGATCAATCCATAGGATGTACAGAGAGATTGAGACTTGATGTGTAACTTCATAGACTCTTCTCCAAGTGATTAAGGGTTGATGTTCATTGTACTGATTCAACTGTTAGTTTGTTGTGGACATGGACTTGACTTGGAGGTCCCAAAACTTTGTGCATGTGGGCATGTATCTTCTTTTTTTTTGTTTCTTTTTGTTTTGTTTTTGTTTACTGGGGAGTCTGACACCAGAGGAAGATTTGTCCATAGCAGTTTCTTGGATTACTTAGAGGTTGTGTATAGTTTGTATTCATAGAGCTACAGGATAAAAAATAATAAAACAAATAATAATCGTGTATATCAAAGGCCCATCAAGAAGTAAGTGATAAGTATGTTGCATGAAGTGATCATACAAGAGCAGTCTGTAGGAATGGAAAGGAAATTGGTTTTTACCTGTAACAACAACAACAACAAAGTTACTGTGCAATTTGTGTGTCTGTTTAAAAAAAAAACTTTGAAATATGAATATGTTTGTCAGTGATGAAAAATACCTTTGGAATATATGACTGAAAGTAACCTGTGAAAATTTGAGTGCTGTGTTCTTTGAGGTAATTTAATTAATCCATTATAGTCACTAATTTGTTTGTGTTTGGTGCAAATGGAGTTGACCCTAATGTTTTTCTTTTTTCAGTTTGAATATTGACATAGGTTTAGTCAGTTTATATTTAGAGTGAAAAAATCGATTTCTACAGCATTTTTATTGCACCTAGGTCTCCATATCCATTATATGAATATTAGATAGCTTTTAACTGCATATACATGTATAAGTATATGTGTGTAAAATCAGCAAACTGAGCTGAATATTAGAGAGCAAGTGCATTTATGTACAGCAAATGCAAGTGACATTTTAGACTTGGCATATTTGTATGAACTGCACCAGTCTCCTTTGGATGGGTCAGCAGATTACACCACATGGCATCTGCCTGTCAGTGTAACTCTACCTCAAAATTAATTGAAAAAATAATGGACATACAAGACTTCTAAAGTGAAAATGGCAGGTTGTGGGAACATAAAGTACAAAACTGTGAGAGAAAAATATGTTTTGAAGAAAATAGTTGTTTGTTTGTTAGTATTCCTCAGCTGAAACCTTGAGGTTCACCTGATGTTGGGTGAGAAGGTAGGGTGTGCAACCATTTTCCTACACCTGTACATACTGCCATACATACACATGCAAACTGCCTCTCCAGCAGCTGCACTGTGACTTCAGAAAATTTAATAATGGAGCTTGTCATGCCTTGGAGTTTACCACAGCTGAAAGTATTGCTGACATAATACTGCTGAGGACATAGTACTGCTGTCTTAATACAGTAAATGTTTTGCTGTTGCCTTGACATTTTGACAAGATGCAGCAGTAGCACTGCCAGTAGCTTTTGATTAGGGTTGGCAACAAACGGGTGTATGATAAACAAGGACTCTGTGATCAGTACATGCTATGAGATACATAAAACTGGACTTTAAAAAAGAAGAAGCACAAAACAAATTGTATGCTTACTAACGTACCACTATGTGATGTTTCAGACTTTTTCTGTTGCAGAATATTTCCCATGTTGTGTTTGTGTTTGGACAGAACTTGCAGATCTGATTTTAAGGATAGTTTGGGACATGGGAAGAGTTTAAATGTATGTTGACTCATGACATTGCCTGCTCATCCTGAAATAGCCCAGCATGATCAAGAGGATGTTAACTGAAATCCCATCACATACTAGCTCCTTGTTTTGCATTTATTTGCAGGAGAGGACCGAGCCATCAGAGGAGGAGCAGGCCCAGGAGAGCAGCTTGAAGCAGAACTTCAGGCGCATTGCAGGAGAGGACATGGAGATCGATGCCTATGAACTTCAGGAGATCCTCAATGCTGTCTTCCAGAGAGGTGGGTTTCAAGTGAAGTGCACAACAGTTCAGGTCCAAAGCTTGGCATAGACTGTTTTATGGTTTTAGGGAGGTGGGGTTGTGGGGGTTGGGGTGGGGAAGGGGGGGTTGGAGGTCAACTGCTGTACAATGGGACTCCAGACGACAGTCACCACTCTTGTTAAGGGGGGGGAAAAAAGAAGAAAAATCTTTTTTGTTTGTTTATTTTTTGACAACTTACTTTCCCTTTATATTTCCATGTAGCTAAACTCTTGACCAAGGACCACCCATCTTTTTTTAGAACACTTCTGCAGGATTTATCGAGTGGTTTAAAAAAAGGGAATTCACTGTGTGTGTGTGTGTGTGTGTGTGTGTGTGTGTGTGTGTGTGTGTGTGTGTGTGTGTGTGTGTGTGTGTGTGTGTGTTTCTGCTGCCTGTGAAGTGCATATTTTGAAGGAGGGATGCACACACGTATGTCAAATCTAGACATGGATGAGGAAACTCATTGTCCATAATTAAAGTACCAAAACTTGTTTGTTGTGTGGCTTCATTAAAACATTAACTTGAGTGGACTTAAAAAAACCACTCTGCCAGCTTCTTTTATCTATGATTCATACTAATGAAATGAGTGTATAACATGCAACAACATCATCATCTCCAGCATCAACAGTACATGCATAGTCTTTAGCAACAAGCTTTTAAATAAAATTGTAACTCTTGCACAAGCAGACTGTCATAACTGAAAGAGTGTAGTAGTGTATGTGTGACAAAAGAGAGCTTATTGATAAAGCCACATTAGCCAGCCTCTCTAGTTTTAAGCTTGTTTTGCTTGATGTGAAAAAGCTGCATTACAGATAAGGAAGTCCTGGGCTGATCCCTTATATCTGGAGTCCAAAAGTTTGATAAACACATCTGAATTATACTTTCGGGGCCACATAACTTGCTTCTGTCCACCCAAGTTCTCTAGATATTCATGATTTTTTTCAGTTTAAAATGTATTTATTTTTATGTAAAGTGTCTTGTGGTCATATGTTAAATACCTTTTGGTGCAAACTTTATACTAATGTGAACCATATTTGACTGGAGTGTTTTGTTAATTCCAAAGTTGTGCTTTGTTGAGCATCATTTTGTGGTTGCATGATCCTTATATGAGGATTTGGCTCAAGAGGAGTGCATTAAGACAATAACGTCTGACTGTGTTAAGCATTACATGCTCTTCTTAATCAGACAGATTCTTATGTCATTCTCTGCTGGCATTATATGAACTGTGACTTGGCTGTTCTTTCTTTGTACCAGTGTTCTAAATATCAGATATTTCCAATGCCCATAGCTGTTGACAGATACTTTTAATTTTTCAGAGAAGCTTAGTTGATTTATGTACTGTTTAAATGCACCTGTACCTGTTGCACCTGCCCTCTTACATTTGTAGAACTTGGTGGTCAGTAAAATGGTGTTGACTGTGTGTGTGTATGTGCGGTCATGCATATGTGTGTGTGTGTGTGTGTGTGTGTGTGTGTGTGTGTGTGTGTGTGTGTGTGTGTGTGTGTGTGTGTATGCACACAAGTGCACATGTGTGTGTGTGTGCACGCACACAAGTGCACATGTGTGTGTGGGTGTGCATGTGTTTGTGTGAGAGATAGAGAGAGAGTGTGTGTTCATGCCTGTATGTGTGAGTATGTGTAAGTGCCCTCATATTAATGTCTGTGTGCATGAATGTTCATTGAGTGATAAAATCCAGATGTTAAAAGATGTCTGTTTTACTATACTGATACATGGTTTTAATGTATTTCCCAGAGGGCTGTTTTGGTAAGACATTCCCACTGAAGAAACAACAACAATGCACACTGCTTCTAGTTCAACATTTACTATTTCTTTACCTGCCCCTTATGGTGTTGTCTCCCTTTTTTAAATATATATATATAGAGAGAGAGGTTTTTCTTATGATACTGCTAACGTAGACAGAGCAAACAATTATTCATTAATTATGAGTTTGCACTGCATGATGTAGGCCCATTGCATTCCATTCTCATACTTAGCTGATTCATTCTCGCCAGTCTAAAATAAGCACTGTCTCTAATACACAATATAACCAAAAGCATGTAAGAGACTACTTTACATTCGGTGTGGGGATGCACAGCTTGCAGTTATATACACTTCATAATTACAAAAAAATTCTCTGCCAGAGCTGGATTATGATCATAACTGACAAAATTTAAGTGATAACATATTACTGTCTAGAAATGAACAAAGTACGAAAAGAGCTTGTTGATGTTTGTTTTGTTTTCGTAAAGTTTATTGATGGATTGGACATGGAAAAGATACAGTTAACTGACACAGACAAATAGACACACTCACAACAATGCAAGCTATTTTCTTTTCTTCTTCTTTTTTGTTTTGTTTTGTTTTGCAAAATGAAACAAAAATCAATTGACAAAGCAATTAACTAATGCACACTTACTGTGCTCTTGGTTCCAGCCAAGGATGCAGCTATGACTAAAATTAAATTAAATTTTCTGAAGTACACAATATCTGTTATAATAAATTTACAAAAACTAACTGGTATTCAAGTACCTGTAATGGACTTTCTTCTCTTTTTATTTTACATTCTGATTGTCTGCTAACGAGATTTTTCTTTTTCTTTTTTTTACATCCCGCTAACAAGTAGATTCTAAGCTGAATAAATTTATTTATTTTAAAACATGTATAAAAGCAATTTTTGTGGTTTAATTTTTATTTATTTTATTTGAGATTTATTTTCAATTTGTAATGAACTTGTACTGCATTCAGATTATTGACTCCAATTCTTCTTTTTTATGGGGAAGGGTGTTCCGACTTGCTTGTCATAGGGAATAATGGTTTAATGTTGCTTTGACTGTTGCTTTACTTCTGTGTGTTTGGTCTGAAGATTTGTGTGAATATCAGACTGTCTGTTTGTGTTTTACTTTCTCAGTTCACAAGCTAAATACACCTCCAGCTACACATGTATACAGCCTCAGAATGAATGACAACAGAACACAATAGACTCTTATTTCCAAAACAAAATTGTGTTGCTTTTTAGGCACTCATATATTGTGTATCTCTCTGCTTTAGAAGTATGTTGCTCGTGTCCATTATACATATTGTCTGCTTGTGAATGCAGACCTCTTGCCTGTTCCTTGGACAGTTGACATATACAGCAACTGTTGAGTCAGACCCTAGTTTGCTTCAAGAATGATGGCAAATGCACTTCTTCTGTTATCGAGCTTAGCTCATACACTTCTTCTGATGTTGAGCTTAGCACAGTGAATTGTGTAGAGTATGCTGTTGTCCACTGGTTGGGTTGTTCAGTCAGCCTTTCACTGCTTGGTATATTTTTGTGTCATTCTTCTTGGCATGTCTGCAGTTAAATGTTTCACACCCTGTCACCATCTTTCACATGCACTCACCTCGTCTCTTCTTCCTGCAGATGCTTGCTCAGAATGACAGATTATCTCTTCATCAGCCAGCCAACCAACCAAAACAAAATAATGCTTTGTGTGTATACTGAGGCTGCTCTTTGTGATTGATGTTAATGGTGGTGTATGCTTGATGTCTCTTTGGTGTACGCTCAGTGTCTCTGAGCCGTTTCATGCATTTGTTATGCTGCTGTTGCACTTTCTCTTGTGCTGATTTGTCTTTTGTGCTGAGTGTAGTTACCAATAAACCTTTGATGGCTACTGATGAGAATAGTAGGCTAGCAGCTAGATGGATTGCATGTAGCATGTTAGATGAAGTGAGGTACTGGTGTCGGCCTGACCTGTACTGGTTGAGGCCTAATCTTTGGTCTGAATTTAACGTATGTTATTATGTATATGACTTGGTAGGTGGGTCTTTGTTTCTTTGATGAAATGAAGATTTTTACAGTGGCCTGACTGGTACACATTGCCACACACAGGTACCAAGCCGTTCTGTTTAGTATGACTAGCAAATGTAGTCGAACGAACAAGGCAAGTTTCATGAGTCAAAAATAGCAACAACAACTAGAGCAACAGCAACAGCAAGTTCAAAGTGTGTTACTGTGATGCAGCATATTGCATGAGCAGCAGGTAAAAGAGAGTATTGATAATGTTTATACAATCAGTACAGTATACGCTTCACTTCAGTACTTACTTCACCTGGTATACAGATCAGCAGATTTGCTTTCGCAAGTCGGTATTCACACTCTCACGCCAACAAACAGTAGCTTGGAATGGCTGCATTCTAAATCCAGTTGCCACTCGTGCACATCCTGACAACTTGATGCATGTCGTTTTTTCTTGCGGCATTAACTGGCACAGCCTGTGATGAGCATCATGGGAGAGGGTCCTTACACAACATTTATATTAACGTCCCACCCACCCCACCCCGAGCAGTGGAACAGGTGTGTACGTACAACACATATTTATTTAACCCCCCTCCCACCCTCGCCTTCCCCCATACCCCCCCTCCCCCCCCTGATCAATGGAACAGGTGTATGTGTAAAGCAATGTTAATAAGCCTCAATATCCTAGCTGTTGATTTTGATCACCAGTAAGCATGTTTCCAAGTGTTTTGACTTGCACAAAATAAATCACATTTTTGAATTTATCAGCTTCAATTCTTCACAATTTTGATTTGTCAGTAGGAACAATGGCAGCATATTTCTGTACTGTTTCATAAAACTTCTGTAGCAAGAGTGAGTGCCACATTGGACAGTTGTTTATATTTACAAAGTAAAATGTGTGTACAGTATGCACACCTTTAATACAAACTTTAAATTGCCCAGTTGTCTCCATGGCTGTTTGTAACATACAATTTTTATATTTTTTTTTTTTTACATTTTCAATCAAATGTGTTTGAGATAGTTGATTTTATGACTGATCTTGTTGTTATCTTTTAAATACATGTAGAGAGTTGGTAAGTTTGCATGAGCAACAAATGTTGAGTATGTATTGTTTCATAGACAGCATGTTTTGATCAAAGTGTATAAACTTTGTGTATAAATTTGTTATCTTGGACATTACAAAACAACTAAATATTTTACACCAGAAAATGTCTGTATTTGATTTTGATATACATTTCCTGCATGAATGTTTTAACATTGTGATGTTGATAAAAGAATCACAAGAATAAAACTTGAGACTGTCTTGATCAGTACAATTTACAGTCAAGAGTGATTTCATTGAAACTTGAAATGTTCGCCTTCTTTGCTTCCAGAGTTCACCTTTCCTGGTTTCACCATTGATGCAACACGCAGCATGGTGGCCATGCATGATGTATCCTTTGCTTGGTATATTTTTTTTTTATGAAACTTACGGAAGGATTTGATGAAGAAACCTTTAAAAAAAAAAAAAAGTTTCCAGACTTCATTAATCCCTTTTGGGAAATGTGGGTCCCCTGGTCTGGGTGCAGCGTTACCCATTCCTAGCAGTGTGCGCATCACATATATTTTCATGTGTCTAAACAATGGTGTAACAGCCAATGTTTTAGATTGTTAATATGCGCACAGATGTTGATGCATGTGATTGAATGCATAGGCCCATTAGGGAGTCTGCACTAAAAGTTGACTCTGGGAGAAAAATCTCTTGTTCTACCAGGAAGTCAAACCCACACCTGTATTGCACCTGGTCTTTCTGTGTAACAGAACAAAATCATTTATTCATAGTGACTGTGATGGTCCAATCACAGTAAAACATGGCTAGTTTCTTCTTCGAAAAAATCATCTTGGTTTACCTAGATATAGATGCCATAGTGCTTTAGCAGATGACTCATTTTCAGACTGGGAGAGATCGGGTGCTTGACTGGGCATAAAACACCAAGTTACTAGATCAGGCACTCACAACAGACTTTGGTAGTGGTGTTTCAAATGGTCTAATGTGCAAGTTCCTTCACTAGTGTACAGGGTGACCTGTCTGGCAAGCTGGGCTATGAAGAATTCAAAGACCTGTGGGAAGACTTGCGTCGGTGGAAGGTAAGATTATCTCTGATCCCATGATGTATAGTTGATTTGTGAAGCTCCAAGTGTCATTAAAAAGTATTATACTGCTGTCTTTGTGAGTGTTGTCTATGGCTGGTTAGGTGTGTTTGGGCCAGTGAAGGGGTGTAAGAGTATTGTTGTGTTTTGTTTTTAAAATTCTTTTGTTTGTCTCTTGCAGGGTGTGTTCAAGGAGTATGACAGAGACAACAGTGGAAACCTGAGTTCCTACGAACTGAGATCAGCTCTCAACAGTGTTGGTCAGTGAAACCTGTCATGCTATATATTAAAAAACAAAACAAAAAACAACAACACCTGAAACAATGATGACAACCAGTGTTCTTCATCAAAATCAAAACACACAAGACATTAAAAATAATTATATTTTAGTCAATATGAAATGTGTTCAAATTTTCAGTGTAAACACCATTTCAGGCTACAAACAGACATATAATACAATCCAAACTCATTAAAGATCATTCTTGTTTCAGATTTTTGACATACATTAACAAGTAGTATGTTGCCTTGAAAATTTGGACGTTTTGTATTGTGTGATTGAAAATAGCATTCTTTTTAAACTCCTGTACGTTTTGATCTTTTATCATGTCTTTTATCCTTTTGCACACATGTACACATACAATCAGAGCTCAGTGAAAGTCGAGTGGACGTCCTTGGCTCCAGCCCCTAATAAGCCTACAGTTTCTGTGGACATAAAGCAACACTCAACCAACCAGCACATACAGTGCAACATGTGGAAATGTGTTTTGCATGCATGCAGACACACCCACCCACTCCCTCTTTCTCTCAGTCAGTCAGTGTCAGTATCCAAACTTCTTATGTGCACCACTATTTTTTATTCAGGTTTCCGGCTGAGCAACCGCACCCTGCAGTCCCTGGTGATGCGCTACAGCAACCGTGATGGTCAGGTTGAGTTTGGCGACTTCATTGTGTGTGCTGTTCGCCTCAAGACCATGCTGAGTAAGCAACACCTTCTGTGTACACGTGTGTGTGTGTGTGTGTACATGCGTGTGTGTGTGTGTGTGTGTGTGTGTGTGTGTGTGTGTGTGTGTGTGTGTGTGTGTGTGTGTGTGTGTGTGTGTGAGAGAGAGAGAGGGAGAGAGAAAGTGTGTGTGTGTGTGTGTGTGTGTGTGTGTGTGTGTGTGTGTGGGTGTGAGTGTTTCATCTTGAATTGTGGATGTTCTTCTGTGTTACAAATTCTTTTCAGCTGACATTTAAACATCTGGTTTTACTGGTTTCAGCTTCCTTCCGTGGACTGGACCCACAAGGTCAAGGCATTGCACCCTATGACATTGAGAGTGTAAGTGGACCTTGCTGTTGTCTTTTTATGTGTATAGTAGCACAGGCATTAAAAGCAAGATATTTCAAGCAGCAACTTCTACCCTGTCCTCTGTTTGCCACCTCCGCAGCTGGTCATACTATAGCCAGTCCTAGCCATCCTTCCTTTGGCCACCAACAGAGTATGGAGTTTTAATCCATCTCTGAGGCTGTAATGTAACCAAATGTGGCAGTGAAAGCACCATTGCAATATGAACTTATTGTCCATTCTGGGGGCTGTAATGTAACCAGATGTGGCAGTGAAAAAATCAGTGCAGTATGGAAATGTCCATTTTGGGGGCTGTAAATAAAATAGCATAATATAACCAAATGGAGCTGAGTCAAAAGAATGGCAGGTCAGAAGTTGCTGTGCAAATGGAGGTTGTATTGCCCTTACATTGGACTATGATCTCTTTCACTTGCGTTCACTCGTACACACGATGTGTACAGTTGATGGCTGAGTGTATCTGGTTGAGTAGAATTAATATTGGTGTGTGTGCGTGTGTGTGTGTGTGTGTGTGTGTGTGTGCTGTTGTGACATGAGTACTCACCTGTTTACAATTTATATGATTTTATATTTGTATTATATATTTTTGTGCAGCATAACTTGTCTATGTTGTTGTCAATGCAAATGCTTTGGCGTTCCTTTACATGTTCTTAAATTAATGTGCTTTATATTAGTTAAGTTGAATTAAGGGCTGTCACACTTCCAAAAACAGCTTGGACCGCCTTGCACATCATATGGTTCCAGCTCACCCAATGTTCAGGATACAGTCCACCACGTCACATCCTTATCTATCATTGTAGGCATAGTTATTAGTGACCAGCATTGCTCTGATGTTGATAGTGGACAGTGTTGGCAAAACCATGGTTATGTGGTTCATTTGGTAGAACATTCTTCCAAGCACTGGACAGGAAATCAACATCGTTCCACCGAAAGCAGACAAGTGTCCTAGTTCTACATCTCATTTTTCACCATCTAACTGTCGTTTAAGTGTTTTGTAGCTTAAAAAGGGGGATTACCCCCAAAATGAACATGTTGTGTTTTGTCCTATTAAGTAGCATTCTTTTTAACCCTTTGTGTGTTTGGATCTTATGTGGTTCATTGTTTTTGTGAATACCACTGAGCTTGTTTTATTGCTTTGGTCCACAGTTTATCCAGACGACGATGTACTCGTAGACTGTTCACCTTTGGCGGTCTTGGCCATTGTCAAGGTTGGAAAGTCAACAAGATTCTGAGGAGAGCAGCAGAGACTCAACAACAGCAACCACATTACTAAATTGCAGGACAACCTACCTCCCAGCACTGTTCATTGTAATCACTGGAAACAATGCTGTAGGAAGGATGCTTTGTTTTTTTTATTTTATATATATATTACCATGCTAAGTTAATGTTGTTTTTTGTTTGTTTTCTGGCTTTGAGATGTTCATTAATACATGTTGTGATTTCTTATTAGGATTGTTTGATAGTTATCAAGATATTGTAATGGTTAATTTTTGATTTGTAGATTGGTATGTCAATATTTTATTAAATGTTGTTGATTTGTCTTGCTTGCCAAGTAGTTATGAACACTAAAATGAAAGTAAAGTTTGGAAAACTTACCAGGAAAATAGAAAGGTTTTGTGATGTAGTTGAACGCAGCAGAATTATATTTAATAAATAAAAACCCAGTAAACTGTTTGCTAAACATACTGTGAACTCAGTTATTTAAGTTTCAGTATTAGTGGGTTGCTGTTTTTTTAACCTCATACTTTATGACATCTAGATACACGTTTATGGATTAGTTTTTATACAATGGTGAATGCAAACATACTCAAATATTGTGCCCCTGTTTAATGTACTTTGACTTCTTCTTTTTATTGTTATTTATCATTGCAGGTAAAACTTACTTCTCATTGCAATGTGCTAACACTGCCTAAATGTGTGTGATCAGAAATAACATTTGTGTCCAAATTCATGTGATTCTTCTTCAAGTCTTTCACTTTTGGGCTGTCTTGGTCCTTGGAGAATAGAAGGGGCAAGGTTTGGGGACCCATAGGCTTGTTAGGTTTTTTTTTTCACATCAGGACTATTAGTGTCTTCCTACACTTGTTGGTGTATACACTACAGCTGTTACTTTAGATGGACCTTTTTGGGTAGCACTGCTGGGAGTGTCTTAAATCTGCTTAACGACTACTCGAATATTAAGCCTTTGCCTTAACACTTGCCCATTTCTTGATGCTTGTTTTGTCTTACTTCTGCATGTTTTTATTTAAATATATATTTTTTGGCCAATTAAAAATATATACTTAAGCTTTTTTTTTTAAGAAAAAAAAAAAAAAGCAATCCAGCTGTATCTGCACATGAAGAAAATAAAAAAGGAAGAAAAAATACCCAGAGACAATCTCACTTAAGTACTTTTTTTGTGTATCCAACAGTTCCACTGAAAATGGAACAGAGACAATAGCTGTGGCCCAATTTCTTTGTATATATTGTTTGTTTTTTACCATAGGTTTTGTACATTTGATACAAACCAATTTAAGCTGCAAGATCACAGTTGTGTGAGGATTCATGGACTAAAGCCTTGGACTGATTTAGTGCCGAGTGGTGATGGTTTAACCCCTGGTGCATTTTTCAGTTCTTTGAAATTGACATTTGCGCAGACACATCAGTACCCGCCTGACCTTCATTTGCACAGCATATAGCGAGATGATTGCACACATTAAAAATCCAACATCCGCCTTTCAGCAAGAGCAGGAGTACAAAAACAGACATGCTGAATAATTAGTAGCACTGAATAGGGAATGACTGTGAATAATTAGTAGCACTGAATAGGGAATGACTGTGGCTGCTTCCCATGGAAGGAGAACGGTGCTGCTGCCTTTCCTGCCTACGAACTTTCTGCTTCTCCTGCTTACGGATTTGCAAACTTTTGTCTGTTGTTTGTTGTAATGTACATGTATACACATTAACATGCGGCCTCAGGGAGTTGAAGTGAAATAGAGGTCAATGCGTCGGCGTGCCGGTAAACGTTTTGCTGCATGGCCCTTCATAGTATTAGTTAAGGCACTGGTTTATGTTCGTTTTTGCCATAGACAGTAAGCTTTGCTATTTTGAAGTTATTTGTTTCAGTGATAACAAAAAATTGCAGTGACATTCTTTCAGTTTTGGTTTTCAATTTCAACAAATGGAATTGGTTGAGGCAACTGTTTTGTGTTTAGTAATTACTCATACAACCATTTTTTACCCATGTAACCAGGATCTGGTCAAGAATATTTAATCACTTTGTGCCAGTCTTATTGCTCCCAGTAGAATCATGTTGAATTTTTTGTTCTCTGTAAATGTAACATTTTTAGTTTATTGATGGTATCATATGCAAACAGTGATCACTTTGAAACCTGTAAACTGCAGTAGCATTTTAATATAGAAATGTGCAATGCTTTGATGCTAATGTGCATGTGAAAGTAAAATAGCAGTGGTATATTTTTGCCTCCCCCCCCACCCCATTTTTTTTAATTTTTTTGTAAACTCTCTCCTTGTCCCACAAGTTGGTTTGGTCTCTAAATGAGGGAGCCTACCTAGTTTGACAATATGACCCTGTATTCTTTAGGTAGTTACATTTTTGTACTAACCATATTGTAATTTTGTTCTTTAGTGATATTCAACTATTTAGTTTTTGCTTTTGCAAAGACACAACCTTATTAATCTTAGATGTTTTTTTCTCCTTTAAGATGTATAATAAAGTCATCTTTAAATAACAGTTTTTTTGGACTGAAGTGTGCAGCAGTGTGTGTAAGACTGTGTATTGCCAGATGGGAGGGGTCTTAAATAAAGTCCACGAAGTTGCTTGCACTCAGTTTAGGAGGTAGGTGGGGAGAGAGAGACGTTGGCACAAAAGGATTTAAAGGGGTCCCCCTTGTGTCACATGTGCAGGCAGGTCTCTCCCGATATAGAGGGGCAGGCCACACACTTCTGAGTGATTACAGCAATCAAGTGACGTCCAAAAATCTAACAATCAGGTGCTTTGTCAGTCTATAAACTATCTTCCATTTTGATGTTGTCTTCCCATCATCCACAATTCAAACCATGCAGTGGACACGATACAGTGGTTACTGATTCAGTTCATTGCTGTTTTCTTTCACGTTTTTCTGTAGACCTGTAAACAACTACTAGACCGGTACACAGTGTTTCTGTTTTTGACTACTAAATGTGTGAGAGACAGAATCTTGGTGATTGCCCTGCCCAGACTTTGGCAGGTTTATTAAGCCAAGCACAAAATGCAGAATTTACTGAAAGGAATCATGAGTAGCATGCCAGCTGTAAAATCTCACTCTGTGAGCGAATCTGCACTGTTCACCATTCAGAGGTCTGAGGTTGACTGGATCTGCTTAGCCCTGCATGCTTATAGTTACACAGGGCTGTTTCCTCTATGACAGGCTAAACTGACTTGTTTTTTCCCCTGTTCTATGACAGGCTAAACTGACTTGTTTTTTTACATACTGATGGCTTTTTGGTGACGTGGGAAAATCAACCAAGGCAACTGTATCAAAAAGAGCTGTGTTAATTAACAATTTTATAAAATGCTAAACTGTAGCCCAAGTAAAACTCAACGCACTGCTGAAACTGGTGACGAGAATATTACATGCTGTTCAGCATAAACTACATATATATGTCCTACAAACACCAGCACACCCACTCACAGAAAACATGCACACCCATGGGCACAAGTATTTGCAAACCAGTTTCCTCTCACCCACTTAAATATGCATTACACTAAATTTCATGCATTACACAAGGCAATCTGACAACCTATGTTGGATAAAAATGCAGACAACATACTCATGCACATATCTTTGACAGTTTAATCATATTTAATTTGAACAAAGATCGAATGATTCTTATATTTCATTTGAACAAAAATCAGAACGATTCTTTTTCATTGAAAAAATACATGAATTCATATATACATTTAAAAACCAGTTACCTGTGAATTGTACAAGTAAAAGAAGCTACCTCAAATGAACACAAACCCACAGACAACAATTATATATGCACATGGTTATTAGAAAGAATGCAGTTTTGCACATGGTTATTAGAAAGAATGCAGTTTTTCACAAGTCCTACTTGTAATTTGCCCCAATATAATCACCATGGGTGCCTGGGCATTAAAAGGGGGGGGGGGGGGGGGGGAGCGGAAAGGGTTCCTGTGTGGAAAGCAAATAACTTGATTTTAGTTTTGACTAAAAACTGAGATTTCTTGAAAAAACACTTGTTGCTTTGTTTCCATTCAACAGCCTCCACTGACATTTTTCTTCTTCTTTCTCTCTTATAATTTCACAATCATGATGCAACTGAAAATAGGCAAGTTGGGTAAGATGTTAGCATTCCTCAACTAAAAAAAAACCCACCCCAAGGTTCACCCAGTGCTGGGTGGAAAGGTAACCATTTTCCCACACCTGTACATAAAAGTGGTGTTACCCTCACTGGCTGGAATGCATGGCATCTCTGTTAAATAGAAAACACTCTACAGTGAAGCACACTCAAACAATCTATTAAAACAAAAATTTCTGAAAGTTGTCTTAAAACTAGCGTCCTGTAGTGATTTCAAAATTTCTGCTGTGGCAGTTACTTGTATATGTTTTAGTTTCTGTGAGATTAAGGATGGTGATTTCAAAATTCCTGCTATAGCTCTCAGTAATTGTGATGCTCAGAGCCCTTTGTTCCAAGGAATTAACAGATTAATGTGGTTGCTGTATTAAATAACATGAGATCAAGAGTTGAAAAACAACAACAAAAAACACACTTTCAGTAAGCTTCACCTGGCATGCGAGTAAAGATAATGTTTACGTGCAAGGGCGCTGCTCCACCAAAGACATCCTCTAAAAAAGATGCCTATGTATGTCGCTTCCATTTCAGACACTCGGTGACACAGGTGTGTAAGAATAAGAGAGCACCAGGAACACTTATATTATCAAGCAAAATTGGACAAAGTCTGAAATTAGCTCAAAATGCACATCCACATGTTAGCCTGAAAGTAAGTCATGATCTAAAACAAAATAAGGCCTAGCATACTCATAGGCTGGACCCACACAGAATTTACCAACGCTGGATTTGTGCATTTAAATCAGCTTTTATCTTTCAAAATGATGCTTTTCTGGCAATGATTATACTCGCACCCAGATATTTTGTATCCAGTTTCCAAACAGGTCTGGACATCTTTTCAGCTGTGACTGTACTCACAAAATCTCACGCAATAAAAAGATAAACACTTAAACCTGGTTACAAATGTAAAAATGCGTCTGTGAAGAAGTTGGTTAATCGTACCACCCAGGGGAAAACATCCCACCAATATGGTAAAATGAGATCTGTAAAAGTGAAACAAAGTGGTGCACAGAAAATCTAAATCCATGCCCTAAACTGCCACGTGTCATCAGCATACATGTAATTTAGTCACAGGTAA
This sequence comes from Alviniconcha strummeri, assembly GCA_963584105.1. Classification (NCBI taxonomy): domain Eukaryota; kingdom Metazoa; phylum Mollusca; class Gastropoda; family Provannidae; genus Alviniconcha; species Alviniconcha strummeri. Next base: position 20,483,417 of record OY757543.1, on the reverse strand, counting down.
CTGTTTTCATACCAAGAAGCAATAATTATTGGACTCTAAAAATTTCAAGCAATAACTAAAATTGAGCATGCAACAGTTCAAATATTATATGCACATGCATGTGATTGCTCTTGACAGCTGCTACTACTTAGAAAATCATAACTGCAGTATCTTGCAAAGGCAGACTTTTTAAATGCAAGAAATAAATTTAAACACCAACTACCTAATTTCCAAGACAAACAAAAAAAGTAAGCAGTGTTCTTCCACATATATGTGCATTTTTTTTTATTTTTTTTTTATCAAATCATTAATGTACACAAATATTAAAATGCACTGTTAAAAGAGAATATTTCAGTGAACATTCTGTTTAGGTTGCATTATGCAAATAAATAAAACTGTATAAAAAAATCAGGACCATTATCTACCTGTCATAGGAAAAAGGGGAGAGGTCACTTTCTCTTTCACTGTGATGCACTGAACTTAATACACAACTGCAATGGACAAGCATTTCAAGTGGTGTGCAACCTGACCGCATGCAAGTACAGCATTTATTCCACCTCCACAACAGCATTAAAAGGAACGGAAAAGGAGAGCAGGTCGTGAAAGAACTCCCCATCATTGTCACCACCACCGAACACCAGCACCTCGTCCTCTTCCTGATTCTCATGGCTGTATGGCAGACACACTGCTGTGTGACCCGCGCGAGCCTTGGGGGCGCTGGGAACCACCAGCTGACTCCATGACAAGGAACCTAAGTTGACAGACCGAATTAACAAGTATTACTATTAGATCTGATGCTTGTCTCAAAATCCTACAATCGCTGTACACTTCCACAATAAAAAAATTCTACCCCTTTGACAAAATGTTTTCAGGTGATTTACATCAAAATGAATTGAGTTACAAAGTGCTTTGAGCCTCTAAAAGCGTTCTATAAATTCCCCATTCTTCTTCTGTAAAGTAACTGCTCCTACAGTGTGAAGACCATGTCACCGTGGGCTGTGTACATCAAGAGAGGTAAACGAATGGGAGGTGTGGGGCTATGGCCAGTTAGACAATCACAGCTGAAGGGATTTGAAGATGGAGCTGATGCCACATCCCCAGGCAGGTTCGTTCCCATCAGTTATGGTGTTGGGAAAGAAGGAACATTTCCTGTTCCCCTATGACACAGCTGACAGATTCTGATGTTTGTTTCTCTGCCTCACGTTTTTTTTAAATGGGTATGTGTGTGTGCGTGTGGAAGGGGGGGTTCTGGAATAAAAAGCAAATGTATATATATATAGATACATACAGAAGCACCTAGCCAACGATAGCTTTGATATGGCTTACCAATATCAAAGATGAAGGAGTCCTCCAGAGCGTTATTGCCGTCATATCCGCCATGAATCAAGATACGTTGGTTGCTCAAGGCACAGGATGCATGCCAACTGTGCAAAGATTCAGAGTCTTTATTCACCAAGTTTTACAACAAGGAAAATGTCTTGAAAAGTGGTAAGCATATAATTTATAAACATAAGCAAATGACAACACTGACATGCATCAACTAGCATAGTTAGAGGTATACACCCATCCGCATCACCAAAACAACACACATACACACCTGCACACACACACATAGTGCAAAGAGTATGAAGAGACCCCCCCCCCCCCCCCCTCCAGACCACACTTACAATCAGTTTTCAATACCCTTTACAGTCCAAGCATACTGGGTAAAATGCTAAACAGACAGATCAAAAAAGACAAAAGAAACAGCATTAAGTCCACTTGACAGGACAGGAAGTGTCTTCACTGAGTTCTTCCCACTCACACACTGACCTCGGTGATGAAAGTTAGGCTAGAATAGCTTAGGTTGGCAAAGGGCCAGATTAAAGGGCCAGGCTTTTAGTCTAGGTAAATCTGATCACCATATCATATCAAGTCATCCAAGGAAAGACACAAGTGAAGGAGGGACCAGACCTTCGGGGCTTTGGGGGCGTTCCTTTCACGTCTGGCTTTGACCAGTCAACAGTAGCTGCAAAGTACAGGACAACATCGTTACACTCCCATTCAGTGACTACATCAATTGCTACATCAGTGTCATGTGATGATGAATTGTTGCTTTAGCAACAGTTGATGAAAACTGTGTTAGCATCATCTGATGAACTGTATGTAACAGTAACATTTCAGGATACTATATACAGTACACAAGGTTCATTCGGTGTTGAATTTTTGTGCAACTACAAGTGTCATGTGATGAACTGTTGCATTAGCATCACTTGCTGATGAAGTGTCACAATCATAGTAGTGTCATTTGATGATGAAGTGTCACAATTACAGTTGTGTCATTTCATAAATTAGCAACAGTGTGATTTTATGAATGAAATAGTGCGAGTATAAAAAGACAACCCCCCCTCCCCCATTAGCCGTAAGCAGAAACTGTTACAGTTGTTGATGCACTGTTATCTTCCCATCAATCGATGATGAACTGGTGCGTTTGTGTAATTTGATGACAGATCATCCACTAGCAGCATTCAACAATGAATTGTCACATTACTGTCACTTGATGGTGAATTATTTCATCTGGTTTACCGAATGATAAACCATTACAACAGAAAAGGTTAAAAGCTTTTGTTGTTCTTTCAGATTTGGACTCCTTTCTGAAGCATTCTCATGTGCATACCAACACACACTCTATTAGCACGACACCTCACACACTGACCATGCAAACAAAAAAACGACTCACTCATATCCAGGATGAAGAGGTCATTGTAGCAGAAGGGAGCATCCCAGCCACCAAACATCACCAGCTGGTCGTTGATCAATGTTGCAGAGTGGCTGTCACAATCCAAAGAACAAAAGTCTGACGACTAAATGAATGGCATTCTATTAGTAATAAAGGTGACTTCGGAATTTGTTTAATGGAGTTTAATGTTCCATCAACTGAACAGGGTTACCGCAGGGTGATCCAAATTTGTAACTGTGACTAAAATTACCGTACACCTTCCTTCAGAATAAAACTGAAATGACACTGTCCTTGCAAGGTGGCCTCAACTCCAAAAGGAACTGAAGCACTCAACATCATCGTCCACACAGACAACACATCAGCAGATATAAATATTATCAAGTGATTTTGAACATTATTTCATCCACATGTGCTGTGTATATATTCTCATTAGTTGTCATTTGTTATTTTATCATTTTATGCCATCTTATTTTTATCCTAATTTTGTCATTGTAAAGCACTCAGAAGCCTTTTTATCACGGGCTAAAGGGCGTTCTTAACAGAGTGCAAAGCTTAAGCCACTGCCAGTTTCAGTGCAAGTCAGGTTGTTTGGTTTTGGTGAAGTGACCAAAGCCACAAAACTATTGCTGCATTTGACTGGCTCGTCAGTTGATGATGTGACCAGGTCACTGCCCGTTTTCTTACTGCAGTTTTAACCTGCAGAAAATGGAAGAAAATGCCATCACTGAGGACAAGATTTATTTCATTGCTCTGTGGAAGCATCAACTGACGCTGTGTGAGCCGTCTGATCCCAGTGACAGGAATAGAAACAAACAAAAAAGGATGCGCTTCTGCAGCAAAGACACTGAAGATTTGGGTGTGGATACCTTGCTGTTTTAACATCAAGAACCAAAATGACCAAACACATCTTCGCCAAGTGGGTCTTCAGCATTAACAAGAGCAGCCTGAAGTGGTGCTCAGCAAATGCTTTATTATGTTTATATACACTGACAGTAATGTAAAACATTACGCACATGTACAGAAGAACATGCCCCATTCATCAAAACAGACCAGGCCAAACCCCTCACTCTCAACTGACCCCGATCGTGGCAGCGGTTTCTCTCCCTGAACAATTGGGGAGTACCAGCTCTGCATGATGGGACTGAAGATGTGGATGTCATTGCTGCAGCCATCAGGGTTGGGGTCGGGGCGGGGGTACACACCACCGAAGATCCACAGTTCATGACGGTGCAGGGTAGCTGTGTGGTAGGCCCGTGTCGGGGCTTTGCCATTCACCTGCCAGCAGAGCAGACAGCATGTCAACAAGGTCCATGGTGGCAGAGATCAGCGATCATGCAAGACATTTTTCAAACCGGCATCTCTATTAGGTGGCAGAAGTGGTTCACAGAAACCAGTCAGTCACTGTAACCGGTCAAATACACAGCCATCTGTACCATCAGATACCTGCCCATCCCCTCGTTCGACGCTGCGTGTGTGTGCGCGTGAATGTGTGTGGTTAGTGTTATTGTAAAGTGCCCTGTGCTGCCACCTTGTGTGGTAGATGGGCGCTCTAGAAATCCTCTGTATTATGATTATTGCTTGAGCTCTAGCAGCAAACACCCTGCTCCACCTTACATTGTGCGTTTTTTCCAACTATAATATAATGAGCTCATCGCCTATAAGCTACAGCTTGTTGATGAGCACATAACGATTCTTTGTATCTTTATTTTGTCTTGAATAAAATTTTGTTTAAATCAAACACCCTGCTCCCTTCCCCATCTAGATTGCACGCACCAGGCATTCTCTCTCTGTGTGTGCTGCAGGTTTTTTATTTTAGAACCAAACAAAATAAAAGTCAAATAACTGTTCATTTTATTTCCGGTAAATGCTGATCTTAACTGGTAAAATACCAGAAATTACTGGTTAACCTGAACCCAGAGAGACAGTTACATAATATATCCATCGGTGAACATGGTTCTCCTAGACACACTATCGTACTGTTCAGCAGAGCAAAGGCCACATCTATCCATTGCCTGATGTAACAGCACTGACACACAATGCTATCAACAGGGTGCTGCTCTCTGAACAGTCTGCATTACTCCTGTCCAGAGTTACATAGCAGTCAGCACTTGCTACATTCTAGAGACAAAGCACAGATTTATTTTGGTAGTTATGATACATTCTCTATCTCTGCTAATACTGATAATATACTGATATTATCAATTTTATTGTTAAATTGATTGTTCATAGTAGCTATGCAACAGCCAAAAATTGCTTTATGCCTCTGACTGAATGAAGTGTATCAAATTAAAGGGCTCTAGAAGCTGAATCCATCGCAGTTTATTTCACTCAAATCAGATCAATAGTTTGGGAGATATTCACATTTTAAGTTCCAAAAATCAGCTCAATTTCGGGACAGTCCTTTACTATGACAATGAAGGATATGAAGGCAAAAGGGTGGACCTGTGGAAAGCAGCAATAGTAAGGGTTTATGTACATAAAATCTGAATGACTCAAGTCATTGGTATTAAAGTTGGTGAATTTATATTTTGGGACATGACGAATCCAAAAACGGTGAAAAAAAGTGCCTCACAATCCAATTTCAAAAGATAATTAGCATACTGTTATGTAATAACTAATTAAGTATAATAATTAACTGATTTGTGCATGTTCACAGGACTTACAGATTTTAAACAAGGAAATTTAGATAGACCAATAGTGTACACCACTTCTTAGCATAGAATCTAACCCAATTTGATCCCTCATTTGCATAAATTACATAACAAACTCGTTACTGTTCCTGGTTGTTTAGATACCTTAATTATCCCTGAAACAATCTTCAAAATCTGCACATGGGGTTTCTTATTTGTGGTAACCTTGTTGAAATTTGTACCTGTAGCATTAGCAGATCACTGATGTGCAATCTAATCTGCATAAATTAGCATAACGAGCATCTATACATTTTTCATAAATTGTTTATATGAAGTTACCTGCCACATCTATCAGAATACTGAAATTCAGCTCCTGGAGCTTTGCCATTATAGTAAATTGACTGAAATGGTGTCAACCTTGTGAAGTAATTCAGTATATTTGCATAAATTAGCATATTAATAAAACATGCTAATTTAATTTAGTTTCTTTTCTTTTTTTAACTAGAACTTTCAGATTTTGTTTCAATGTTGTTTTTTGTGTTGCAATTACCACAGGTAAACAGGATCAATCAATGTCAATTTGTGTTCATATCATTACCATAATATAACAAACAAGCTCGTTAGGCTAATTTATTTGCAAAAATATATACCTTTCCACATAATATCAGCTTTTTGTCCAATTCAACCTCACCAAAAAGCAGTCATTCACACAGTCACACAATGATGACAAAAATAATTGTTCCAGTTTTTTTAATTTTAATGATTCACCAATTGCCATAAAAAACAACAAAATTCATGATGACTGTGGTCTTCTAAGTTCTATATAAATCCATCTGGTCTGCCTGGGTTTGGGCACAGCTGCATCACTCTCACAAAAGGCTCTAGAACCTGCAACCACACAATAAAAGAAACATTAAAAAACTGCTAAATCTTTGGATCATTATATGAAACCATTTATTAAAGTTAATATAAATAACATTATAAATAAATCAAATTAAAAATAAAACTGATATTTTACTCCACTTGTTAACACTTTTTAATCTTGTTTTATTAATTTATTATTATTATTATACATCATGAGAAATGCTGGCACCCACCCAACCAAAAAGATTTTCAAAAATTTCAGTTAAAAAGAAAAAGAAAAAAAAAGAAGACTAAAGAGACACTTAATTAAGTCTGCAAAGCATCTCTCTACCTGAAACTGAAAGGGCCATAAATATTAAATCTGGACAAACAAAAAATCACTGATATAAATTTCAAAGGGGGAAGAAAGAAGAATCTTTAAAACATCCAGACCAATGTAAATCAAGAAAATAGCACTGATTAAATATGACACCCCTCGGCTGAAGAAATAGACCTGCCCGTAGTCAAAATCCAGGTCCGATAAAAAGCACTCTGGGTGCGGCCATTACTGAGGCAGGAGTGACCAGTAGCTGGAGATGGAATGTTCCAAGAACGATCCCCAAACTTTTATAAACTTAACCAAATACCTGACGGAATAAACAAATCAACCGAATATTCCTCAAGTCAGCGTGTTTAGCTTTAGTTTTAGTGCTTTTACTGCACTTAAATGAGAGCTGCTTTGTATTTTTAAGTCTCCTCCATCTCGCTTGATCTGGAGTCCGACGAACCCACGCAATGCGCAGGCCGAGTTTGAGTTGTTTTTTGCCACTTCGTCATCGTTTTAAGCCCATTACCGTCGTATTTTTCAACAAAACCACTAGTGAAATACATGCTCTTGTAGATAAAAGAACACAGAATAAGCCTGTGGGTGAACTTTTTTCCTAAATGACCAATTTTAACAAAATATTTGAGAAAGAAATTACAACAACCGTACTTACCGCCATTACGCTGTTTTCATAGACCGCATCAAAAAAGTTCACATACCGCACGAAAGAGCGTTCTTTCTTCTGATTGGCTGTAAAGTTTAAGCCTTGTACGTCGTCATTTGCGATGGTACGAGGAGTTTGAAGAGAGCCACCCGAAACAGTGTCCTCTCGGAAATCGGTCCACGGCGCGAGGCCGGCCGCACTACCCGTAAAATGACGTTTTTTCAAAGATTATACTACTTTCAAAGGCATGAAATAAAATAACACACAGTGTAGGCTGTAGAGTATTCATTCACTCAAACGATAACACAAGCATGCAGGTTGAAAAATGCAGTTTTAACTGTGCATTTTCGATTTGAAGTGATGCACCCCCCCCGGAATCCATACTGTCCCAGGTTAAGCACAGAGGCTTTTGCATAGCTATTCATAGTCCTGTGGGTAAGCTAGTATAAGATAAAAATAAGTTTGTGTGTGTGTGTGCATGTGCTTCTTCCATCTAATACCACCTTGATGTGAACAGACATAAAATAAAACACTGATTGATTTGATCTCTGCTTAACCTGTCACCTGTAATCCCTACCTTGGCAAGTGTCCATTTGTTTTCATCCAGGTCATAAATGTGGACGTCGTGGAACCAGCGAGAGTTTTTAGACCCTCCAAAAATGTAGACGCAACGCATCGTGGGGTCATAGTTCGCAGTGTGACCCATACGATTCTCTGGCTTCTGACCCTCAGACTGGATCTCTTGACATTGCCATTTTCTTGTTTCTAAAAATTAGAAGAAGAAAATAAGACTCATTAAAATCAACCAGATTCAGGTGTAGAATGATTTAATTATCACAGTTAACAGTGGTTTCGCATGATTCAGTTCTGACTTGCATCACTTAGAAAACAAATCTGCTGCCTCATCTTGAACCTACTGCTTCATCATATATGATCTTTTTTTTCTTCTTTTCTTTAATGTAAAATCTTAGATCACCTCAGCTTAGATCTTTTGCTTTAGCTTGGGTCTACTGCCACATGTTAGAACTGCTGCTGTATCTTAGACCTACTGGCCACATCTTAGATCTGCTGCCTTATCTTAGGCCTTTTGGCCCCATCCTAAGATCTACTACCACATCACAGATCTGTTCTATTTTGCCTCCTCTTAGATCTACTGCTGTATCTACAGCTCTACTGGCATGCTGCTTTATCTACTGCTTAGTATAAATCTACAGCCTTGAAACTATTGCTTCGTTTTAGTTCTATTTACTGCATCCACTGACCAGTATGGAGTGTCCACACAGAGTCTCTGCTGAGTTGTTGCCTGTCCCCTTGTCCCCCGATCAGGACAGCGCAGCGAGGCTGGGTCAACAACATTGAGTGACCCCAGCGGGCACTGGGCCGTGGAGCTTAGAACAAACAAGGAAACATTCAACATATATTTATATATATAACATCAATGGGGCAAGGGCAGGGGAGAGAAGGGCAAGATGACAGAGAATCATCCCTAGTTGTAGGTGAATTACTATGTTGTGAGGTGAGGCATGGGGCTATGGGTGAGAGTGAATCATCCCTGGGGTGGAAGTGAAAACCATCCCTAGTTGTGGGTAAATGATTTTGTTGTGGTGACGTGGGGCGTGGGGTTGGGAGTGGGAGTGAGAGAGAAGCATCCCTAGCTGGGGGTAAATGATTCTGTTGTGGTAACATGGGGTGTGGGGTTGGAGCAATAATCATCCCTAGCTGTGGGTAAATGATTGTTGTGGTGACATGGGGCATGGGGTTGGGGGTTGGAGTGAGACAGAATCATCCCTAGATGTGGGTAAACGACTTTGTTGTGGTGAAGTGGGGCGTGGGGTTGACTGATTTTTAATGTCCAGTCGACCACATAGATCATATTAGGGCAAAGCAGGCAGACACAAAGCATGCATGTATTGGAGTGAAAGATGGTGGGGGGAGGGGTGTGCATGTATCTGAGGGAAAGATGGGAGGGGGGGGGGGGGGGGGGGGGCAGTAGTTGGCACATGTTTTTTTTTCTGTTCACTGTGATGTGCACCTTCTTTCTGTACACCATCTTACACTCTGTGCTCTTCTGTTTGACTGAATACCCAAACTGATTATTTCTTCAGTTGCATCCTGTCTGCAATTTTACAAATTACTTCAATTAAAAGTTGGTTAAAGAAAAAAGAAACAAACAAACACTGCTGACAAATCTAACACATAAAGAATTCCCACAACAAAGTAGTACCTCTCGCAGATAGGTCTATGCAACGAACAAGTCGTCCTTCGCTCTGCAATGTTGCCTTGACATTTTCTGCCCGAGCAACTACGTTGTCTGCAAAGGTACTATCTGCAAGGGCAGTTTTGGTACGCAAGGTCTTGGGTGTGCCACCTTCGCAGGTCAGAGCTCGCATGCGTGTTCCACGTTTCTTGGGTGTTGGTCCCTCCGGTGTCTTGTCTTCATTATCGCTCCGCAATCTCTTCTGTTTGGCTGGTTTCCTTGGTAATGGTGATGGCATGTCTGCCAGCTGCAACCCAGTGCATTGGTAATGGTTATAGTCACAAACAATTAAAAATGTATTTGAAAAAATGAACACATTTCAGCATTTTTTCCCCTTATAGTAAGAGAAAGAGCAGTTTAATTATATATTTTTTCTCTACATATTGCTACAATGCTATTAATATCAATAATAAAAAAATATTAATATATTCACCAGTTTATTGCTCAGATTTTCAGAGTCAAAATTAGTAGTGTCATGTATTTTTTACACATATCATGTATTGAAACACTTTGGACTGTAAGAGACTAACACAGCCACAGGCTAGTCATAACCTACCTACTTGGGTGTTCAAGTTAAATAATATTAATAATATTTCAGGCATGGTACTGGTGGGGTCTAAATTACTGGTTCTCCTGAAAATTGTGCCAGGGGGTCCAGGTCACAGTATCTCTCCATGATGTCATTGTCTACAAAGAATGCGGACGTTGACCCGAGCATCAATGTAGAGCAAACTGCCAGTCATGTCTGTTCAAAATCTACACTGAATGGTTCCTCTGCCATTTCTGATTTTTTAGCCATGTGCACAGTGTGCAATCTGCAAACTGTGCAAGTGGTTTTAGATTTGTTTCGGACTTTAGAGGGAGGAGGATGGGGGGGCATCAAAATTTGCTTTTCACAGAATTCTGTAGTTTTATGGACACCTACCATGCCTGTTTCACTCATTCAAATAACATGGACTGATGAAGATAGACAAAGAGGGAGAGAGGGCGGGTGAAAAAGCAAGAGACAAATTCACCTGCGGTGTACTTTCATTGAGCACCTGCACCTCACACATTTCGTTTTCTAGATCCATCAGTTCTGTCCCAGTTTGCAAAGGGACTTTACTCGGCTTTGGCTTGTCCATTTCCACCTCATCCGCTGTGACATTCATGTCTGAAACAGATCTCCTCCTGATGTTCTTCTCTTCAGCCTGCGTCTTCGAGTTCGATGCTGCAGCAACTGCTGACATTTTCTTGGAGCTTGCAAAATTGAGCTGTGTCTGCCTGGTCCTTTTGCCTTCTGTGACAGCTGGCACTGCATTTTTCTTCTTCCCTGGCTTGCCTCTTTCAGAACCAAGGCCGGGTTTTCTGGTGCTGTTGTCCTGAGCAGCTTTTTCTCTCTTGGGTCTTTCAGAGATGGCTGGTGACTTTTGGCTATCGGTGTTGACAGTCATCTTTTCCAAACCCGCATTTATTTTCTCTGAAATGTCACTGAGAGTTTTTTCTTTGTCACATCCAGTTTCTTTTTGTGTCTGTGGTGGCGATGCTTTGCCCATTTTCTTTGCAATGGTTGTTTTCTTTCCTTTGGTAACGTGGGTCTGGTCTGCCGGAACTTTCAGTTTCATCCCCACGACTTTGACCTCCACCATCAACTTTTCACCTGCTGGTCTGCCATCCAGGCTGTCCGTATCCCAGGCAAAGCATCTGCCCCAAGGGGAAGAAAAACACAGGTATGCCTATAGTGTAATTAGTAATAATAATTAATGCACATTATCATGCACTCATCAGTGCCCTGAGCACTCACAATACATATTAACCTAAATATAATATTCTGTACACACATACTGACATAGACATGATAGAGCAGTCCTACCAAAACAATTTACATAAATTATATATATGGAAACACACACACTGACTGTAGCAGAAACAGGGTATTTATTACAGCTATATAAATGTAATTAATTTTTTTACATAATTTATACACTGAGGTCACTATATTACTTATTAGTAATAGTAATAGTATATATATATAAGCAATATAACTTTTATAATATAGGATGCACAGAACTAGTATTAGCAGTATTATATACATGTGTGCTCAGATCAGAGTTTGGTCATGTATGAGATTATTTACAGAAATTGTTGAATGTTAATTCTTGCATGGTTTGGTGATGGTATGGCCCAAACTTTTTTATTTTAGTCTATTGTAATAACTGATCATATACAAGATATACAGACCTGTATAAAATTTATACCTTTTTGCATCTTTTTGTATGTCACATTGTGCCTTAGATTTGGCCAGGGATCATGTGCCATATTAAATATATATTATTATTAACATTATTATTCACAAGGACTGTTTTCTGCCACCTACTTTGTGTCTTCATGCATTACTCCGATGTTTTCCGAGTCCAAAAAAATGTCCAGTGTAACATCCCTTTTGTCCCCTGGTGGCCACTGTCCCTGGCTGAAGATCAAGAGCTGTGGGGGAAGTGGCAGGGTTAAGCTGCAGGTGAACATTTGCTTCTCTCTCTTCCTGCAACACAACATCAAATTTGAAGTGTTACTGATAGTCACACTGCTATTGTGCTAAAACCTTTAGTAAAACTAAAACTGTAAAAGTACTATCTCCATAAAAAAAAAAGTCCATTGACGGTATTGTAACTGGTTGTACATAAATGTACATTGACCCATTGTATGTGTCACCTATTAGTATTAAGTATTAGTCTATTAACCTAAAAGTACTACTCACTAATCAGGTACATGCAGGATTTTCAGTAACTTTTAGTCTTTATTTCCAAATTCCAAGACACTGCACTTGTTCAGTTGTTGCTAATAGTAACAGTCTAATACTAATATTGCAGTAACAGACTAACACAGTAACACTAACACTGTAACAGTACACTAAACGTCATGGTGACTCTTCAGGTTTTTGTGTGTGTGTGTGTGTGTGTGTGTGTGTGTGCAATGTTGGTGACTATGACTATGTCTATGAGTATGTCACATGTTTGTCAGTGTCACTGTCAGCATCAGTTCTAAATCTCAGTCATGTGCAGTCTTGTTACTGAACTTGAAACCAATCCCAGGCATAGTTCCACCTTTTAGTTTTACAAGCTACAGTGGAGTATAAACAGACAAAATACCCTAGCAAACAACAATGACATGACTATCAGTTATAACTTGTATAAATTATGTAATGAGTAATTACGGTTGCTGTTTATAAATCACTAAATGTCAAAAGGAAACAAAAACACTAACAAAAAGGCTGTTCAAATAATTACAGGCTTTAAAAAAATGGGATTTTCTAAATAACTGGTAGTATCTTTATTTCTTTTTTACTGCCATGGGTGCATGTTTGGCCAGATTGCAACAGTTTGCACACGATTAAAATAAAGTTCTTTTTAACCTCCTGTGTGTCTTGAACTTGCTTCGGAACGCGAACGCTGGCTCTGGCACTGTGGCAGTGATCTTTGTTCTGATTTTTTGTTTTTGTTTTATCTGATGTTGTTTGATGGCTGACATTTCAGTTTTCATACCACCTGAAGTGACTGATCGACCTTTTCTGCCAGTCTGCCATTGAGTGACTGAAGACCACTGACAATGAAACCTTCAGGCATTACGGCTTTTGATCAGAAATGCGGAGTTTATAGAATTATACTCACACAAGTCACAGTCATGCATGTAAGTTGTAACAGTGTGCTTTTTTTCATAAATTTCCCCAAGTTTCATACCTGCTTAGTTCAACTGGGGGTGTAGTAACACCAGCAACTGCAAACAGCCTAAGATTTTCCATGATTAGGCCACCGCAAAACTTGGAACACCCTGGAGCAAGCGGCAACAGCCTCAGAGCAGAACAAATCTGGCGCACTTTGCAATTGCCGCCAATCGTCTTATTTTCCGTTTTCCAACGAGTTATCTCCCATATCTCAGGGCTGCTTCAAATCAACACGGTAAACAATGAGTTCAATATTGTTTTGTGTTGTTTCAAAATCAGACGGTTTAAAGAGTGAGATTTTATTTAATATGTTTTAGTTGTTTTTGTTTTTGCTTTCGGCCGGCGATAAAATATGTTTTGCTTAGCTGACTTCCGCGGGTGAAAGATCGTTTATTTCCTAGTCCTGAGATGTGTCATTTGTTTTGTGTGTCTGCAGCATTACGTCTCTCAGGTGTCTTCGAGCAAAGTTCAACCAAACAGCAATGGCATTGAAAGTTAACATTATCTACTGGTAGGTAATTGTTGTTCTAATGACCATGAATTTAACAGATAAAATGTCGATCGTTTACTTGCAAACTCAGGTAAGCTCAGGTAGGTCATAAAAAATATGAAAAAATATACATGTATTTAAAAAACCCACTAATATCATTGCCCAAGAAGCAACCAATTACTAATTTAGGTTAACTGCTCAAATTTACAGTGAAGGTAAACGCAGGTAAACTGTGATATATATTTTAAAATCATATTCGATCTTATGAATCTAATTGTTGGCTGGAGTCGGAGGCCCATAACTACTTAGTAGATAAAGTGCATAGTCACACTCCGAGCATCGCTTTCCGGCACCCTACTCCAAAGGAAAAATTGTCATAAAGCAGTGCTTGGAGTATGGTGCATCGTGTCAAAAATAATTTGCAAAAGTGTAAGATTAACTTTGTTAAGACTTAGAAGAGAACTAAATCACATGTCAAATCAGTATTTTAATTGGATCTTCTTTCTCATGTAATGTTGGTGGCCTGCAGGCAAAGCATTCCGTTGTGCAAAGTTGCCAAGACTTGGGGGGGGGGGGGGGGGGGGGCTGCAAGATGTAATGTGTTTAGGACTGTATACATGTACAGGTGTATGAAAGAAGTTATGTAATTCACCCTAAAAAAAGAAGAAGTTATGTTTCCTGCTGAAGATGAAACAGGAAAAAAAAAATCAAAATTATTTTGTATTATACTGACCACTTTATTTTGCAGTAAAATCATTGCACCTGTCTTAACCATGTTAATTGGACTTTGGGTGGTGTGCGTGTGTTTGCTTTACATTTTACAAGCAGTTGCATGGGTGATGCTTTGTGTCAGTGTGTGTTCAGTTTTGTTGTTGTGTTCTCTGTGTGTGTGTGTGTGTGTTTGTGTGTGTGTGTGTGTGTGTGTGTGCGTGCATGCATTCATGTGTGTGTGTGTTTACAACAGGAAATCCTATCTGTGCACTGTTGTCTCTCTGTACAGTCACATGCCACTGATTCCAGCTCAGTTTTACCCATGGATGTGGCATCAAACAGGCAGGAACCAATCCTGCCATGCCTGATGGGGAAGTGGACATGTATGCCATGTGACTTTACGCCCTATGAATCCAGTTAATATCAGGCTGAAATGAGAATCCTTTGGCTGCTTCATCTCACTGACATTCTTCTGAAGATGTCATGTGGCTGCCCATATGGCAGGGTAATTTTTAAAACATACACACAAATGCAGTCCATTCACCCTGTGGAATGCATAATTTGTCAAATTACAATTGCATATATATATAGAGAGAGCTATGTATATAATATATATTGGGTGACCCCTAGTGTGGTCAGCTGGGCAATGCTATGTACAACTACTGATATGAATTGGATCTGGTTGTTTCATTGTGTACAGATTATGCCAAGCTTATCTTATTAGGCTGTCTTTTTCTTTTCAGTGGACAATGACAGCCATGTGGATATGAGGAAAAGGTAATCTTTTTTCTTTTTTTAATTAGTATAAATTTTGTTTGTTACATTTGTACAGCTCTGGAGATCACTTCTTTCTGCTGAAGAAGGACAAATTAAACCCAGTTTTCTGCATAAATTGCAACCAAAGAACTCAAGGAAGTGGCTTTAAAATTGATGAATAGCAATATTAGGCTTGCTGGTTTGCTGAAGGTGAAATCAGCTGATGGGTAGCTAGGGTAGTATGGTCTAATTATTACCGGTGTATAATTGTGGCAAGTTTGTTTGTTAACAGAGTGAAAGACAGATGGATCCTGAACAAGCTTTCAAATTAAATAATGGTACACACTGATTCATAACAACAGATATATATCAGTTTTAATCAAAATGAGGCAGATTACATTTTATGCTCATGAATGCTGGAATGAGATTCAGATCACCAAATTATGTACTGACCAGCTTGAGTTGCCTTTTGTGTTGCAGGTCCACAAGCTGGAACAACAGCTTTTGGAAGCCTTCCCAAATGGGGATGTGGAAATCGTAAGCAGTTCATTATATTCATAGCTTCGTTTCTCTGTAATCAGTAATGTTGAAGATTCCAGAAATTTGACAGCTGAAAGAGTGACACTGTGCTTAAATAAATGAAAAGCGGCATGGAGGAAAGTGTATGTTGTTTTTATCCAAAATAAGTTGTTTTTCTGTGCCTGTGTTTTAAAACTGACAAAACTGGCAAGACATGAGGGCCATTTACTGGTTATACTACTCCACCAAAGAAACATGAGTGCCGTTTTAGTTTTATCAATAACATTGATTCATGTGGATGTACCTGTGGTCAGATCAAGAGCTTGTGCAAACATTACTGTGGGAGATGGGGTGCACTATTCCTGAACTCACCAGTGGATGTCAAAGTACTTTTCTGTTGCTACTGACTCTTGATATGGACAAACAGTACAAGCTTTCATACATGACTAGGAACACTTAAGTCAATATTTTTTATTGTCCCCATTGGAGGGATTAGATGCTCAGTCCGTTTTGTATCTCAAGTTGTCACCAAGATCGACCAGCATTTAGTCTCATATCACTTGGCCAGTTTCTCTGTTACACTTACAATGTTAGCTGTGTGTTTTGTTGGTCAGATGTTGGTTATAATTTATTGTATGATATTTATATATCACTATCAGTCATGTTACTGTTGAGATATAATAATGTGTGTGTGTGTGTGTGTGTGTGTGTGTGTGTGTGTGTGTGTGTGTGCAGACCAACGAGGGGACCCCTGGGTTCACTGAATGGTTTGAGGTCCAGATTGAGGGCGGAGAAGTGCTACACTCCAAGAAGGTATGATCAGTGTCCTTGTCCATGGTCTGTCATTGTCCACTTGTGTATCATGCTCTAACTCTTGTTGCTGGAACTTTCTCTCCCTCTTTTTTCCCTTTTTGTTGTCATAACTGAAGTCACTCTGCAACATTTTGTAACACCTCTGTGGCTGGCCTCACCATAGCCATCTATGAGGTGTCATTATACATGATTATACTAGTGTTCAATGAATGCACAAGTGAGGTATAAAACATGGGCATAGTTTCTGTTTCAATCACCCCATACCCTACCCTGAAATCCAAAATATGGGGCTCATGCCATAGCAAACCTTACCCTCCCCTGAACACCAGAATATGGGCTCATACCTTCAGCGACCCTTTACGCTATCCTGAAAACCAAAATATGCGGCTCACACCTGCAACCCTACCCTAAAAACCAAAATATGTGGCTCACGCCTTCAACCCTACCCTGAAAACCAAAATATGGGGCTCATGCCTTCAACCCTACCCTGAAAACCAAAATATGGGGCTCATACCTTCAACCACTCCTAACCCTCCCATGAAAACCAAAATATGGGGTCCATACATGTGAGAATCCATTCAATTAAGGCCTTTAGTGACCAAAATAATGTATGTCCAGAGAACAAATTCATGAATTCTGGCTTCTTTCTTCTGTCAAGATCTGCTCTGCAAACCAAAAATAAAAAGTCTCTAATCCCTTTCACACCCATCCTCCATTGCCTCAGCTATGATTTATTATGAAGATCTTTCAGACTTCGCCTGATAATAATCAGCCTTCAGCAGAGTTTTAATGACCTTTGCCTGTTTTCAGTGTCATGGAAGAGTCTGAAAATGAAAGTTGTACTTTGACATTTTTATTTTCTTTGGATTCTTTCTCTGCTTCTCAATACCCCCCCCCCCCCCCCCCCCCCCAGTGCACACTACTTGAAATCCAGGTGGAGTTACTTGATATTCATTAATCAACCAATGCTATTGTCTTTTGCGTTTCCCCCCTGCCAGGATGGAGAGGGCTTCGTTGATACAGATGCCAAGTTCCAGAAGATTGTGCAGGGGATCAAGGCAGCTCTGTCATCAAAGTGATGCACTTGCTCTGTGAGCCATGGATTCAGAGTGGGGGGTATGTGCGCACGCACATGCACACACACACACACACACACACACACACACACACACACACACACACACACACACACACACACACACACACACACCAGCAGGACAGTCAGTCAGTTGGCCTGGTATTATACCCCTCAGTATCTCATTCACTATATGTGGCAATATATATAAATTTATTGCACCAGTGATCTCTAGCCTGGTTTTCCTTTCAGCCTGTGCATACTCATGCATAGAATTGACTTGCCAAAATGTGTACTTATTAGTATAGTTATGTGCATGTGGAACATACAGGCCTTCTCAAATGTGAATAAAAAATAACTCCTTAAATGCTCTGAACAAGTAATAACATAATCTGCAGCAACAACAACAAAATTGTGATTGAAAGTATTGTTGATTTAACCTCAGTTTTATAAGTTGTCAGCATCACATACTTTTTTCACACACCCTTTCCCACGTTTTTGCACATTTTTCTGCTGTCAGTTCTATGTCTCATAGGTCGCAGAAGAAATACACAATGTTGTTATTTTTGTCACCAAATTCTGCAATGTTTTTTTCTTCGGAGTGAACATTTGACAACATATTGCAGCATTCTACTTTCTAGAAAAAGGCTGTCTGTTGGTTTAACCCCAAACTATTTTTACCTCACTAATTGTCATTAATTTCATAAAATTAGCCAGCATGTTGAAACAAAAGCTACATAAAAAATTATAAGCAAAATAACAGAACAACTGTTTATTAACATGCCACTTAGGCGGCCAATAGGCTGGTGTCAGAGGATTTACTTCCGTTTTTGGAGGGTGGATGCGGTTATGCAAGGAGCTTATCATGGCTGAATATACTATTGGTTCCCACATAACTGTGCAGGGCAAAACAACATTTTATTGTAGCCTTGGTGTTCTTGCAGGCATCAGTTTGTTGTTTGTGACATAGCCCAAGCTGAGGCAGGTGTGACCTCACTGAGGAACACATTTCACCTGGAAACACCACATCTGTTGATTCTTGGAAGCAGTTTCTGTGTTGATATCAGTATTATGTGTGTGTGTGCAGGATAGTGCAGACTGAGTCAGCGTGGCTGATGTCAGCGCATGCATGAGGAGTTTCACTGAAAGTACCCAGGGTACATGGTGAAGGTCTGATGGTCAGCGTGTGATACCCGCCACCTGATGTCCACTCTGCATCCCAACACTTGTCCTGCCAAGGCTAAAATTAATTCATTTCTACTTTTGCTCTCATTGACTTGTAGATATACTTTTGAGAAATTTCTGTCAGTCTGGACAGAACTTTGAGTCATAAGTTTGCGTTTACCTCGTTTTTATTTCAACGTGCCATTTTGGTTGTTCTCAGAAGTATGTCCCATTGGTGTGGTGCTTTCTTTGAAAGCCTAGTTCACTTCACATTATTGATGCCTATAGTCTTGTCTTAATACAACATCCCCAAAAGAAGTAGTGTCAACATGGCAAATTGTGACATGAACACAGTCCCTAAATATGCGATGCTGTGACATCCATAAAAATCACTGAGTTTAAAAGAAAAGCAAGTTTGTTCCCTTTACATGACACATTTCTACATCCATATTGTTGCAGTATGGGAAAATATCAAATTTATTTTACCTTAGAAACACTTGAAAAAATGTGCCCCGTTCAGTCTGTTGTGACATTTCATTTCCACAATCAAGTCAAACTTGCTGATATCCAAACTTAACTTTCAAGATATGTTGGAACTACTTTAATGCACGCATGTGATGAATGATGCATTCATTCTTTGTGATGGGGTTTTTATCCCCCCTTTTTGTCATGTTTACATCCAGTTTGTGTGTGGTGACTTGAGCTGTCGACTGTAGTTTCCATTTCTAGATGTCACAACTGTGCACAAAAAAAAATGTGACTAACTTCTAATGAAATGATTCAAATCATTGTTTTGGGTGTTATTCATGCACATTTGCCAGTGGAGTGTTACATTTCCAAGTGCCGCAGGGCTTAGTTGCATGATGCACCTTGAAACGTTCTCATAACAGAACCCATGTCACTGGACTGAGACTGATCTAGTGCATGTAAATGGGTCTATAATGGTATTTCAAGCAATTATTGCTTTCAAATATTTCCAAATAGGAAAAGCATATATTCAACTTTCAACCAGAACTGTGGTAACCTTAGTTTCTCTGTCACGACTGTATGGTTTCTGCATCTCAACTGTAACAAAGTTACCTTAACTCAATAACTGAGAGTACAAGTGCTTAAAACTTGTCATTAAGAATGAAATACACAACTATCTTGTAAAAGATATATCATGAAACTGACCTGAATACAATAATAGAAGCACATCTATAAGCCTGCTGCAGGAGACTTGCCATGGAAATGTAGAATGTCACTTTCTCATGTAATGTGCACCAGGAGGATGGGAAACAATCTACAGCAGATGTTTTATAGTAATTTTAACCTTAAGTAATGTCATAAATCTAGTTTTAATACCAGTATTCATGCTGTTTGTACACCATTTAGTTCCCATCTCACAACTGTTCGCTGTTGTAATTTAGTTTGTTGTCTTATGATTGGTGTGAATGTGTGATGAGTGTACTTGGCACCATGAAACATTCTTTGTGCAGTTACATTGACACTTTGCAGTACAGTTGTATTGTAACTGTACAGTCATCATCAATGTGCAGCTTGGCTAACCCTATCATGAAAGCAAACAGACAGGTAAACAATCTTTCATTTTGTTGGAAGGATGGAAGGAACCTGTCAACCGTGATGGTTAGTTATACCAGGGTGATCTTTTTGTTGGATGTGTTGCCTAGGATTATAATCTAGCCAATTTCAAGCCGACTCATGGAACATGTTGTGGTATTGTTCAGGCTTATAATCTAGCCAAGTTCAGCTTGTTTGGTGGAACGTTAGTTTTGGAGCTCTATGTCATTGTCACATATTTTGGCCAGATTTCTGAGAACAACCCAATTTATATTTATAAAGGAGAAGAAGAAAAAAATCATGTATGGAATATTTGTGCCATATTACTGTTTATGCCTCAGTCAGCTGACTTGACAGTTAATCTTCTGTTTATGCCTCAGTCAGCTGACTTGTCAGTTAATCTTTGTATGTCAATCTCAAGTCGTGTAAGGAGATAATAATTACAAGGTTGAGAGTTTGAAACAACAAAAGTGCATGTCTGTGCAATGTATGCTGAGCTGTTTTTGCATTAAACACTTGGTTTAGAAATGTCACGTGTGTATGCTTTATTTTTATATATTTCATGGCATTACTTGAGTCTCCTCCCCACCCATCCCCAACCCAATTTGTGTACGTTGAATGACCTTAGTCTAAATTGTATGTGTCAGTTGAGATTTGAGAATCAGCTTGTGCAGATGGGACATGCCACTTTTTATCTGATATTTTGGAATCATTTCCTTCAGTGACCTCTCATTTCTGAAAGAACCAGGTTGATTATACATATACAGTGAAACTCTGTTATAGCGAGAGCAGACGGCCCAGGCACATTTTCTCGCTATTGCCTAGTTCTCGTTATTCCCAAATGACGAATTTACCAAGGGAAACAAAGGGAAATAATCTTGGCACTGGCGCCGTCAATGTGTTCATAATTAACCGATAGCGCATTCGAGCCAGACGAAGATGAGAGGAGGGAGAGGGGATTACACACCGCACAAAGACGCGCCTTTCATTGTTTTTCTTTGTTACCGGCCACCACGAGATGTGCCCTACCGGGAACTTGACGACGAGGTGGGGGTGGGGCGAGTGGCGAGAACTTTTGTGACCAGGAAGGATTGAAAATCTCTCGTTATTACCAAGATGATTATCCACTAACTCTCGTTAAACCCAATGGTTTATTCTTAAAGATTAAGAAGGATAAAAAACAGGGATTGAAAAATGTCTCGTTACTACAGTGTTCTCGTTATTACAGTTGTCGTTATTAATGGACTCCACTTTATTATGAGAGAAGGAAAAAATGACAAACGTTCTGGTAAATCTTTCAAACACATGTGGCAATGTGACCATGTGTTAACTGAAGTGGATATATAGCTTTGTTCAACTAGTCCCAGTTCCAAATATATGTATTATCAGTTGATTAAATTAATGGTGACCATTCCAAGAGGAATATGGCAATCAGGAAGGCATGTCACAAAGTTGCTCCACCCATTTAGGCATTTTGTGTCCCAAAATGTGACATGTTACATATTGTTTGTGGACAGCAGTTCCCATCACCAAAGCACGTTACATATTGTTTGTGGACAGCAGTTCCCATCACCAAAGCACAATAAAATCTTGGAAACACTCCTTGTGTACAGACAGACCTGTTTTACAGGTCCCCAACATCTCAACAACAACAAAACACACAACAACCTCAAACAGCACTCTTGTACACACACAATACAGTGATACAACAAGAAATCCATCTCACTGGATTATGCATTAGCTATTTGTTTTCTCTGAAACTTGTTTCTATCAAAACTGCACTGTCAAAGAAACTGCCCCTGATCCTGTCAAAGAAACTGCCCCTATCAGATAAATTTTCTTTTCCTACTGAAATTGTATAATATTGTAATAAGAAAAAAATTCCTCCACAAGAAGTATAGAGTTAACTGGGGGGAGGGGGGTCCCTCGCAGTTGTTCACTGTTCTAAAATACCTTGAATTTTTGTTTTAAATTCAGAAAATGATGAAGAACTGTACACAGTAATACACAGAATACTGACACAACTTCAATTTATTGAGCAATGTGTGGACATACATAGACTATACCGTAAATATTAATGCCATTCCAAGGCTTTATGCATGAACCTGAAGTTGGTCTAGTTGAACAGGCTATTCACAGTTGCAATGAGTTACCGCCATAGATATAGAATAATGGCGACTTCATGGGCAATACAGTTCTTTAGCTGCCAAATGAAAGTTGCATCCCCTGAACACAGTCCCTTCAGAGCAATGTCAACAGGGTGCATTCTCTAAACAGTCAACAGAATTAGGCTAATTTGAGCCAAGATCTGATGCTGAAACAAAACAATAACTTTAAAAGCTTTACTGCTTTAACAACACACAAGGGAGTTAATTAGCGCTCAAAATATGTAACACTAGTACGGCAACAAAGACTGGTGACCTCTCCCCCCCCCACCCCCCACCCCCCACACACACACACCCAAATCTCTGCAACCTCAGTAGCGACAGAACCATCAACAAAATGATCGTTGGCCGCTCTACGGAAGAAGAAGAAGACTTAAACAGAACAAAGAACGACTTAATATGCCGTTTAAACTGAGGTGTACCTTTTTTCTGACCTTTAGTGTCCGTTCTAGACCAGCTGATTGCTGCAACGAGGTAACCTCGCAACATCTTTGCTATGTCAATTCAAAATCAAAATGGTTCGCGGTTCGAACTTTCGGCGGGACATCACTCTGCGCGATCGCCTCAAGTTCCTTCAGTACTGTAGTTAGTAAAAGCGATTAGGCAGTCTGGTTGCCTCCCATGTGAGAAGGCCTGCTACTCGATAAATACTGGTTTTATGACATTGTCTACAACTCAGATTATTTAATCACCATACGTTTTAAACACAACTAGAAAAATATTAGATTTGTATCTGCCGTTTTTCAGTTTTTTTGGCTGTTCATGTTGAATAATAGAATAAGTTTATTTCTTAACGCCTCTTTTTCGCCTTATCAGTTGTTTGTATTCCAAACTGAAGAACACAGGAACGGACCCGCTTAGACTTTTGTATGCATTTGCTCTCCTGCGGCATCAGTCGATATCAGTTCAGCCTAACTCGCAATGCCGGTGAAAGTTCACGTTGTCTATTGGTAGGTAATCTTCGTCTTCTTACAATAATATCCAGGATCAATGCCTGATCATTACTGATATTTATGGTGAGCGACAAAAGGGGAAAAAAGCCGTTACGGGGAATCAGTCTTGGATTTAAAAACAAAACTTTGCTCACTGTAGACAAGACTCGTTCTCTTGGCACCCCATCACCACCACTCTACACAACTGCACAGGCTTCCCATTTCAAAACGTATAAACTAATCAAGTATTTGAATTCGCTTGGTCCGTTCAGCAATGCCATAAATCAGTGGTTCTGGTCCTGCTTGCCGCTCTGAACTGCTACGTACATGTCGACACTCCGTCTTGTACTGTGACACTACTTACATTTTTCCTGTGACGCCCGAATGCTCAAAATCCAGCAATACAACCGCAAGACTCGTAGCATTCGCACTTTCTCTTGACTTTGGACCCCACATTTGGAATTTACACCCACTGTGACAAGACCGTATGATACTGCTGTCAACCCTATCATCTTTACAGTGAAGACCAAACTGAAAACTTTCCTCTTCTCACAACACTTCCACCACCACAACTGATATTTATCAATACCCAGTTTTTGCCATATTTTCAGGGTGTGTGTGTAGCGTGCAGAGTTTTGTGGGCCTGGGCACAACATTAGGATGTGTGCAGGTCCTCAGCAATGGGGGCCCGAAAAAGCATTTTGCCTGCCAGCAGCTCCACATACAGCGGCACTTTGCTACTAGGCAACTGTTACAGTGTTAGGGTTAGGTATAAGATTATTTATTTTTCCAGCCACACCCCTTTTTCTTGCACACCATAAATATCAGTAATGATCAGACATTGATCCTGGATATTACTGGAAGAAGCAGAAGATGTGTGTGTGTGTGCATACTGTGTGCATAGATAAATGGTTTAAATCCATTATGCTCACTTACCAAAGAAATAATAAGTGCATTAGTAGGACTTTACTGAACATGTCATGTGTGTTGAATATTGTGTTTAGGTTGTTATGTATTATGTGAACACTCAGGGTGTCAGTGAGTTAGTTGGTGCTTCGAGCCCAGTCAACCAAATATATCACATTAATTACTTATAAATGGAGGGGGAGTCAAATCTGTCATGCAAAAGCACTCACAAATAACCAATATAATCTTCATAGCAAGAGAGAGAGGCTGACATAATTATAGATAACAGTAACCACCCATCAGTAAATACATATATACAATTATTATTGCTGGTTTGACACAATTATAAATAACAATAACCACCCATCAGTAAATATATATATACACACACACACACACATTTTTTTCTAGGAGGAGATCATCCCAGTCATCAATGTAAAGCAGATATGAAGAAGTAGTAATCAGTGTAGCTTAGTTTTATTTTAAAATCGCAGAGGTGTTGGAATGGTGGCAATGCAAATTTATTTGTGCATTTTTGAAATATTCGATACAGTTTTAAAACTATATTATATATGATTTTGAATACATACATTTAAAAAACAGAATCAAAGCAAAGCTTGTTCGAAAGTTATTTAACATTTAAGGGAGATCATATACATTGCTGTCAACCCCTTTTGGGAGTAAACCTTAGTCCAGAGTTTGTGAACCTGTATGTCCCTTACGCAGGCTGGGGTCTTTTTTTTTTTTTTTCTTTTTTTTTTTTTTTGCTGGTGGCTGCGTCATTGTGAATTCCAACCCAAATGTGTAGCAGTGGAAGGAAGAAACAATGTTGTGCAAAATACCCATGTGCAACTTCAAATCTCACTTCCGACAAGATTTCCTAGCCTATTGTACTGGGTCAGTCAGTGTGCATTTGGCAATGTCATGTGTCGGCTGCTTGTTCAACAATTTTTCAATCTTTTTGCTCAGTTTAAAACAACAGCAAAATCTCATAAAAATTATGTTTTCCTGTATCCATTTTTCAGTATGGCCATATCCCCCCAAGATAATGAAAATGTATTTTATACCAGTAAACTGTACGGGTTGACAGGTATGCATATATAATTTATGAATTCTTGGCCACTCACTTTGAACTTGAATGAGTTTCATGTTGTATTCTGTTTAATCTGACCAACTGTTTCTTTTCCTTGCAGCGGAGGATGAGGGTACAAGGCCAAGGTAGTATACACAGCACGGTGGACAGTACAGTAGCACACGCTGCATTTTTTTTTTTAACTCAAAGAACAGTTGTTGTAAACACATGTAATACAAAAAGGTATACATATATAAATGACCACTTCATTTAAAGTTTTGGTGTTTTTATTTTGACCAGTGTTCTGTGTTTGCCACTTCTGGGTTCATAATAAAATGGTGTTTGTCATGTAACTCAGTGAAAAAAATGTCATCAATTTTGCAAGTTTTTGTCATAATTGAAGTAGAACTGACAAATGTAATGTGTGAAATTGTGAACCTCTTGCCAACTGATTGAAATCTGTTTTTTAGCTTAACAGCTTTGACATTACAAACTCAAACATTGTGGTATGCTGATTTGTTTATGTTAGCACATCACAACACTGTATGCCAGTGTGCCTTATTATTAGTAGTAAACATGGTGCTTAACGTCCACAGAAACCATAAGGCTTATTAGGGACTGGGAGAAAGGGGCATGGAGGCAGGGGAAAAGAGATATTATATACCTATTGCTACACTGTCACCACCAGAATGACTCCCGCATTAAGATGGGCAGCGATGAGAGCCATTTTAATGTTTCAGTAGGAAGTGACGGACAAAATCACAAGACAGTGTCCACCAACCTTTTCGAAGAGAAAGGAGAGCCGAAGCGGTATTGAACCAAGGTCCTTCCATTTACCAGCCTAATGTCTTACCGCTGGGCCACACCAGCTCATGTATTATAAAACATATTTGGCTGCATAATAGTATACTACAAATGTGCCCATATATGTCTGGTGTTAGCTGTAAAATAATGCTTTTAGTTCACACAGAGATCACCAGGGTTTGTTGTTGTTGTTTTTATGGGGGGGTGGGGGGTGAAAGTAATCAATTCATTGGCAGTACTAGTAGGAAAGACTATGTATCATAGTTGTTAGTAGCAGTAGTACTACTACTACTAAAGAATGCTTGCGCATTCATAAATTTGTCTGTTTTTGTTTTTTACTGAGCCAATTTTATTTATTTGGTTGAATGAATGATGATTTATGAATATGATGTGCATAACTGATTTTGAACTTTTGCACCATCATGTCACATAAGTGGCAGACGTGTACAATATGTCATGATGAGCCAACATTTTGGTTTTTTCTGCTCTTCAGTGGTAAAGAGCAAACCAACATGGCTGCTCACTGAGGAGCACTTTTTTTCTTTCTTTTTTAAACATTACATAGATATTGATAGAAAAACTTGCATACAAAGTCTATGTCTTCAGCCCAGCTTGTGTTTTCTCCTATGGTACCCATTATAGTTAAATACTTTTTGCTTTGCAGTTCCATGAGCTGGAAAAAGAGCTCATGAAAGTCTTCAAGAATGGAGAAGTGGAAATCGTAAGTAGTACAATCATGGCTTTATTATTCTGTGGATGTGAATGTCACATACATTCCTAAAAAAAGAACAGTTTAAGTGTACCAATGATCAATGCAACAACTATGTAGGAACAGAACTCTGCCCAAACATAGTCTCTTTTGGAGGGGAGGAGGGGGGAGGGAGAGCTTTTTTTTCTTTTTTTTTTTTTTTGGTGTATGTTTATAGTGTATATATTTTGAAAAGCATGGACTCATCACTGATGGACACTAGAAAGACACTTGTGCCATTTACTGATTTAGTAGCATTAGTAACAGTAATTTGTGACTTTTAATCTTGTTGTCCTGCTTCCAGTTTTTATGATCAACACTGTTACATAAACTTACATGATATATATATATCATAATTGATCTTAACAGCATGTGTATGGCTATCACCACATCTGTGTATATAAAATAAGCTACCAACATGATTGTTATTTCATGATCTTGTTGTAAAACATTGCATCAGCAGCTCAGGTTCCTGTTGTTAAAAAAAGAAGAAGAGAAAACTCTATTTGGTTGAGTTTTGCTGTATTATTTCCTCAAAATACCAGTATGGTCAAACCATCCTGCACTGGATCTATTGCTGCAAAATATTTGGACAGCTCTTTCACTGATTCAGAGGATCATACATTTATGCGAACAATGGTGCCCTTACGATCCTGGTGACAACATTATTAAAAATATTGTGTTTCTTAGGAATTTGCATGATAGCATTCCTCAGCAAAAACAAAACAAAAAACACAGCAGCCTGAGGTTCACCCAGTATTAGGTGAGAAAGTAGTGTGTGCAATTGTTTCCCCACACACATCCTGTACATACTGTCAAGTATTATGCAGGTGTAGTACATTGGCAGCAGTTGCACCTCAACTGACTGAGGATTTCAGGAACTGAGTTTGTCATGTCATGAAGGTTACTATAGCTGAAAGCAGTCCTGACATGGAACTCTGAACACCACAAATATTTTGCTTCAGCCCCAGTGTGCTCGCTGGAGACAATAAGTGCCAGTAATGACAATGTGATCAGTCAGAGCTTGTCAGGGTCTGAACACTCCAGAGAACTCCCCAAGTCCACTGGTTGATTTAAGGTCCAGGTCAGTGTTGCGTTTGAGGTCCAGGGTGTGATTGTGTTTACCTGGAACTGTTTGACAGACCAGCGAGATGACCTCTGAGAGAACTGGCTGGTTCGAGGTCCAGATTGTGGAAGGCAAATTACTGCACTCCAAGAAGGTATGTGTGTGTCTATCCTTGGTCTGAGACTGAAGATGCATTCCAAATGGGTATGATGTGTGTGTGAGCGTGTGTGTGTGTGTGTGTGTGCATGCGTGCGTGCGTGCGTGTGTGCATGCATGTGTCTGCCTTTACAGGTTCATACCAGGTTCAATGACCTTGACATTGTTTCAAGGTCACATATGTATTAAAAACATGAACTGCATTTTTTTCTTTTTTAGATTCTTGTCCAGTGTAGCTTAAACATGCAATATGCATAAAAAAGACCATGCACTATATATATCTGCTTTGTGTGATTCTGGTGTGTATCTGAGGGATCACTTGCAGCTTTGTTTTTTTGTTTTGTTTTTGTTTTTGTTTTTTGAGTGTTCTGGTAAAATTGAACCAAGTATTACAACATATTTTTACCCTGAAGTTTGTGTTATGCTGGAGTAATCATAATAATTTTGAAGTAATACTGTTAGACAGTATCAACTGTCATGCTTGCTTGTTCACATCATCTCATATATTTTCATTTACTGTTTCACTGACGTTTGACACTCTTTTCACATTCTGCTTATGTGCAGAATGGAGATGGTTATGTTGACTCCCCTGAAAAACTTAAAAAAATAATTGATGGCATCAAGGCAGCTTTGGCTGCATAAGCACGTTCTCATCTCTTCTGCCAGTGGCTAATATGATGGAGGTAAAAATCACTTTCAGTACATGAGTGAAAGTGTGCCATGATTTATTTTTGGTTGCCTCATTTGTTTGTTGTTGCTATTGCTTTTATGTGCTTTTTATGTGTGAACGAACACTGTAATTTCCAGTAATGGGATGATAAAGTATTCTGTAGTATTAACGAAAGGTGGTGTGCTGGTAATAATAAACTAATAGCTTTTAGATTACTGAATGTATACACGTACTATTTGTGTTACAGTGTTAGCCATGTGTACTCCTAAAGCTGGCAATTTTGATCACATGTTTTTGTTTTTATTTCTGTATATGTTTCATATGTGTATTTTGCCTCCTTTCTGTAGGATGCAGACTGAGTCAGTGTGGCCAATGTCAGCGCATGCATGAGGAGTTTCACTGAAAGTACCCAGGGTACATGGTGAAGGTCTGATGGACAGCGTGTGACACCCGCCACCTGATGTCCACTCCGCATCCCCTCACCTGTCCAGCCGTGGCTGTTATCTCTCTCTGTCACTGTTCTTTGATGTACTTATGGTGGATTTGGGGAGCTCAAATGCACAAAAATATTCACAATGATGATTATTCTGATTAATAAATTGACAGCTCAGTAAAAAAAAAAAAAAAAAAAAGATAATAAAAGAACTAATAAACTCATGCTGCATTGCTGTCACTTTTTGTTGTGTAGATGAAATATGACATACAGTTCATGACAGGAAAAGGAGACAGAGACAATGAGAGTACAAGTGAGAGAGACCAACATGTCAGATAGACAAACATATAGACGGATGGAGTTAAAATTGACTGAATGAATAAACACATGAATAAATAGTATAACACGTAGCTGTAGTAAAGAGAAATAGGTCCCAGTTTGGTTTTGTGTATTTAAAACAATTGCAACTAGCCAGCGCCTCATAACTTCTTTGGAGACACAGGCAGTGGTCTACAAGGATTGCTTATCGTGGGCTGCATTCCATGCACTTCTTCAGCAATGCACTGATATTCTGACTTCCATCATTGGACTGTTGTCTCTTCATGTACAATGCACACATAACAGCATTACAACCATTAATTAAACATGCTATGACAGTATGAGTTTAGTAAAGGAAGCAATCCAGCATCTCAGCCCAGGACAAACACCAGTGCTTGCCATGGACTAGCCACTCTATGCCCTAGCTAAGGTATCCAGTGGTGTTGGCCAGACACCTATGGTGAGAGATCCTTAATTCATTTCCTGCTGAGCAACATCTACCAAACACATTTTCTTTTCATATAATCATGTCCATAATGTTAATAATTTAAAAAAATCACTGTCACAAAAAAAGTATAGATTTGCTATACTGTAAATAGTATAACATCTCCAGCCCCCATGCAGCAAGTATTTCTGAGTCAAGTTGGAAATAATGGTACACCCACATTCGATGTAGTATGCCTCAGCTAAAACGTTCAACACCAAGCAGCCACGAACGTGACTGACAATCATGCACTTTTACATCCATGCTCGAAAATCTGAAGTGGACCAGTCTTGAACAAGGAAGATGATGGATCTGCCTGGGGATGCTATACAAAATCAACAAAGGCCTTGTAGTACATAACCCCAGCAAGCTTTTCCAGCCAATCCACCAAGGTTCCAGGCGAGATCAAAAGATCGAGAGATCTAGAGGAGGGAGGTGGAGCCGGACCTTCAAGTTAGCTGGGCAGAAGAGATCATGAGTAGGGAGGTGGAGCTGGGCTGCGAAAGTTGGACTGCTTTCACTTTGAATTGTTCCTCAACAGCAGTGCAACAGACATTGTCCTTGTGACTCTGCCTAAGCACGGCAGTTGAAACAGCAATTGCGCAGTGCACTAGTTGCTGGGCAGTGGTGAGGGGACACTGCCTTAACACTTCCATTGTTCTGGTGGCGGTCCATGGTCTCTCCGGTCTTTTTTGGGCAGTATCCATGGTAGAGCCTTCACTCTTTCATCCCCTTTCCCCATCCCTAATAAGCCATCTCGCTTCTGTGGATGTAAAGCAAAATGTACTCGATTCAGCCACTCTGACTCTAGGACCAGACCACCCAGAACAGACCCAACATCATATCCTCTTTCACTTTTTCTATCCCCTGTATAGTCTCTGAACTGCATCTTCTCCCTATAGCTATCTCTTCCACCCCTTCACTGGAGTCCTTCCATAGTCAACTAGGCCACAGCCTCCACAACCTGCAGCTACTCCCCACTTCTCCGCCATGAACATTGAGAGCATCATCATGAATACAATTGTAACCGAGTGTATTGTATACATGTTCCGGGCCATACCCTTTAACCTTTTCTTTCCGGTCCTTTTCCTTTTTGATTGGGTGGGGGTTTTATGGCCCAATTATCTAAGGTGTTAAAAGTTGTGTGCTGGGCCAGCAGCGTCCCTTTTCCCCCAGTGTCCCTGCAGAGGCAGGTTGTTTGTTTAACTGTTGCGGCCGGTGTTCATGTGTTTTCATCAGGGGAGAGCCTGTAAGTAGTTATTTTTCTATGGCTTGTTGTTCTGTTGTTTCTTATTGATGTAAATAATGTATGTTTATAATGTTATCATGTTCACAACGTGCCTTGATTTTAGTTCTTGAATATGTGGGTAATTTCGGCGTCAGATTGCCGCCTGGTTGCAGCTGCTGTGGCGTCAGAGTACCTTGTATGTGTGTTCATATCTTAAGCTTTTATGCCACAAGATAACCAGTGCTTCCAAAATGTATGCAGCTAACCAGGTTAGCTGATATGTAGCTAGTATGTTATGTTGCAGTTGTTGGATGTTCAGTTTGAGTGATGCTTTGCCGATGCAAAGTTATCCCTCTAAAGTATGGGTACTTTGTCAGTGTGGCTGTGCGGCATAACTTATTTGTTTAGTTTACTACCGATCTATGTTTCTACATGAAATCGGTGGTATATCATGGCTAACACTTGGAAGATGTTGACTTCATAGTTGTAGAATGTTCATTTTACTAGTTGAATATGGTTTAGTGCATAGGGGTGATTGTATAAACTGTGAGACATGTTATTTCTGTTTCGATCCGGCTTTTGTATGGCCGAGTCTTGGGCGCGCAGACTTTCACTCTACTTAGCTTGTAAACCCTTTCCGGGTCTTTGTGCGGGTGCCCGAACTAGCCGGTGATGCGCGTCAGTGGTGGCAATTAGGTCTTTGTCTCTGTTCACTAACCGAGCAGACAGGCGCAGCCAGATCAGCAGTTTAGATTCTTGATGCGCTACCCGCGTCAGTAAGACGCTTGACGTTGTTCACGGCCGGATATGCTCTGCTAGTCAGTAACAGTAACATGCTGTAACGCTTTGAGTAACTTGACGAGGCTGGAGCTGGTCAGTTTATGACTGACTTCCTCCCGCTCACGGCATGGACCCAGGTGCCACCCGTGTCACTATCCATCTCGTTGTGTGCTGAAGTGGAACTGCTGTAAAGATTATCTCACTTCCTGTTTAGTTAAGAATGAACTTGGTAATCCGCATTCTTCACTGTTACTTTATTGTATACTATTATACTGGGAGTTCATCAGTTAATTGACTGGCTGTCTCTTGTATACTCGCCGTGACTCTGTGAGATACGGGTTTTAAGTGTAAGTCAAGCACATGATTTATGTGCTTGATTATTAATCATTTTGTCATGTATTATAGTAACCCACAGGTAAACTACATGGTTACTGTATTTATTAGATTAGTAATTGCTGTTGTTTAGACTTTACATTTGCTTTCATGTTCTAAATGTTTTGTTTGCTTGTGTCTTTTCCAATACAGACACTGTTTCCTGGTTGGTTGGTGTACAAATAAAAGTTATGTTATAGCAACCTCTGACTTGTGACTCTTCATCCATGCTTCCAACCTGCTTCCCCTCAATTCCCCATCCCAACTACCCTACATAATAATTTCATTATACTTTATAGTTTTAACATGTATTCATTAGTCTTTTAGGTTATATTGTTTTAATTATAGTTTTCATTCATTAGTCTTATGTTTTTATTGTTTTAACAACACCCAAGGCACTGACCATGACCATCTTTTAAACACACAACGCTGCAAGACTTGCATCACTGGCAGAGCCCAGTCCTTTACAAGAAGAATAAAAAGTAGGTGGAAATTATCACAATATCAGAAAACTTGCAGGCGGTTTTTCACTACTTCTTCAGTGTTCAGAGGTTGAAAATTTAACATGATTTCAGACGGCTCTTGCAGATCTGAAGTGGACTGAGGAGCGGGGATAGCTCAGTGGTTAGAGCGCCGGACTCATGATCGAAAGGTCGCGGGTTCGAATCCCTGCTGGAGCGGTGGGAGAATTTTCTTCTCCAGGGTCAACTTTCTGTGCTGACTCTTATTTCGGTATCCGTTCTACCCCCGTGTTACCGCAGTAGCACGTAAAAGACCCCGGTCATTCTGCCAAAAGCGCAGGTGGCAGGTTACAGCTAAACATGCATACGCCTTACGTATGTGGCTTTGCATGAAGTGACATGGTGCATGGTTGTATGGTGTACACAGAACGCGCCGAGATTGACTCTCTCTGGCAGCAGATTCTTGTGGCACCAGCCATGCCAGCGCTGTAAGCACACCACTTCGGTGGATATTCAAAAAACGCGCTATAAAAAGCTATTCACTCGTGTAGAATCACATGCGAGCGCAGTGAGTGCTCGAGAGCGGAGAATAGCGCAATATAAAAGCGATCAATAATAATCATTAAACTCGAGTGAGAATTCTCCGAGTTCCAATTTATAGAGCAATGCGTGGACGTAAACTATCCTGTAAATTTGTATGCTGCGTAAACCACAGACATTGAATAATAATATTATTATTATTATATTGAATAATATATGTGGCGCGAACCCACAGTTTCTGACTCGTGACGGAACAGGCGCAGTACCATGTCTTTTTCCACTCCTTGTTCCTCCGTGCAGTCTCGAAATGGAGCCTACTCCCCAAGGCAGCCCCTCGAGTCGTCTTCACAGCCTGCAGCCGGTCCCCACCTCTCGATGAATATCTAGATATGTATATAGTTTCAAATTTAGATTAGCTGTCTTATTTACTGTTTGTTATGGTTTTAATAACACCCAAGGCACTGACCGTGACTACCTTTTAAATACACATCATGCAAGACTTGATACGCTCTCAGCCCAACCCTCGGCAGGATCTATACGCTGTCGCAAAGAGTTACCTCCCATCTGAGTAGACTTCTCGATAAATATTGGTATTTTGATATTGTCCACAAGTCAGACTGTATAATCAAAATACATTTTACTGAATATAATTAGACTCAAAATTTTTATCTGACATTTTTGTTTGTTTGCTTTTTATGTCCACCGATATAATAAGTTTATTTTTAACGCGTCTTTTTTGGTTTATTTTATTGTGCTCCCTAAAGAACACTTACGAACGCACGTTGTGGACGTTTGTGTGCATATTTGCAGCACTTCTGTCTTGCGGCTTCGGTACCAGGTTCAGCCGATCTCGCAATGGCGGTGAAAGTTCACGTTGTTTATTGGTAGGTAATCGTTATGGGGGATCTTATCTGAAAAGGAAATTCCAAACTTGACTGCGAGACTCGTTCTCTTGGCACCCCGCCACCGCTCGCTACACAATCTGACAATGCACTGGCTTCCCATTTCAGCAAAGATAGTAAGCTACGCAGCTTACTATCTTTGTTTGATTTCAGAACATAATTTATTAAGTATAAAGTCGCTTGAATGTGTTTCGGTGTCGTAAACAGTTCTGGTCCTGCTTACCTTTCTGAACTGCTACACGTCTACACTCCGTCTCGTACATTACACTCTTCTTGTGATGCCCGCTTGCAGAAAATCCAGCACTGAATACAAATGCAAGACTCATGGACTACATTATCAATTTATACATTATAGAACATACAATAGAAAGAAACAGAATGTTATCAGTGTGAACTATATATATATATATACTTACTCAACTTACTGTCATAAATATATTTAAAGAAGTTGATCACCAACATAGATTCTAGAACAAGCACAGGTGTAGGGTCAGTAAGAATACTGGATTGGACCCAACTGTATTTTATATATCTATATATATATTAGTATAGTATTTATTTTTTGTGTATTATTCATTATTGTTTGTGTGTGACTGTATTTATAAAATGTTATATTCATGCTTTGTTATTTTTCTATCCAGTTAAGCATGCAGGCTCCAAAAAAACAGCATCAGCTGACTGGTTGGAGATGAATGAGTGTGACATCAACTTGATTCCAACATTTGGAACCAGTGTATAATTTATACAAAAAGAAAACGAATAAAACAAATCAAAAGAAGACAAAAACATGTAATTGCATTCTTCTCCAACCCATCACTGCAAACCACAGTCAGATCAGCTGTGCAGAAATACACCAGAACCAGTATAATCTTCATAGCAAGAGAGAGAGGCTGACATAGTTACAGATAATAATAACCACCCATGAATAAACATACTATTCAATTATTATTGCTGGTTTGACACTATCGTAAGGTGTCAAGGGATTGGGAGTCAACAGTCTCCTCGAGCAGAGGTGAGGAAATAATCAGTGCGGCTTCAAAAAACTGCGGAAACCAGATGTGGTTCCCCACCCTCCAACACACACACTTTTATTGACCATGACCTTATTCAAAGGTCACAACCGCAGCAATCCTTTTATGACTATATTTAAGCTCTATGGGTTCTAGTTCCATCCTTTTATCTGAGCTCAAAGCTGTATGAACAGGAAGGTGGACCTGGGTCTTCATCCATCATCCACCTATTTTCTCATCCCTGATAAACTGTATGGTTTCTATGGATGTAAAGCATCACTGAACCATTGAATGCACATTTATATTATGAATACTAGTCTCAATGATCT
This sequence comes from Alviniconcha strummeri, assembly GCA_963584105.1. Classification (NCBI taxonomy): domain Eukaryota; kingdom Metazoa; phylum Mollusca; class Gastropoda; family Provannidae; genus Alviniconcha; species Alviniconcha strummeri. The sequence goes on along the minus strand of OY757543.1, from coordinate 20,447,839 downwards.
TGGTTTTATTTCAAGACTGCAGGTGTTGGAATGGTACCAATGCAAATTTATTTGTGCAAATTCTTATTTGATAAAGTTTCTTAACCTATTATAATATATATATGATTTTGAATACATAAATTTTAAAACAGTCAAAGGGAGCAGCTGATGATGATGATGAAGTGATGCTTAATGTCCTCAGATGTCAGTTGACATATTAGGGACAAGCTGTGACCAATGCTGAAGCATGATTCAGTATAGCTTTACATCCATGGAAACCAGAAGGTTCATTAGGACGGACAGCCCATGACAGCCACCTTGACTCTCACACAGCTCCTGAACTATGAGGCGAGCAGCTTTTCAGAAGTTTGACAATGTAACATTTTAAGGGAGATAATATTTATGGAGCCTTGGCTACTGGCTTTGGCTCACTTACCATAAGTTAAAACCTGAATGAATTTTTATGTTGTGTTCCATTTAATCTGACCAACTGTTTCTTTTCCTTGCAGTGGAGCATGAGGGTACAGGCCCAAGGTAGTATACATATTGTTATCACATATAGTTTCATTTTGATGGACAGACGCAAATTTATCCCAATTATCCATGAATATAAACTGCAGTTCGTGAACTTATAGAGAAGGTTCAAAGTGAGTTAGTTTTTTGTTTTGTTTTAATGCCCTGTCAGTCACACCAGGTCATCTCAGGATATGATAAATACTTTATCATTATTAAGGGAGGTAAGTAACTTGATGTTTTACTCCCAGTCAACCGGTACGGTTATATCAGGGTGATATTAAGGGAGGGATCATTCATTTGCCTGAGAAAAGCAGACATGAGTAGCATGGTTTCATTTATAACAAGACAAGTTTAGTTATTCCCTGTGTTTTATTCCTTATTTTTGTTGTTTGTTGTTGTTTTCTTTATGATTATACCCACACACACACACACACCACATCATGGTAGACAGTTGTCAGTAACACACATTGCATTTTATTTTTATTTTTCACTCAAAGAACAGTTGTTGTAAAAACAGTGTGCTGCATTTTGCCACATCTGGGTTTATAATAAATTGGTGTTTGTTGTTATGTAACTTACAACAACGAAAAAGGCATAAGTTTTGTAAGTTTTTGTCATAATGGAACTAGGACTGACAAATGTGATGGGTGAAATTGTGAACCTCTTGCCAACTGATTGAAATGTGTGTTTAAATTTAACAGCTGTTAAAATGTGTTTTAATTTAACAGCTGTGACATGACAAACTCAGAGGTTACAGCTATGTCGTTGTGGTATTCTGATTTATTTATGCCTTCACATCACAATATTGTATGCCAGTGGGCCTTATTAATATTATCTTTTGATGCCTAATAGTAATTTTTAGTATACTACAGTGTACCCAGTCATGTCTGGTGTTAGCTGTAAATAATGCTTTTTGTTCACACGGAGATCACCAGAGTTTGTTTGTTAGCTCAGTTAGACATGTCCTCACAGTTGAGGCTACCAAAACCCTTGTCACATCCCTGGTATTGTCACGTCTTGACTACCGTAACTCTCTTTTATCAGGAATGCCCCAACAGCTCATCAAAAAACTTCAAAAGGTTCAAAATTGTTCTGCCAGACTAATTTTCAATAACTCTAAACGCACTTATGCTTCACCACTCTTGACTAAGCTCCAGTAGCTCAAAGAATTGAATATAAAGTCTCTTCCATGTGCTGTAATGTAATCTTAGAAACTGTCTCGCCCTACTTGTCTGGCCTGCTTCACCTGTACATCCCGTCCCATTCATTGCATTCCTTGGCTGACACCCACACTTTCCGGATTCCAAAGCAAAAGAAAAAGTTCCAAGGGCAACGCACTTTTCCCCATCTGGGCCCTGTCACATGGAATAAACTCCCATACTCTGTACACTCTGCTGCAACAAAATCCCAGTTCAAAACCCAACTCAAAACCACACTATTCTTCTCAGCCCATGGACCAAACTCATAAATTTCTTTGTTTCCGTTGCCAATCATACCCCAACCCCACCACCATTTCCTGTTGACTTGCCTGTATCAATGCATACATGTTGCACACATGCCTGTTTACGTGTGTGCGTGCCATGTGTGTGCGTGAGAGAGAGTGTGTGTGTGTGAGTCACTGCATGTGCTATGAACTAATGAAGTAAGTGAATGTGTATTTTTGTTATTTTTTTATGTCTTAGCATGTTGTCACTATTCTTGCTTGTGTACGCACCTTGTGCTGTTAAAATATTTTGATAGGTAGGGCGCTTACAAATTTCCATTATTATTATTATTTGTTGTTGTTTTGCTTTTTACGGGGTAGTGATCAATTCATTGGCAGTACTAGTAGAAAAGACTAATAATATATCATAAACTTTAGCAGTAGTAATATTGAGCCTTGAATAGGTTCTTTGACTGCTGTATTACTGTGTGTGTACATACAGAGATTGCTTGCCCATTCATAAATTTGTAAATTTCCTTAGCCATTGTTATTACTTTGGGTAAATGAATAATGGTTTTTGGCATGCATAAATGATTTCTATGATTTTGAACTTTTGCACCATGATATGCACATTAAGTCATGATGACAGTTGAGCCAACGTTTTGGGTCTTTTGCTCTGCATACATAAAGAACAAACCAAAATGGCTGTGCCCTGAGGAGCTCAATTTATATTTTTAATTTTTTTATGTTACATAAATTTTATATTGATCGAAAAACATGTCTACAAGTACAAAGTCTACATGTTCATTTCAACTGGTGTCTTCTTTGTACCCATAGCAGTTAAATTGTTTTTTGTTTTGCAGTTCCTCAAGCTGGAAAAAGAGCTTATGAAAGTCTTCAAAGATGGAGAAGTGGAAATCGTAAGTAATACAATCATGGCTTTATTATTCTGTGAATGTGAACATCACTCAGATTCCTAAAATATCAGCTCAAAGTCAAAGAGTACCAGTGATTAATGCAACAACTGTGTAGGAATGGAACCTTTTTGTGTGTGTGGATTCATTTTGAAAAGCTTGGACTCATTAATGATGGAGACTAGAAAGACCCTAATGCCACTTACTGATTTAGTTGCACCAGTAACAGTAATTAATATGTGTCTTTTAATTTTGTGCTGCTTCCAGTTTTTATTATTAAAGCTGTTACATAAATTTACATGATATATATATATATATATATATATATCAGCCATACACACTGTTAAAATCAAATATAAATTATTTATCTTAATGGTGTGTGTATGGCTATCACCACATCTGCACATCTGGATCTTAAAGGATAAGTCCAAGGTTAGGGGTGATTTTTGACACGATTTCTGTTAAAGCTCACTGAGAATGATGATGTAGGTGAAACTGTGATCTGAGGGTTATAAATGCATGAAAAAAAGGCATTTTCTGTTGTACTGAAAGCGTTGCCATGACACCAAAATCACGTGACCATATGCCTACTATGTCACTCTGGGGAGTTGCTGCAAAATGGCCAACTCGAGCTCCAAAGACGACACTGATACTTTGCCCGAGAGACCTACAAGGATGCAGCTGTATCAGTTTGAGCCTGTCAGGCAGGATTTTGAAAGAGTACCAGAACATCGTGTCAGCTTTGACATGTGGTATTCCATGGGGTTTGCGAAATCACACTCACTGAAGTGCTCACTACACAAATGGGTGTGATGCGGCGCAGCAAGAAAGTCAGCTCATTTGAAATGTATAATCCACTTTCGCCTCACTGCAGGTCAAATGCGCAGGAGCTCGTGCATTGTTATACCTGGGGTCATCTGCGAATTGTTACAGTTCGCAGCAACCCAGTACCCAATTAAACATTTTTATTTATTTTTTATTTCATTAAATCTGAAACTAGTGACTCATTTGTCAATCATTTTGATGGTCATTTTGCATACTTAAAAACCTTGGACTTTAACAGTGTGTGTCTGGCTAACACCACATTTATGTATATCATTATCAATTAAGCTACATACCTAACTAAAAACATTGCACCCAAACCACAACAAAGACCACCACCACCAGAACCAATTACACCCAAGGAGGCCTGGCTCTGAAATGAAACTATTGAAAGAAGATGGGGAATTCAGCAGCATCTCAGGTTCCTGTTGTAAAATTTCTATTTTGTTGAGTTTTGGTGAGTGTTTGAGGTCCAGGTTGTGATTGTGTTTACCTGGAACTGTTGGACAGACCAGCGAGGGGACTCCCCAGAGCACTGGCTGGTTCGAGGTCCAGATTGTGGGAGGCAAATTGCTGCACTCCAAGAAGGTATGTGTGTCTGTGTGTGCATCCATGGTCTGAGGGCAGATTGTGGGAGAAAAAAGCTGCATTCCAAAAGGGTGTGATGTGTGTGTATGGGTGTGTTTATGTCTCTGCATCTACAGGCTCATATCAGGTTTGATGACCTTGACACTGTTTCAAGGTTGCAGGTGTGTCAGAGAAAATGAACTGCAAATTTCTTCTTCTTTTTAGATTCTTGTCCAGTGTAGCTTGAACTTGCGACATACACCAAAAGATCATGCACTATGTATGTTTTATGATTACTTTATGTGACTCTAGTGTGCATTTGATGGATCTCTTATAACAGTTTTTCCCCCACCAATTTTGCACTTGACTGTAGTCATTTGAGTGTTACTGCTCTTCTTCCTAGTGTTTTGGTAAAATTTGAACAAAGCATTACAACGAATAACCAAAGGTGTAAACTAGGGATGGCCCGTGTCCCTGCAAGTGTAACATATTTTGACACTGAGGTTTGTTATGTTGGTGTAAATCATAGTATGTGGCAGTACTAGTAGACAGTCTCTTGCTTACTTGTTCACATCATCTCATATAATTATACATTAAAAACAACAACAAACTGTTTCATTAACATTTGACACTGTTCTCACATTTTGCTGGTGTGCAGAATGGAGATGGCTACGTTGACTCCCCTGAAAAACTGAACAAAATCATTGATGGCATCAAGGCAGCTTTGGCCGCCTAAACAGGTGCTCATCTCTTTCAGTGGGGGCTGATATGGTGGAGGTAAAGAGCCTTTTTCTCTCTCTCTCCCCTTTTTTTTTTTTTTTTTTTAAAGCTTTTATTACACCATTTTTCTGCAGCTATAATAGTGATATGACAGAATTCTTTTCTCAGAATTATTGCTTTAGCTTTGCTCTGATTGATTTTTTTTATAATTTTTTTTTTAATCAAAGCTTTGTGGCACATTCTGTGCTGGAAATTATCAGTCGTTTTAGTGTTCTGGCAGTCTAGCATCCAGTCAGCTCAGGCATGCCAGTCATGTAAAATGGAAATCAAAACATCAGAGCTGACTTGAACAGGATTTCCCAGATATGGCATTTTTCAGTGTACAATACTGCTTCTTGAAATAATATCCTGAGAAATGGAATGCTTCAAAACACACCAGTGCTACTTACACAACGCCAGTTTACAATATACACATTTAGTTTCTTAAAATGCAATTGTCTCAGATTATTATATATCCGCATGAGCTCTGATAATTATTAGCATATTGGTTATCAAGATTGTATCCATTAGGTGAAATGTGTACATAGAGTATGGATGGATAAGAACTTTGTTTTATTTCCAATTCCATATTTATTTCAAATGTGTGTTTTGCCTCCTTTCTTTAGGATGCAGACTGAGTCAGCATGGCTGATGTCAGCGCACACATGAGGAATTTCACTGAAAGTACCCAGGGTACATGGTGAAGGTCTGATGGTCAGCGTGTGACACCCGCCACCTGATCTCCACTCAGCATCCCCTCACTTGTCCTTCCATGGCTGTTATCTCTCTCTGTCGCTGTTCTCTGATGTACTTATGGTAGAGTTGGGGAAAGTACAAATGTGTTGCATGTGTTAAGTTAGTATTTGTGATTGAGTGCGACAGTGCAAAACAGTTCGTAAAGTTGATTCTCTCTGATAAATATTGATGTGTTGTTTTTGGTGTGGTACATCCCACACAGTTTTTCAGTGAGTGCTGTTTGCATGACTGATTTTGTATGAATTTCTCACAAAATCACAAGAAACGGATCAAGTGAACAGTTGAGTAAATTCCCACTATCTTTTCACCAGTTTCCAAAACCCATATTTTTGGAATTGGGTACTTTTGTACTCTCCCACTAATTTTATGCTGATTTTCTGCCATCTTAGCCTCACTGGATGTTTTACACAACACAGTTGGTTGTTTTTGATCACTGTGGGGAGTGTGGGTTACATGTGTACATCAGTGACAGGAAGGTCAAAAGGTAGCATTGTCACAGAGATAACCACAATGGTGTTTCTGCATTTTAGTTGAGCATCAGTGCACGAGGGTCAGTCACAAACAGCCCAAGCATTTCCACTCTTTGTACCATTCAGGCGTTGGTGCAATACATTTGATACAGAGCTGTCATGAGACAATGGTTCTGTTTGGACTTCCCAGTGGATGCCATTTTCTTAGGTCATTGTTGATGGAGACTGTCCAAACCTGATGGAATTATCTGCACTGAGAATGAGTCGATTAGAAGACATCATACATAGGCTATTCAAGGGCTAAGATGTTTCGTTGGATTCATGCTGACAAAATCCAGTGGGAAATCAGTGTAAAGTCTGCTAAATCAGCTGTGTGGATGCCACATATCATGACTGCCAATTGCTGGGTAGATCTAGTCCTGAGTGTTACTTCATAGACTGGTATTTGTTACAGATCTTCTGCTTCTGATGTGTTTTCTGCATGAGTTCTCCTGGGTTTTTTCTTTAAAAAAAATGGTATAAGCAGCTGTATACAGCTGATGCTGCTTTTGTTCTTCCATGACCACACAGGCACCTGAGTGATCAATCAGCTTTGTGAACACGTGAACCCATATGGCTTATCTCCTAGGAGGCTGACCTCAGTAAATGTCCACGCATAGCATATCTGGTAATAGCATGCAATTTTGAATAGGTTTTATGCAAGTACTTGTAGTGGTCTGCAGTACACTGTTGAATGAGTCCGACAAACTAGATGGTGTGTAGTCACTGCCATACGCATGCTTCTCTTTTTACTAACTGGGTGAACATACAAGTAATGGTAAGATGATTTAAGCACCACAGGATGATGCCCAACACCTTTCCTGGTGGTTCTAGACCTGCACATGGACCTGGTTTAGGTTCATTTGTTTTCCAAATTCCCCTTCTGCAGAGTATCTGTTAACCATTAACATGAAATTCCCCAGCATTCCAAGACCCTGGCCCAAAATGCCATTTTCCTCAAACTTTCTGGACAGGTCTGGAAAAGGGAACCTTAGTTTTCCCAAAATTGTGTAAGACAATACAACCATGAAAAATGATTTCATTGAGGAGAAAGTATAAATATGATTTGGGGTGTTTACTTCTTGGATTAATAAATTTTGAGAGGTCTAGCTATTTTATTTAAAACATGTTGTTAACATAATTTATTCTCCTTTCTTTTTGTTGTAATAAAAATATAGAGTTCTTACTCTTAGCATGATATATCAATGCAGTGAAGTGAAAGTCAAAATGCATGAAATGGCTACTTATATACTGTACTGCAGTTTTGGGTTCACCCTTTTTTGTTTGTGTGAATATGTTCGTCCTTACCTTTTGACATTAAATGTGGAACTGTAACTTCAAGGTGTTGGCATTGTCATTGTCCTCATCCTGACATCACTTTGTCATCTTCACTTGTACCTCATCTGTCATCTATGATATGACCTGTATGGTTGACCGGGTGTGAAAAAACAAAAAACAATTACCAGTACAATAATTGTAACTGGATAAACAAATTCAAACCAAATTTATGAAGATTGTGATTACAATGGATACACGAGTAAAGTGAACAGCTGACTCAATCGAGGAATTAATCTCAATGAATATAAGTGACAAACAGTCGATAAAGATGACCTACAATCTGACATGATAATTATTTTTCAAAGCCTGGTCACAAAGTACACCTAATTACGGCAACTAATGGGGGGGTGGGGGGGGGGGGGGGGGGGGGAAGAAAAACGAAAACAAAACAATGATAATAATAAAACAGCAAAAGGATGAGTGTCGAGTTGGCCGGGTGGATATTGATGACCCAACCGAAGTCAAGCCACCAACAATCCATATGCTTCAGGCTCATTGGAAGTGAACATTTGTGTTCCACCCAGCCACGGCTCACCCCGTTAGTAACAGCTAACGTTGGTGTACATCAGTTTATTCACTGGTGGTGCAATACATGCCGACTTCCGGCCTGTAAACCCACCGCCGTTAGTATTACAAAGAAACCGTAAAATGTGTGCCTGAAGCAGAGCTATTAGAGAAGGAGACACCAACAGATACAGACATGAGACTTACACGATTCAGAAAAATTACTGAATCAATAAGCTAATAAAAAGCATAATGTAACCAGGAGAAATAGGTTCCTACTGTTTTTGTTTTTTGTTTTTTTAGGTTCCTACTGTTTTGTGTATCAATAAAATTGCTACTCGGCGGCACCCCCGTCCCTCCCCCCTCAGTCCCCCTTCCCCCTGGTCCTGCCGCCTCCTCCCAACATCACAGTACCTGCAAAAAACAAAGTGTATCAACAACAACAAAATAATAAATGTAAATAATGGGTAAAAAACAAAACACACGACAAAAATGGTAACTGAATGAACGAATTCAAACCAAATTTACGAAGCCGGATCGTGAATATGTCGGTGAACGATGCATTAAGATTAGAACGGATGCACGAGTAAAGCGAATAGCCGACTCGGTCGAAAAATTCATCTGAATGAACGATGACAAACAGTCGATCAAGATGACCTACAATCTAAAATGAGGTTGGGTGTTGTTAGGGTTGATAATTGTTTTTCAAACCCCAGTCATAAAGTACGTCAAATCAGGGAAACTAATGAGGGACTAATGAAGTCAAAAACAAAAACGACCCCCCCCCCCCCCCAAAAAAAAAGCAAGCACACACACACACACACACACACACACACACACACACACACACACACACACACACACACACACACACACACACACACACACACACACACACACACACACACACAAAGCAAAAGGATGAGTGTCGAGTTGGCTGGGTGGATGTTGATGACCCAACCGAAGTTAAGCCACCAACAATCCATATGCTTCAGGCTCATTGGAAGTGACCAGTCATGTTCCACCCAGCCACGGCTCACCCCGTCAGTAACAGCTAACGTTGGCGTACATCAGCTTAGTCACTGGTGGTGCAATACACGTCGATTTCCGGCCTGTAAACCCACCGTTAGTATTACAACGATATAGTAGTAAAATTTGTGCCAGTAGCAGAGCTAAAACACTGAAAAGAAAAGAAAAGTACTTAGTCATTCGGAAGTGTTCGGTCATTTCTGTTGCAGACCTAAGTCCAGTTCAAGCCGCGCAAGCCGCTCCTGTCACTTTCGCTTTGTCAGTGCCTAAAAACAGGACAGCTCGCAAGAGGAAAAATATTCAGAGAAAGAGACACCAACAGATACAGACATGAGACTTACATGATTCAGAAAAATTACTGAATCAATAAACAAGCGAATAAAAAGCATAATGTAATAAGTAGAAATAGGTTCCTACTGTGTTTTTTTTTGTGTGTGTGTGTGTGTGTGTGTGTGTGTGTGTGTGTGTGTGTGTGTGTGTGTGTGTGTGTGTGTGTGTTTTTTGTTTTTTTGTTTGTTGTTTTTTTGTTTTTGTTTTTCAGTTTAGGTTGCTTCTGTTTAATTTAGTGTATAAATAAAATTGCTAGTCGCCGGCACTTCACTCCCTCCATCCTCAGTCCTCCCTGGTCCTCCCGCCTCCTCCCAACATCCCAGTGCCTCAATGCCAAAACAAACAAAAAACAAATTATGTATGAACAACAACAAAATAAATAATTGATTGTAAATAATCGGTAAAAACACTGAACAAACAAACAAAGGCAGCGACAACTATGGTAACTGAATGAACAAATTCAAACCAAATTTATGAAGATCGTGAATGTGCCATTAAGATTACAACGCCTGTACGAGTAAAGCGAATAGCTGACTCAATCGAGAAATGAATCAGAATGAACGATAAGTGACAAAGAGTCGATCAACATGACCTACAATCTGAAATGGGGTGGGGTGGGATGGGGTGGGGTGGTGTACTTTGATAACTGTTTTTCAGACCCCAGTCACAAAGTACGTCTAAACAGGGCAACTAATGGGGGAGGAAAAACAAAGAAACAAACAAAATCAAAAAAGAAACAAAAACATACAACAACAAAAAACAAAACAAAAAACCCGACAACAACCAAAAATCAAAAGGATGAGTGTCGAGTTAGCTGGGTGGATGCTGATGACCCAATCGAAGTCAAGCCACCAACAATCCAGATGCTTCAGGCTCATTGGAAGAGTGTGACCCACCCAGCCACGGCTCACCCCGTCAGTAATACACGTCGACTCAGTTCTGGACCTCACCGCTACTCAGTGATGAATATTAAAAAGTATGGTAGGTAAGGTTTTGCCCTGTAGCAGAGCCTCAAAAATGGTTAGGCCTACTGAGTCTCCTTCGGAAATGCAAAACGTGATGCAGAACTAATCGAATAAATAAAAGGACCGATCTGAACAAATGAAAATAAGGTAAAAACACTAAACAAAGACAAAGCAAACTATAAGAACAAAAGAAAACAAAAACAAAGCAAAAACCTCAAAACATTATGTGTCATTAAACATTATAAATAACTGATTCAAAATAAGGGGTAAGAAAAATGCTCGAATTATAAATAGTGTAAACAAATGAAGATCACGAAGAGAATATCAAGACTACTGAATATCAGTAAAGACTAAAGCAGCAGCTGCATGAGAGACTGAATAGATCTGAAGTGAACAGATGAGGTAATAAATAAATTCAGATAACTGAACAAAGCCGAAAGTGCCAAAAAGCAAGAAAATTAAACAAACAAAACAAAACAACACTACAACAACTGAAATACCACCAGCAGACCGCACAGCCTACAACTTGGAGATACGAAACAGTTTTATAGATGGGGAGGTAATAGTTTTTGTTTTAGTCCTTGTCACTACTGACGTACATCATACCATTGCAAATGAAAGTAAAAAGCTGAATAAAAGGGGTGGTGAAAGTGGAGGGGGGGGGGGGGGGAGAGAAGAAGAAGAACAACAACCAGAAGAAGAAGAAGAAGAAAGAAAAAAGAAGAAACAAAAAGATAGAAAACAAAAAACCGAAACAGCAAAAGGATGAGTGTCGAGTTAGCTGGGTGGATGTTGATGACCCAACCGAAGTCAAGCCACCAACAATCCAGATGCTTCAGGCTCATTGGAAGTGAACATTTTCAGTGTCAGTTGACCCACCCAGCCACGGCTCACCCCGTCAGTAACAGCTAACGTTTGTATATATCAGCTTATTCGCTGTTGGTGCAATACACGTCCACATCCGGGCTAGGCTGTCCCTGTTGGAGTAGACTCAAACTCAGAGAGACTGAGAGAGAGAGAGCGAGACTGATGAGACTGAGAGTTGGGGGGCGGGGGGAGGGGGGGGGGGGAGGGGGTAGAGGGTAACCTGAGACAGACCGACACTGAGACAGACGGAGATCGAGACAGACTGTACGGAGACGTACCCGCAGAGACTAGAGACCGACACAAAGACTGACAGAGGCGCTGATACTGCGACAGAGATAGTGAAACTATGAGGCTTATTAGGGACGGGGAGAAGGGGGGGTAGGGGGTTTGGAGGTTGGGGGGGGGGTAGGGGGGAAGAGGGAGATTATACATGATACCTATCGCTACACTGTCACCACCAGAATGACTTCCGCATTAAGATGGGAAGCGATGAGAGCCATTTTAATGTTTCAGTAGGAAGTGATAGACAAAGTCACAAGACAGTGTCCACAAACCCATACCATCTTAACTCTAAACTAAGATCCTGGTTCCAGAAGCCCTTTTGTCCCTACAACAAGAGTGTCTGGCACTAAACAAAACCAGGTCTGGCCCTGCCGGCCGGTCAACTGATACGCCGGTTGACCTGGCCAAGCGCCTGTCAAACATGGGCGAACTGTTTTGTGAAGTTCTAAACATGTACATCTGGATGCATGCGCTGCCTTTCCAGTGAGATCGTCTCTCAGTTTTTATTCAAGTTCCAGAAATTGTTTGGTCGGAACTCGCGTAGAGCCTGTAGTCTATGTACACAACCGCCATTTGCAGTTGCGAGGTAACGCAGCTATCCTCATTAAGCCTTTTTCTTTTTTTACAAGCTTTAAGTCCGAACTCAAACAAAAAATATATATATATTAGACTGAGAGATATGCCGCTCTTCATCAGTTGATCCCTTAGGTGGCCACATCCAGGTCGTTGCTTACACTGCCACTCTACGGGTCTGATACGGGAGGAAAAACCGTAAAACAAAACGAAACAAAACAAAACAACAAACACCACCCCGGCAACAGGCAACATTAACCTGTTAAAACTGCTGGGAGGAGGGGGGGCGGGGGGGGGGGGGGGATTACAGTGTGACACAGAGCAAGTGTTAGGCGT
>OY757543.1:20433905-20435170 GCA_963584105.1 Alviniconcha strummeri | reverse complement strand
CTGACCTATCTAACCAGAATCATTTTGGTGATCGGCAGATATACCACACCCACCACCCCAACAAATCATTGTAGATCAGAGTGCCTGTTGCTGAGCATCGAAAATCGAAATATGTGAGATAGTTGGCTTAACGTGAAGGGTGCCGATAGGTTTTGGATCAGTGAAGGCAAAAGTACTCACCAAAACTGAGACTGAAGACAAAACACGGGTACAAAAAAAGAAAAACGAGAAAGAACTGATATGTCAGTTTTACAGAGATGTCTTCCAGGAATAACTGATGACACTCCGGCGACTGACACTGTTCTCCGCTCAGTCTCTCTTGTCCACTACCCTCGTAAAATAAAGTTTATTCATTCATTCATTCATTCTCTCTCTCTCTGTTTTTGCTGCATTTTTTTATTTTATTTTTTGCATTTTTTTTCTGCGTGCGGTTATATCTTCTTCTTTTTATTTATTTTTAATTTAGTTTTATTCCTGATTGACATCTCTGTTGAATGTGTTTATGGTGGCAGCCGTGTCCCGTCTCCTTTTGGTGAGTAGTTTACCGCATCGTTCTTTACCGCCTGTTCTTCTCACCAGCAGTCATTCGCGTTCTGCTTCTCAGGTGTTCTCACATCCAGACCTAATGTACCGATCTTTGCCAGTAGGAAATAGGTTGCAAGGAAGTGAACTATGCATGTCGGTGCGCATGCCCTGATGGGATTGCACAGCCTAAAATTAGCACAAAGCGCTGACGCGTGTGATAACCCTTTGTTTTCAGAGCGAAGTCAGTGACTCAGTCTAGAGGGTCCATGACTACGAGCTTAACCTAACTCGAAGTCTCGGACTCTAAGGTCAGGGACTTTGGTTTAGGCCTGGCCTACCAGAATCCCGATTCATAGCTTCCCAGGACGCCACCCACCTCTTGTGTACCCTTATTTGTGCCCGTGCGGCTTTTTCGTGCGTGTCAGTGATCACGCAGGTCTACAGCGAGACACTCAGTGACGGTGTTAATAAACACCGGCCGCCGCGGTTTGAGTTTTTGCAAAGTCATCGTAGCCCCTACTACCCTACGAGTTTAGTCTTTGGAATCTCAGCGTACACTCGTCAGGACTATCTCCGGCAAGATGGCTTTGAAAGTGCACGTTACATATTGGTAAGTATTCTGCATCCGCTTCTTGGTGACGGAGGGAAATCTGTGTGTGTGTGTGTGTGTGTGTGGTGTGTGTGTGTGTGTGTGTGTGTGTGTGTGTGTGTGTGTGTGTGTGAGTGTGTGTGTGTGTGTG
>OY757543.1:20236405-20428905 GCA_963584105.1 Alviniconcha strummeri | reverse complement strand
GTTGGCATTTCTGAGGTTTGCCTCTTGGTGGTCTTCCCTCTGGTCAGCATCATGAGAAATGGTTTTCATGCATTCTCAGTTTATTGTCAGACCGCTTCTCCGGCTTTCACTCAAGGCTTAGTAGTTGTCCACCGTTATCTTTTATCCCATAAAATTTACTTTTGTCACGTGCTGACAGTTATTGGGGTGGATCCGCACTAATGCAGCGTGTTTGGCCAAGGACACAAATTCCAAGCACTGGTTTACGACATCCTTCCTTCAACACAGTATTTGGAGGAAGGTGCCGGAAAGTGATGTTCGGAGTATGGACGGGGTGGACACAAATTCCAAGCACTGGTTTACGACATCCTTCCTTCCTTCAACCACTGCCGTATTTAGTTACGCCCTAGGGTCCAGAAAAATGTCAGCTAAAGAGCAGTTTTTAGTTGAAGTTTGTTGCAAACAATTCAGATTATATCAGACGGTTTCTTTATAACTGCTGACCATGCCGCTGCATACGACAGCTCAGATAAAACCAAAATCGTTTGAACTGAGACGGAAATTTTTCTTTTTACCCGGGGTGGAGGCGCCTCATGTTTGCGTGCGTGCTTGGGCGCTAGGTTGCTTCTACAGTCAGTATCTAAACCGCGTAGGTGGGCAGCTGCGCCAGGGTTCCAGGCGAGATCAAAAGATCAAGAGATCTTAGAGGAGGGAGGTGGAGCTGGACCCTCACTTTTGCCCAGAAGAGATCATGAGTAGGGAGGTGGAGCTGGGCTGAGCAAGTTGGACGTCTTTTGCTTTGAGTTGTCCAAGTTGTTCGTCAACAGCGGTGCAACGGACATTGTCTTAGTGACTCTGTCCAGCACAGCAGTTGAAAGAGCAATTGCACAGTGCACAAGTCGCTGGGCAATGGCGAGGGGACACCGCCTTAACACTTCCATTGTTCTGGCGGCGGTCCACGGTCTCTCCGGTCTTTTTCGGGCGGTTTCCGCGGTCGAGCCAATCACCCTGTCCCCTTTCCCACTCTGTCCCCGTCCCTAATAGGTCGCAACATAAAAGCAGCTGCGCGAAGAGTGCCTCTTCAGTGGCGTAACTAAATCTGGCGGAGTTTGGAGGAAGCTCGGAGTGTGAGTAAGGAGTTGCGACCTCCCGTTACGAGGAAGTTGTTTTTTCATTAACCTGCTTGCAAGTCAGTAAGGGTTAAATTTATTCTCGACTGTCGAGGCGGAAAACCGCGACCTGTATTAATTATTTGTGGCTCATTTGCTGTTTTGTGGAATGTTTAATGAACTTGAATGCTCAGTTCTGCACTTTGGCTGAGCCTTCTGTTATTCGCTTCAGTACCGAAATTGTTAAAGTTGACGTTGCGTTGTAATTATCCCTTTTAGACTCTCAGAGCTATTTTTACTACTGGAAAGCTGACAACAATAATAACTAAAATAGATTATTTATGGCGCACCGTCTCATTACAAAGATAAGGTTACTCTAATTTCATCACACTCACACACACACACACACACACACACACACACACACACACACACACACACACACACACACACATCACTTGGTGTCAATTAAAGCCTCGCTTGGCGTGCAGCACGCGCGGTCCGGACGCTGCCAGGCTTGGGGACGTGAGTAGTGGACACAGAAGTGTGAAGTGCCTGGAGCTAGCTGAAGGGCTGGTGAGAGGGATGCGTTGAGGCGTAGCAAGTTTTGTATATTTTGAAAGTGTTTTCTGTTTGTTTTCAGGGCCAAGTTGCACCCTCTGGAACATGAAATGGGTGGGAGATAATTCATTCATTGCCTTTGGAGATGAACAGGATATAGCTGTAATGACTTGATTGGGTCAAAGCTAGTCTGCTAGCATTGTTTTGAAGATACTCTTGGGTCTGCTTTTTTCTTTGAATGAATTGATATGTTCAATAATTGGCTGATGGAACTTTGAGTACATGATTGACGTAAAGTATTGTACGCTCAGCTGTATTTAGGATGAGAATGTCTGTGAATTGTGAAGATGTTTCTAAAATAGCTGCTTATTTTTTATGTTAATATTATTGATTGATTTAGTAATTGACTGAGTGATCTTGGATTGGTTAATATTTGCTGTCTTTTAAAGTATTGTGCACTCACTGGCTCAGTTGGAAATGCAGATATGCTGTGGATTAATATTGGTTTAGTTTTTGGTGCCTGTCTTTGCCCAAAGAAAATCAGTTTGAATCTTTGATGCTTAGCAGCTAAACTGTTTAAATGAAGGAAGATGATCTGTGTGTTCTTTGGCAGCAGACACTTCACTCATAGTCAGTGGAAAAGATAGGAATGATCTGTTCTGTTTGGTTGCCTTGGTGATATTTACAAACTGGTTTTTGTTTGCTTTCAGAACCAAGTTGCAACCTCTGGAACCTGAAGTGGGTGAGAGACATTTCCGTTTGGAGATAAACAGAACATAGCTGTAATAACTTGACATGATCAATTGTTTTTGTTTATCAAAGCTAGTCTGATAGTATTTTTTCAGTATGTTCTTCCATCAGCTTTTTTCTTTGAATGAATTGATTTCTTCAATAATTAGTTGCTTGAATTTTTGTTCTGTTTGGTTGACTTGATGATATCTACATTGGTGAAAAAGATAGGAATGATCTGTTTGGTTGACTTGATGATATCTACAAAATGTTTTGTGTTTGGTTTCAGAGCCAAGTTGCAAACTCTGGAACCTAAAGCGGGGATGAGACAGTTCCCTTTGGAGATAAACAAGCACAGCTGTAATGTCCTGATCGATCAAGTGTTCTTGTTTGTCAAAGCTAGTCTGATAGCATGTTTTCAATATGTTCTTCAGTCTGCTTTTTCCTTTCAATGAATTGATATATTACATATTTGGCTGATTGAATGGACCATGGCTGTGAAGTATTGTGCATGCACTGAGTTGTATCTAGTGTGGTAATGCCCTTGTGACAGTGTGCTTGTGAAATAGCGGCTTATTTGTTTGTTAATAGTACGGATTTGTTTAGTGATTGGTTGAGTGATTTTGGCTTGGTTTATGTCTGATGACTTTGAAAGTGCTACTGTACACTCATGGTTATCAGATGAAGAAGATAGGACTGATCTGTTATGTTTGTTTGCCTTGATGACATTTACAAAGTGTTTTGTGTTTGCTTTCAGTGCCAAATTGCAACCTTTGGAACCTGAAGTGGTGGGTTGGTGGGAAGTAATGGAGAGGAACAGGACATAGCTACTATAACTCGTTTTTTTGTGTTCCCTGTTTGTCAAATCTAGTCAGATAGCATTTTTGGAATATGTTCTTTGGTCTGCTTTTTTCTTTGAATGAATTCATTTGTTCAGTAACTGGTTGATTGAATCAAATAGCTGCTTATTCATTATGATGTTGACAGATTTGTTTAGCAACTGGTTGAGTGAGTTTGGCTTGGATAATATTTGATGACTTTTTAAATATTATGCTCTCACTGTAAAAGCGAATATCCTGTGGATTTATATTGATTTAGATTATGGTGCTTGTGTTTACCTAATGAAAATCAGTTTGATGTTTAGCAACTAAAACTTAATGTTTAAATGAAGGAAAATGATCTGTGTGTTCTTTGGCAGCAAACATTCCATTGCAATAGGAACAAAAGAAATGACTCATGGTCAGGTGAAAAAGATAGGAATGATATGTTTGTTTGCCTTGATGACGTTTACAAAGTGTTTTGTGTTTGATTTCAGGGCCAAGTTGCAACCTCTGAAACCTGCAGTGGGAGGGTGGGTGGGTTGGTGGGATTCCTGTTGGAGATAAACAAGATATAGCTACAATAATTTGACTTGATTGATTTTCCATGTTCTTGTTTGTCACAGCTAGTGTGATAGCATTTTCTTTTTCAGTATGTTCTTCAGTCTGCCTTTTTCTTTGAATGAATTGATTTGTTCAATAATTGGTTGAGTAAATTCTCATTGATCATTGATATAAAGTATTGTGCACTGAGTTCTATCTAGTAATGGTAATGTCCCAGGGATTAGCTGAACAAAAGCAAATAGTGAATGTGCTTGTGAAATAGCTGCTTATTTGTGGATGTTAATAGATTTTTTAGTGATTGGTTTGGTGATTTTGGCTTGGTTAGCATTTGATGTCTTTTAAAGTATTGTGCACTGACTGACTCGGTTGTAAATGCAAATATCCTGTGGATTAATATTACTTTAGCTTTTGTGCCTGTGGGAGAGATAATCCATTTGATTGATGCTTAGCAGTTAAAACTTAATGTTTAAATGAAGGAATGTCATCTGTGTGTTCTTTAGCAGCAGACATTTCATTTGGAATAGTATGAAAACAAATTGCTTATGGTCAGGTGAAGAAGATAGGACTGGTTGATCTGTTTGTCTTGATTACATTTACAAAGTGTTTTTTTGTGTTTGCTTTCAGGACCAAGTGCAACTTCTGGAACCTGAAGTGGGAGGGTGAGTGGGTGGACAGGAACAGGACATAGCTATAATAAATTGTTGATTTCTCATGTTCTTGTTTGTCAAAGATAGTGTGATAAATATTTTCAATATGTTCTTTGGTCTGCTTTTTTCTTTGAATTAATTGATTGGTTGGTTGAATTTTCAGTGTTTGAGGTAAATTCTTATGCACTCAGTTGTATTAGTATGATAATGTCCCAGGAAAAGCTTAATGAAAGCAGATTGTCAATGTGCTTGTGAAATAGCTGCTTATTTGTTTATGTTAATAGATTTGTTTCATGATTGGTTGAGCAAGTTTGCCTTGGTTAGTATGAATGTCTTTTAAAGTATTGTGCTCTCACTGACTCAGTTGTAAATGCATATATGCTGTGGATTAATACTGGTTTAGTATTTTTTGGTGCCTGTCTTATCAAAAGAAAATCTGTTTGGTGCTTAGCAGCTAAAAGTTAATGATTAAGTGAAGAAACATCATCTTGTGTTGTTTGGCAGCAGACACTTTATTTGGAATAGTATGAAAAGAAATCATTTATGGTCAGGTGAAGAAGATTGGACTGATCTGTTGATCTGTTAGTTTGCCTGATTACAGTTTACAAAGTTAATCGCTTTTTAATTTGAGTGTTTTTATTATAATCAGCAGTGTTGGGAATCTATGTTGTATATGTTGTGACAGTGCTATTTTGCCTGGAGAGGGAGACAAAGGTTATTTCAGGATTAAAACTGTTAGTATGTTAGGTTCCTGTTTTGCGTGATACCTGTGATTTTAGTTTGCTGTTTTTCAGTGTGAGGGTATGCTATACTATTTGTGATAATATTGGTCTAAATAGAGATGTCTGCATGTAGGCATTTTGTCTTTTGGGTTGAATTTGATGAGTTGTACTTTTCTTATTTGTTGAAAAATGCTTGATCTGTGAGTGCATGTGTTGACGCGTGTAACTAGTAGGGTTGAGTGTTTCAGATGTGTGTGTGTCCTCCAGACTCAAACCCCGAAAGGACGCCGGGGATGATTGATGTCCCCCTCATGTCTGGAATCTCATTTGATTCCCCTTTCCATCTCCTCTCTTGTTTTTTCTGCCGAGTCCTCTTACTCTTTCTGTCTTGTCAGTTTTATGCTAATGGTCCATTCTCCTGATGTTTGTCCAGAAAACTCAAATATTTTTCTTTAAGGGTTAGGCTTTTTTGTATGGCTCTTGTTGAGCAACTAGGAGATGATAGTTGGTAGGTGGTATGTGCAGCTTGCTTACATATGGCACTGGTATTTGCCATTATGCATTTATATATTTTTAATTTTTATATTGTGTCTGTCATTTGCTTTTTTATATTTTTCTTTAATCTGGTATCGATAAATTAGACGGAATGGTCTACGATAGCAGCATGTCCTAGCCTTATGTGCTCTTTTAACAGGGGTAATATTGAAGGGACTAACTCTTTGAAAATTTGTGTCTGATGTTTGTGTATGTATCTTTTATGTTTGTGAAGTGATTGGTTTGGTAGATTGACTTGACAGAGGGTTGATATATATATGTGAGAAGAGTTTAGAAATGTGTATTTGCTTATGACCTGAGTTTCACTGTCCTGAGGTGACCCTGTGTGGTTGACAGGACATTAAAATCCAATTACTATGACTACTCCAGACTCAAAGTACTCTGTGTTTTATATGTGTACTTCTGTTCATATATTGTACTGTGTGTTATTTTACTGGTATCTTTTATGCAACCATAAGGCAGATTTCTATGTTATTCATAGACAATATTCTGTATTCATTAAAGTGTTTTGTGTTTGCTTTCAGGGCCAAGTAGCAACCTCTGGAACCCGAATTGGGAGGGTGGGTGGGAGGCAATGCCCTTTGGAGAGGAACAGGACATAGCTATAGTGACTTGACTTGATCGAGTTTTCATGTTCTTGTTTGTGAAAGATAGTGTGATAATATATTTTCAATATGTTCTTTTGGTCTGTTTTTCTTTGAATGAATTGATTTGTTCAATTGTTTGAATTCTGAGTGGATGATTAAGGTAAAGTATTGTGCACTCAGTTGTATGTAGTATGATAATGTCCCAGGCATTAGCTTAATGAAAGCAAATCATCAATATTGCTTGTGAAATAGTGGCTTATTTGTTTATGTTAATACTATTGATTTGTTTAGTGACGGGTTGAATGATTTTGGTTTGGTTAATATTTCGTGTCTTTTAAAATATTGCGCATTCACTGATTCAGTCGTAAATGCAAATATACTGTGGATTAATTTTTGGTGCCTGTCTTTACTGAAAGATAATCCATTTGATGCTTAGCAGTCAAAACTTGTTTAAATGAAGGAAAATAATAATCTGTGTGTTCTTTAGGAAGAGACACTTCATTTGGATAGTATGAAAAGAAATCATTCATGGTCAGTAAAAAAGATAGGCATAATCTGTTGGGTTTGTTTGCCTTGATGATGTATACAAAGTGTTTTGTGTTTGCTTTCAGGGCCAAGTTGCAACCTCTGAAACCTGAAGGGGGTGGGAGACAGTTCCTTGGACATAAACAGGACATAGCTGTAATAACGTGATCAATTTTTCGTGTTCTTGTTTGTCAAAGCTAGTTTAATAGCATTTTGTCAATATGGTCTTCAGTCTGCATTTTCCTTTCAATGAACTGATGTGTTAAATAACTGGTTGATTGAATTTTGAGTGGACCACTGATGTTGAGTATTGTGCATTGAGTTGTTTCTAGTATGGTAATGTGCTTGTGAAGTAGCTGCTTATTTGTTTATGTTAATATTATTGATTTGTTTAGTGATTGGTTGAGTGATTTTGGCTTGGTTAATGTTTGATGTCTTTTAACGTATTGTACCCTCATGGTCAGATGAAGAAGATGGGCTGATCTGTTATGTTCATTTGCCTTGATCACATTTTCAGATGGCTTGGTTAATGTTTGATGTCTTTTAACGTATTGTACCCTTATGGTCAGATGAAGAAGATGGGACTGATCTGTTATGTTCATTTGCCTTGATCACATTTTCAGATGGCTTGGTTAATGTTTGCTGTCTTTTAACGTATTGTACCCTTATGGTCAGATGAAGAAGATGGGACTGATCTGTTATGTTCATTTGCCTTGATGACATTTTCAGATGGCTTGGTTAATGTTTGATGTCTTTTAACATACTGTACCCTCATGGTCAGATGAAGAAGATGGGACTGATCTGCTATGTTCATTTGCCTTAATGACATTTTCAAAGTGTCTGGTGTTTACTTTCAGGGCCAAGTTGCATCCTCTGGAACCTGAAATGGGCGGGAGACAATTCCTTTTGGAGATTAACAGGACATAGCTATAATAAATTGACTTGACTGATTCTTCGTGTTCTTGTTGGGCAATGCTAGTCTGATACCATTGTTTTGAAGATGTTCTTCTATCTGCTTTTTTCTTTAAATGAATTGATTTGTTCAATAAGTGGTTGGTTGAATTTTGATTGGACCATTGATGTTAAGCATTGTGCACTGAATTGTATCTAGTATGGTAATGTCCTGGTACAGTGTGCTTTTGAAACAGCTGCTTATTTGTTTATGTTAATATGAGTGATTTGTTTAGAGACTGGTGGAGTGATTTTGGCTTGGTTAATATTTGATGTCTTTGAAAGTATTGTACACTCATGGTCAAGTGAAGAAGATTGTCTTTGAAAGTATTGTACACTTCTGGTCAGATGAAGAAGATATGAATGATCTGTTATGTTTGTTTGCATTGATAACATTTACAAAGTGTTTTGTGTTTGCTTTCAGAACCTGCACTGAGAGGGTGGGTGGGAGACGATGCCCTTTGGAGAGGAACAGGACATGGATACTGTAACTTGATTGATTTTTCATGTTCTTGTTTGTGAAAGATAGTGTGAGAGGGTAACTTCAGTATGTTGATTGGTCTGTTTTTTTTCTTTGAATGAATTGATTTGTTCAATAACTGTTTGAATTTTGAATGGATCACTGAGGTAAATTATTGTGCACTGAGTTGCATCTACCAGTATGATAATGTCCCAGGGATTAACTTAACGAAAGCAAATTGTGAATGTGCTTGCGAAATAGCTGCTTATTTGTTTGTGTTATATTGATTTGTTTAATGATTGAGTGATTTTTGGATTGGTTAATATTTGATGTGTTTTAAAGTATTGTGCACTCACTGGCTCAGTTGCAAATGCAAATATGCTGTGGATTAATACTGGTTACTTTTGGTGCCTGTCTCTACCCAAAGAAAATCAGTTTGATGCTTAGCATCTAAAACTTTAATGTTTAAAGGAAGGAAAATGATTTCTGCGTTCTTTAGCAACAGATGCTTCATTTAGAATAGTATGCAAAGAAAACACTCATGGTCAAGTGAAGAAGATAGGACTGTTCTGTTGATATGTTTGTTTGTCTTGATGACATTTACAAAGTGTTTTGTGCTTGCTTTCAGGGCCAAGTTGCTACCTCAGGAACCTGAAGTGGGTGGGTGTGTGCGTGGTGGGAGGCAGTGCCCACTGGGGAGGAACAGGACATAGCTACAAGAACTTGATTTGATTGATTTTTCGTTTTCTTGTTCATCAAAGCTAGTCTGATAGAATTTTTGAATGTTTTTCGGTCAGATTTTTTCTTTGAATTGAATGATTTGTTCCGTAAAAGAAAATGCGTTTGAATGTTGGCAGTTAAAAGTTAATGTTTAACTGAAAGGAATAATGTGTGTGTTCTTTTGCAGTGGACACTTCATTTGGAATAGTATGAAAACAAATCACTCATGTTCAGGTGAAGAAGATAAGACTGGTCTGTTGATATGTTTGTTTGCCTTGATGTCATTTACAAAGTGTTTTGTTTTTGTTTTCAGGGTGAAGTTGCAACCTCTGGAACCTGCTGTGGGTAGATGGGAGGCAATGCCTTTTGAACTGATTGATAAAGTCTCTTTTGAAGTTCTGTCCTAGGTGAGTAGGCATCTGAAGTGGACCAGCCATGAGAAGCAGCTGCTGACTTTCTGGCCATGGTCAGAAAAAGAAGAGAAAGAGGAGAAAATGGATATGAAGACCTAAACTGCTTCTAGTGTCTTCCCATTCTAGATTTCATTCCTTTGCACACTTTGTGAAATAGCTACTTTTTATGTTAAAACATGTACATCACACCCACAAACCCACACACGCACCACTCCACACCACTGCCTACCCCCACAACATACAGCCACAGATATCCCTACCCCCCTTCCCACACACCACACCCCCCCCCTCCACACACGCCCAACATCCCTTACACTCCCCCTACACTTCACACACACCCCCGGCACACACCACCACAACACACACACACCCCATGTGCACCCCTACCCTCACCCAACAAGTGCACACCACACACACCCCCTCCACACCCCCATCCCTCCCCACACCACACACACACTGACCCACATCACATTCACATACCCCTACACCACCACCACCCCACACACGCCGCCTACCCTCAGCCCCCACATTGACTCCCTCCCACACACCACGTCACACATCTCCCCCCCCCCCCCCCCGACACACACAACATACAGACATTCCTTCCACACACACCACACACCCCTCCATACAAACTCTCCACACATGTACTAAAACTGACACCCGCCAGGTGCACCCCGCCCACCTGAATACCCTCAGGCCCCACACTGACTTTCATGCACACCACATCACAATACACACACCTCCCCCACTTGCACGGCACAAGCACATCCTTACCCCCCCACCCCCCCACAAACACACACTCCACCTCTCCATCCACACCCCAACACACACGCCACACCATATTGCACACGCATGCACCCCACCCCCTCATGCACTGTACACACATACAGGCACCTCCCACACATGGCCCATATGAGTCACACACACACGCACGCACTTCAGCCGACACACCTATCCCACCCCACTACCACACATCGCCCCCACACACTCCTACACACACAGCACACACAAACCGACCCCCCACACCCCCACACTTCAACGCCCCCCCCCCCCCCCAACACCACAAACCCACAGATGCCACCCTCGACACCCGCACACCCACCCAATACCACCCCATTACACCACATGCATCCACACTACACCCGGACAACCGTGCACAACACGCACCATGTCACACACACGTGCACCCCCACCCCCACATGCACACCACGCACCAAACGTACAGGCACCTACCACGTAAACCGCACCCACGATCATCCCCCACCCCCACACCTACACCACCCTATACCACCCACCCCCTTCGGCACTTGCACATCCATACCTCTCCCCCCCCCCCCCCCCACAAACACACAACACGTGCACACCATATCGCACACAGATGCATCCCCACCCCTACATACACCCCACACCACATCTACAGGCACCTATACGTGCCCCGCCCCTATTATCCCCACCCCCCCGAACACGGCCCCCGCCACCACGTCACAACACGCATTCACACACCAACCCCCACCCACCTTACACCCACTCCTACACACCCCACCACACATACGCAGCACACACAAACGAACGCACCCCCACCACCCCTATTCCAACACCACTAACATGCACATCACACCCCCCCCCCCCCAACCTCCACACTCCCACACAAGAACCCTGCACGCATCCCCCCCACACACACACGTAAGCCCCAACCCCACCCCACATGACCCCTGCACACACCGCTACACACCCACCACATATTGCACCCCCACACAAACGCACACACCCCACCCACACATGCCACCCACACACACACCACGCATACAGGCACCCTATACACACACACCTCCACTCTACACGCCCACATCTCGCACAACCCCTGCATACACCCTTACCAACACCCCCCCCCCCCACCCCAACACATCCCACTCGACCCCTGCACCCACTGCTACACACCCACCCATCCACAAACACTTCCACACCCCACAAACATGCATGACCCCCCCCCCCCCACACACACACACACACCATACACCCAACACTACTACAACCCCCACACAAACACCCATCACCACCACACAGACACGCACCTCCCATACACCCCCTACACACACACACACACCACCCGCCCACATACCCCCCCCCCACACACACACACACACCTTGCACCCCCACGTTCCCCCTTCTTCACATACCCCACACACACGCATCCCGCACGATCCCTGCACACATTCCTACACCCACCCTCCCACCCCACCCCTACACACACGGCGCACACAACCCCTGCACGTACCGCTACACAAACTCCAAGCACTGGTTTACGACATCCTTCCACGAAGGTGCCGGAAAGCGATGCTCGGAGTGTGACCCCTACACACATGCATGCACACCACACACGTGCACATCACACCACTGACACCACAGCATCCCCCCCCCCCCCCAACACATGCGCACAGCCCATGTACACACCCCTCTAGACACCCATCACACACCTCATCCCAAATACACACACACACAACCCCCAACCCACACACACCACATACACAACCACAGCACGCACCCCCACTAACAACACACACAGTGTGATGTACGTGTGAATGTGTATGTCATGCAAAATGTAGTGTGTCTGATGGGACTGTTAATTGTGTTCTTGAGAATCTAAAATGTGTTGGGATGCTAGGTCAGTTTGTGTAGCATACCTCTGCAATACCTGGTTGCTAGGACATGTGAATACTATCACTGTTGCCGGAACTCTGTGTGGAAGCACGCTGCGCTTGCCTCCTATGTTTGCACTAACTCTGCCTACTAAACTAAGGTGGGAGGTAGAGACAACAGGAAGAACTTGGGTCTTTTCTGCATTTGAGCTTGTTGCTGTACATCCAGCCTACAAGACTTTTGATGCTGGTCTGGATATCACAGAGGAGAGACTAAACCGGCTTTCCGACCTGAAGGCAGATTTGACACGGGTCCAAAATGCTTCAAGTCATTAGGACTCGAGGTATTTTTTTTTTAACAGTGGGGTTGCTACGGGCTGCGTGAACTAATGTGGGACGGTTCCAGAACAGATTTGTTTACAGTACTTGTGATAGGGTTAATAACAGTAGCTCGGAAAGGCATTCTTCAGTCAGAGAAGTAGGGATGGGGTCTAACATGCAGGTTTTGATGGGCGATTCAACAACGAGTTTACGAATCTCTTTTTGTGTGTGTGTGTGTGTGTGTGTGTGTGTGTGTGTGTGTGTGTGTGTGTGTGTGTGTGTGTGTGTGACGGGCTCAAAAAGGTAAAGTCATAGAGAATACTGCTGGTTCAGAAGGGTTAGCATCAAGGTCTTGCCGGATGTTATAGATTTTCTGAGAGAGAAAAACATGCAGCATCCGTCCGAGAGTGCAGAACGTGGCATGTCAGATGGGAATGGTGTGGTCTTTGACTTGCCAAGAAGCCTATCAGACACTGAAAAGGGCTGCTTGATGTCTCACTACAGCTTTTAGCAGAGCTCGAGCACACAAGTTGCTTCGCACAGGCGAGGTCCCCACTGCCGTAACATAGTTTTGTTCTGGCGGTGGTCCTCGACCTCTTCAGTCTTTTGGGGGTCGGAGTACACAGACGACTGAGCAATAAGCCATCTCGCTTCTGTGGACGTAAAGCTACATGTTTACTTGAACAGCTCTCAGTCCTGGCACTGAAGTGAAGTTTCCTCGATGTCCTTACCAAAGTCGTCTTTTAACTGCGTGCGTACTTCAGTTAAAAGTGATTGTTGTCAATGACATTTAAGACTAACGTATTAATGAGTAATAACGATCAAAATGCATACAAAATCTCTACCACCACCACCACAACAACGACATCAAAAACTCCAATCGCATAAAAAAAAGAAACGATTACAAGTTGCCGAGAGTCCAGGCGAGATCAAGAGGAGGGAGGTGAGTTGGACTCAAGCAAATACACACACTTATACCATTTGAGGACCGCGAACCGACGGGGCTAAAAGTGGATCATGGCCGAAGAGTTGGACTATCATTTGCGGGTCAAGAGGAGGGAGGTGGTGCTGGACCCTCGAGAGCCCAGGACAGATAAAGAGCAGGGAGGTAGAGCTGGGCTCTAAACGTTGGACTATCCTTTGCTTCAGTTGTTCTCCAACAGCTGTGCTACGGACATTGTGACCCTCCTCCAGTTAGCGGAGTACACTAGTTGCTTCACACTGGCGGCCTCCTCGGTCTTTTGAGCGTCGGATTGCGCGGATGAGCCACTCGCTCTTTCTCCCCTCCACTTCCCCCGTCCCTAACCGTTAAGCCATTTCGCTTCTGTGGACGTAAAGCAACGAGTTAACTTACTGTTGAAGAACAAGCACAGTAAAGAAAAATGCTCTCGGCACAAGGATGAAAACTGCTCTTGCCCAGCAGTAATATTGTGTAAATAGGAGTCCGTACATCGTTAATTATTGGAATTTAACGTTCCACAAACAGCGGCACAGGGTCATCTCGGGGACGATGAAAAATTCTGTTTTAAATCTCGGATTCAAGAACCCCATCAGAATCAACAAAAGGCTTACGATCACACACAAAAAGCTGGCTCATTCAACCTTTTAGATATAACGCAATCTAAGCGAGTACAGTTTGACATTTTCCACTGCCGGACATCTGATGACAGACACTGTCTCCTTCAGAAATGTCAAAATATCGTATTCTGGGCTAAAAGGAACAGGAATTAATAATTGTAATAGATGATTTTTTGTGCGGGTAGTCCACATTTTAAGAAAATATAACGGTCCATTTAGACATGTAGATCGTACGCATTTAGAAAACAGAAGGAAATTATACACTCGTGATATATAGTTCACACATGCATAGTTATGTATGTATATATCTATAGAGAGAGAGGGGGGGGGGGAGAGAGAGATGTGAGTTATATATAATGTCCAGTGTTTATTAACAGGAGGATAAAAAGGCGTCGGAGACCGTGAATCAAAGCTTGCATGAGAAAATCTATTACCCCGCTGAAACGAAAGACTCGGTAGCGGGCTGGGTACAATATGGCTGTCGACGCTGGATTTCCGCTGGCAGATCGTATATCTGAATTTGACATGCGACCGTGTGCGCGGCCACTGACGAAGGACACATACAACGGAGGGGGCCGATAGAGGTTAGTATCTTGCAAAATTTGATTCTCATCGTCTTAAATGGGGGCCTGTACATTTTGCGTTGAGCCCCGAGGCCAGTAATGCTTACATGATCTCAAGCTGCAGATCGGATCAATTTTATGTATAATTAGAAAAAAGAAACACATTCCTAAGACGCGCACACACACACTAAGACACGCCGCACGCACACAAATACTTGTGACGAGTGTAGCTGCTGGATACATCCGTAAGCAGTGTGAGCGGCAAGTGACATTGCAATGCAAGCCGCGGAGGGGGGAAGCCCCTCAGTTACAAGAACAGTATCGTTCAGTCTCGGAATACTGTTTTTCGTAAGGGGCTTCTCGCCTATAAGGCCGTTAATCGCAATAATTTCAGTTAATTGCAGAGGAGACGCAAGTTGTTATGAAAACGGAGATGTGCAATCAGTGTTTACTCATATTTCAGGAGATGTGTGAGAGTCGAGGTGGCCGTCCTGGGCTGTCCGTCCTGACGAGCCTTCTGGTTTCCGCGGACGTAAAGCTATATTGAACCACGCTTCGGCGTTGGTCTCAGCTTGTCCCTAATATGTCAACTGACCTCTGAGGACATTAAGCAACACTACTTACCTACCAGTCTGGCGTCATTCAGCCTCTGACAGTATTCGATGGAAACGTGCAGGTCAACCGTACAACATAGAAATCCGGGACAGCCAGTATAATGATATAGTAGCTACTCGACCTAAAAACAACAACTATAAACGGATCATCGGCGCAATACACCCAGTTGAACGCCACATTTACACCCTAGTAAGATACCGGCACGAAAGTATCAATGAATCGACCAATCGACGCAAATCCGCATTTAGGTCGGGCTAATCAAAACATCTAGAATTAACTCGGTCACGCAAGCAATTCCCTGCTTGAATAGCCCAGTTATCTAAGTCTTATCTGTGGCCCTCGGCGATATGAACATTATTATTAGAATTAAAAATGTTTACACATAAGCTGCAAATGCCGGCAAACGCGTACAAGGCAAATGCCAGAAATAGACTTTAAGCCTTTCCACGTAGTGTTTTTCCTGTGCTCCAGCTGCTATTTATAGACTATAAGACCAAAGACTGTAAGGGCCTTCCAAAAATCATACTTGTGGCAGCTCCCGCCAACGATACCTGTCCGCATCACCCCCGCACCTTTCCTTGTTCCAGGCCCTGATAAGCCTTATGGTTTCAGTTATTTCGGTCAGGGTTCCAGGCGAGATCAAAAGATCAAGAGATCTTAGAGGAGGGAGGTGGAGCTGGACCCTCACTTTTGCCCAGAAGAGATCATGAGTAGGGAGGTGGAGCTGGGCTGAGCAAGTTGGACGTCTTTTGCTTCGAGTTGTCCAAGTTGTTCGTCAACAGCGGTGCAACGGACATTGTCTTAGTGACTCTGTCCAGCACAGCAGCTGAAAGAGCAATTGCGCAGTGCACAAGTCGCTGGGCAATGGCGAGGGGACACCGCCTTAACATTTCCATTGTTCTGGCGGCGGTCCACGGTCTCTCCGGTCTTTTTCGGGCGGTTTCCGCGGTCGAGCCAATCACCCTGTCCCCTTTCCCACTCTGTCCCCGTCCCTAATAGGTCATCCCGCCTCCGTGGACGTTAAGCAACATAAAAGCCAAAAAAAGTTATTTCGGTCCTGCGACGGTGTGTAACTGGCGTTTTATGGCCTAGGCTTGAGATCTGAGTGCCGCTGTGTGACCCACGTCACCGAGTAGCTTATTCTGTTCGCTTCAAGGCCGGAGAGTATGCTGCTGCTCGGAATATATACATACATGCATGAATTTTTCTGGCATACGGCATATCTTTAGTGGTGAGTATTACATGTTTATTTAATCTAGCAGTGCTTACTGCTTAGCGCTTCTCTGGTGAGTATTACATGTTTATTTAATCTAGCAATGCTTACTGCTTAGCGTTTCTCTGGCGAGCATTACATATGTATTTCATTTTCAGACCGAGGAAAATGTAAAAAAAAAACCCCCAAAAAACAGAAAAGTCAACGCTATTTTTTTAATTTATTTTTTTATCGACTTTGTAGTGTCTTCATCAGATAATAAAAATTATAAATAGATAATTTAAAAACAACAACAACACTGAACTGATAATATCACAAAAGAAAGGAAAAAGGAGAAGAAACATACTAGAAGTAGACAGCGGTTTCTGAAAATGAAAGGGAGGTGGACTTTAAATAGGCTTTTCACTCCGCATTGCTTTGCTGGGGGGCATTTCTCTGGTGAGTATTAAATGGGCTTTTCACTTAGCAGTGTTGGCTGGAGGGCGGGGATAGCTCAGTGGTTAGAGCACCGGGCTCGTGATTGAAAGGTCGCGGGTTCGAATCCCAGCTGGAACGGCGGGAGAATTTTCTTCTCCAGGGTCGACTTTCTGTGCTGACTCTTATTTCGGTATCCGTTCCACCCCCGTGTTACCACAGTAGCACGTAAAAAATCCCGGTCATTCTGCCAAAAGTGCAGGTGGCAGGTTACAGCTAAACACGCATACACCTTACGTATGTGGATTTTATTGAACCGTGCTTCGGCATTGGTCACAACTTGTCCCTAATATGTCAAATGACATCTGAGGACATTAAGCATCAACTCATCATCATCAGCAGTGTTGGTCTACTGGTCTGTATTTCTTTGATGTGCCCCCCTAAGGGAGGCTGGGCCAATGTCCGTCCATCCCCCCCCCCCCCCCCCCACCCCGTCTCAGGGCTGTCATTTGATTCCCTTTTTCTATTTCCTCTCTTTCTGCGTAGTTCTCTTGCTTTTTCGGTCTTGTTATTTTTCTGCTAATGGTCCGGCCATTCTCCTGGCTTTTTGTTTCTCTCCAAAAAACTAGTCTCAAATATTTTTCGTTAAAAGTTAGGCTTTTTGGTATGGCTCTTGTTGAGCAGCTAGGAGATGACAGTTGGTAGGTGGTAGGTGCAGCTTGCTGCCATATGGCACTGGCATTTTCCACTATGCACTTATATAATTTGTTATTTTATTTTACATTAAAAAAAAAAAAAAAAAAGTTTTTTCTGTCCATTCCTAAAAAAAAAAAAAAAATCTTTAATCTGGTATCTATAAATAAGCTTCGAGTGTGTGTGTGTGTCAGTGTGTGTGTGTGTGTGTGTGTGTCACGTGTGTGTGTGTGTGTGTGTGTGTGTGTGTGTGTGTGTGTGTGTGTGTGTGTGTGTGTGTGTGTGTGTGTGTGTCATTGTAGTGTGTCAGTGTCGTGTCATGTGTGCCGCGCAGCCGCATTGAATAGCGGCCCCCGGCTACGGACAAGACTGATTCAGTTGCGCTTTATGACTGAATACATTGTAACTGACACACGCACGCCGCACAGTACGCGCGCGCACACACACTGACTCGCTCACACACACACACACACACACACACACACACACACACACACACACACACACACACACACACACACACACACACACAATGACTCAGTCGGTGACCACACGCCGCACGCCGGCACTGACCCACACGCGAGTGACGCACGCACTGACGTGACGTGACACGCGACACGCCGCCACACACACACGCGCACGTACGCACGCGCACCCGTGCGTACGTTGACCAAGTTGAAACACACCCTGCACTCGTGCACACTTGTGTATACAAAGGCAAAATTAATGTGATTCGATCCAGCGCCTGTACAATACCAATAGACAATTTCAGGAAATAACAGGCAAAGATAATTTGACTGTGTTCTTACTCCGGGGGGAGTGAAGTTCCCTGAATGGAGGCGGCAGCTGAGAAGAGCCGATCGGCGACAGTTTTAGATCTTCAGGCATGGACCTATTATAATTTATACTAGACTACCAGCTGAGGGTACCTACTATCCGATCTGCATGTTCCCCACGAACAGTAAACGCTTGGTTGGCATTTCTGATACCTTTTCCGCCTTTGTTTACGTGTATTCGTCATCTTGCCCACGTGCTCACTGTACCCCCAACAAAAGCGTGACTACTCTGTGCTACACCCGCCGGTAGGCACTTACCGAGTGCAGTCCCCTGGATTTCCGAAGCTCGTCTGTTAAGGGAGGTTATATCCTTGTACTGCGAAACATGAGAAAAGAGTGACCTTTCTTTTTACTTTTTCCCAGTGTGATTGTTTTTCAGGCAATCGACCATGAAATGGAACCAAAAAAAGTGGGTTCGGTGGTAATAAGGAAGGAGACGTGACACAAATGCGTTGAGTATATTTACCTGCATTCTTTTCATATAAAGTAAACATTTTGCTTAACGTCCACAGAAGCAAGGATGCTTATTAGGCCGGGACGGGGACAGGGGCGAAGGGGCGAGACAGTGAAGGCTCGACCGCGCGCACCGACCCTGAAGGGGGCGGGGATAGCTCAGTGGTTAGAGCACCGGACTCGTGATTGAAAGGTCGCGGGTTCGAATCCCTGCTGGAACGGCGGGAGAATTTTCTTCTCCAGGGTCGACTTTCTGTGCTGACTCTTATTTCGGTATCCGTTCCACCCCCGTGTTACCACACTGAGTAGCACGTAAAAAATCCCGGTCATTCTGCCAAAAGTGCAGGTGGCAGGTTACAGCTAAACACGCATACACCTTACGTATGTGGATTTTATTGAACAGTGCTTCGGCATTGGTCACAACTTGTCCCTAATATGTCAAATGACATCTGAGGACATTAAGCATCAAGTCATCATCATCACCGACCCTCAAGACCGAGGAGGCCGTGGCGGACCAATGAAGTGTAAAGGGCCCCTGATACTGATTTTTAAGTCGTAAATATCACTTACATTTACAATATGAATAAAGTTTAACATACACGCTGTTCGTTTGATACATTGACATTTTCCTTAGGTACAAAAAAGTATTGATTTGAAACACGACGCTTGTCGAGCAGCTGCGTCGTCTGCAGCTGAAAAACCCTGATTTCGGTCACGTGACCTCTGTGACGTCAAGACAAGACGTGTATATCACTTACAGCATGGCTCAATGACGACTTGAACGAAACTGAATCGAAAGTACGGTTTGTCAAATTTTAAAGCATGCCGAGCGAGTGTGCTGCACTGAGTTGGGTTGCAAAGTTGACAAAGGAGTTTTCTTTTTCCTTTTAAAAATGAAGCCATAAAACGACAGTGACAAGTGGCAATGAATCGCGGATGGGACAAAGAAGTGGGAACCCGAAACACCACGAGGTGCTCTGCTCAAAAGATTTCGAAAAAAAAAGAAAAAAAAAGCTTCACAGATCGCACACTGCTGTGTCAACAGGGTAACCGACTTGGAAAAATTTCCAGTTTGAATCTCCAAGGATGAAGCTCTGACGCCAGTAGTCGGGCCTTTATTTCCCCCTTGTCATTCCATCTTTCTCGAGCCTTGTTAGGTGCGTAGCGTTTCGGTCTTTTTTGTTGTGGTTACTCTAGCTTTCACTCAAGTGACAGGCTAGACCTCATCAAGGAGCCTGCCTTTTATTGGGTGTTTTATTTTATTTTCCCAATTTATCCGTGTTTGTTTCATCATATGTAAAGATGAAAAAGTTTTGTTCGTTCTACTTCAATAGACTAGCGATTTCATGGCCTCCCAGGGGTAGGGTTTAGGGTTGGGCTAGTGACCGGTTCTTGCCATTGACTGTTTTTTCTCTTTGCTTACTCTTTTATTTCTCGGGTTACAGCGTTCATTTACGATGTACGAGTGAGGGGGGTAGTCTCGATGTTTGACGATGTACGAGTCAGGTGGGTAGTCTCGATGTTTGACGATGTACGAGTGAGGGGGGTAGTCTCAGTCGATGTTTAAGGAGACCGCTCAGTCTTTCTTTGTGTGGGGTAGTTCGTGATCGTATGCTGCCTCGCAGTGTTGTAAGCAAAGAGTTATAAATACCATCAATTTTGTTGTTGTTTTGTTTACAGCAACACAAGCAGGTCTATTTGAGCGAACGTAATCCAAACAGAGAAAAAAAGGCGGCTAATAAAACTGATTCACTCACTGACCTTGCTTAATCTTTCGGAAAGCGAAAGAATGATTTTCCTGGACCGCGAATTGGAACAGTTTATTGCGCTACAAATTCCCTCCCGCCGCAGGCCTTCGTTTTGGCCCCCATCATGTGTAGCGGATGGTGGCGCTGATGTCGGCCGGAACGCTGAAAATAAGTCACCTTATGACCCATCTATGTATTTATAATCTTTGTTGTACTATGGTGCTTAACGTCCACAGAAATCATGAGGCTTATTAGGGACGAGGAGAAAGGAGTATCACCTGAGGTGTCCCCCTGGACAGTGTTGTGACTGCTAAGTGGGGTGTATCGTGTACACGGATTACGAGTGTATCCAGCCTTTGTCACGCTGCTTGCTGAAATTTCCTGCCTCTTCTTTCTTTTCAGAAAGTGTTTTGTTGTTGTTGTTGTTGTTGTTTTCTCTTTCTTCTCTTCCACCATACGTCTTTCTTTTTTCTTCGTTTGGCTTATTAGCCAATTCGTACCTGCTGTTAGCTTGCCTGATTAGGGCAGCCATTTCGCGTTTCTCTTTTCGTCTGCATTTGTCTTCGGTAGACCCGATTAGCGATTTGCTTTGTCAGTCTGTAGCCATTGTGTTTCTAGATGGAGGCCGGGTTAGTGAGGGGTTAGTTATGGTTAGTTTGGCTTTCCATCTGTTTGTCGTTGGCACAGTTATTGTTGCTTCTGTGCTTTTATATCAAGTCAAGAGATTCTTTATTCCTTCAACGGAAAATGTGGGTGCCACACATAAAGAACAAAGACAGTGTATGATATGTAAAAGATTAACAAAATTACGCAACAACACTGTAGTATCGCACACATCACAATATACAATAAACACAAGTGATTCTCATGACACTTCGTCACTGACTTGAACTCTCCCAGTCGATGCCAAAATAGATATCCGCAACTGGCTCGTACTTGTATGGCCGTATTCCAGTTGACATTTTTTTTTTTTTTTTTTTTCTCTCGCAAATTTATCCAAATTTTGGTGCACAGAAACTGTAGAAGCAAGAATGCCAATGACAGTCGAGTCTTGTCGTGACGTCACGATTAGCCTTTGACTTCACAGCTCCGGCCAAGTAAACGTCTCGGCCAAAACTGACACGCGCGATCACGCGGCTACAGATGGGTCATCAGGTGACTTCAGCCGCGACATTATTGGTCTTGTTTTGGGATTCACAAGCATTTAAGACACTTGAAAAATATGAAATATAATATATACTGAGGCACGGGATATACGTCTGCATTTACTGTGTGAAAATATTTAGTCGATGGAATATACCAAAGACGAGATCTGAAACTGAATCGGCCAAAATCAGTGTTCAAGGGCACACAGGCGGTGAGTCCCCGCGCCATCGCGCAGCAACTAGTCAGTCAAGTTCTACGCAATTGCTGTTTCAACTGCTATGCAGGGCTGTTGGTTGTTTTCGTGTCAAAGGCATTTCGGCGTCAGTTTTGACCGTTTTGGGCAGGAAGAAACAAAAAGGGGCAGGAATTTGTTACCTGTGTGTGTGT
This sequence comes from Alviniconcha strummeri, assembly GCA_963584105.1. Lineage (NCBI taxonomy): Eukaryota > Metazoa > Mollusca > Gastropoda > Provannidae > Alviniconcha > Alviniconcha strummeri. The sequence goes on along the minus strand of OY757543.1, from coordinate 20,406,959 downwards.
GTGTGTGTGTGTGTGTGTGTGTGTGTGTGTGTGTGTGTGTGTGTGTGTGTGTGTGTGTGTGTAAAACATTTTTTAGTTAGGGTACTGCTTCAGTCAGACTCAGGTAATAGTCTCAAGCCAGTAGTAATATCTTTTATGTTCTTTCATTCACATAATACCTTTTATGCCATACTTCAAGTCCAATAAACAGTTGTGAGTGAAAGAGGGTAACTTTATTCATCAAAAGTGCCAGAAATGAATTAAACAGCTTAAGTCGGCAATTGGTGGCCCCGCTTTAATCAGTTGCGTACAATTCCGTGCCGCTCTTTGCACTTGCCTTGGCGGGACCACCCCGATTCCTGTTAACATCCACACATATGTATTCACACAAGTTATTACTGAGTGCGACATGTACATCAATATTCCAGCATCGTTATAGCAAGTTTTGCCTAAACACTAGGCAACAACTGAGAACAGTTATTCAGTTTTTCATATATGACCCAACCAAGTTAATCCGCATGAGTAGCGGCATTTTGTTCATCAAAATATCAACATGATCAGATTACCAGTCTTGGCATCACTATATCTCATTCCAGTGACTCCGAACTTCCAAACTCCCATTACCCCTCCCTATGCCAATGTAGACTGACTCTTCTCCGGTGTGTGAGCTGAGGGCCACAGCTGTGTCAGTGTTTATGGGCGATTCAGCGAAGCTGGTTTACTAGAGTGAATGCGCTTTGTAATCTTTCGCGCAAGAGGCCGCGACTGAGTAGGCGTTGCTTCACGCTGTGTATAACGGTGGAAGTTGAACTTGAATTGCGAAGCAGTACAAATGCCAATACTGTTGCAGTTGCAGAAATTACCGTGGAAAGGGGATGGAGGGTGGACAAAAACAGTGTCTTTGCGTCGTTTTTTGGCCGCTGACCAGAATATCGCGAGTTCGTAGAAAAAAAGTGTTTTGGGGCATCCGAGCAGCAAGTTATTATTGAATTGCGCAGTGCACTAGTCGCTGCAACGGCGAGGGGATTTCCATTGTTTTGGCGGCGGTCCACGGTCTCTCCGGTCTTTTTCGGGCGGAATCCGCGGCCGAGTCGAGCCCAAACTCCAAGCACGACATCCTTCCTTGGAGGAAGGTGCCGGAAAGCGATGCTCGGAGTGTGCCCCCCCCCCCCCCCCCCCCCCCATTCATAATGTAATGTTGTTGGTTTCAGTAAAGTCGAAAGCAGTCTTCCAAACAGACACTCTTTATTCCTGTCTTCTCTCTCTTGTCTCTCTCTCTCTCTAGTCTCTTTCTCTCTGGTCTCTTTCTCTCTGGTCTAGCTCACACTCCTATCGTAGTATATATATATATATATATATATGCTTCATAGCAACTGAGAACAGTTCAGTTTTCAACCTGTGTTGCACGGGGCTCGTGCAACACAATCACATTCATTCCATCCGCTGACCATTCACTCATCCATTCATCTGCACCACATTCACATTCAACTGAGCATTTCATTCATACCACAGGCACATGCACTACACACATCCTGCTAAACATGCAACGTCATCCCAACATAGACATAATACAATCAAGGCAATATATATATCATACTACCATATAAAACTATCCATAAGTGGCACTGACTATATTACAAAAATCAGTTTAATGCTGTGTGCTCAAACTTTTGCAATTCAAGAATTAGTTATAAATTCTAACATTTACTATAACCTAGACTTAAACAGAATACCTAACACATCAACTATAAAATGTGTGATAACCATCTGTACACTCTAACTGCGGCATTTTCAAATGTTGTGAATTCCAGTATAGCCTTTGCTATGATCTGGATTTCAGTCAACTCGTGCCACCTCAACTGTTCAGTATGTCAACAACCCCCAAACATTGACTCGCTGTAGCTGCAGCGACTTCAATGTTCTGGCAAAAATGTCATGAACTCTAGTATAGTTTTAACTATAACCTAGGTTTCAATTCTAAACCACCAAGACCTCATATCAAAATAGCTAGCAGACCATTCCATCACACATTTTGTTTTCTTTTACGATCAGACTATGTTTAAATAACTATAAAAACACAATCTACAATATAATACCATTGGTTACCATGAACTCTAAACCATCACTTATGAAACTACATGTGTGACAAGTTTCCAACAAAGTTCATCATCTTCTCTGTCATGAATTCACACTTTCTGGTTTTACCTGTTCTATTTCCTGCATCAGTTCATTTAGAGCATACAAAAAGTCTCTAATACTCTCCTCCGGATTTTGTCTGCATTCATAGAACTTCTTTTGTACTTCAGTATAGGACTTCGTACCTGAAAATGTCATCCACATTACTGTCCTTCTGAACATGCAGTTTTGCCTCTTTTAGCGGGACCTTCCAAGTTCTGTAAAACAAAAGAGCTGTTCACATGGCGTTCTAGAAGAATAACTTTTATTTAAAGCCAGCCTACAATCTGTGACCCAGTCACTGACCTCCACTGAAGGGTCTTCTCCAGAAAATGTCCTTACTTTCCTTTGCTATGTAAGAAAAACTTGTTTGATTAGTCATGCTTTGCTTCTTTACCTCTTCCTGAAGTGTCTTCATTTCTTTCATTAAAGTATCAGTAGAAATAAGTGTTCTAACTCTCTTCTTCTGACATGATTATCTTATCAGTTTCCAGCACAGTAAATGGGAAATGAAATAAAAATAATCAGTAAATACTGGAAACACTACTCGCCACTGCAAGCCACCATACTACAAAAAATAATTTAAAAAATAAAATACTACGATGTTAAAAGAAATGCGTAAAATGAATGTAACCAACCTTACACATTTTAACAACAATAAAGTGCTATGTACGTATCGTGACCGTCGGTGAGATTCGTCCTGGTGTCCATCTGCTTGTTGCCAAGTCTTTTTCCCACCAGGGTGGTGTTGCTGTCTCTCAGTGCACGTTCCGCTCCATCTGCTTTTTGGATTTGGGGGGAGGGGAGGGGGATAGTTCGTAGACCATTGGTGACGGGTGGGGCGTAAGCCCCTGACGTGAACCAGCTGTCACGTCGATCTGTCAGCAACGATACGGAGGTGCACGGTAGCGCCGTATGATGCTACTCAAAGATCACTCAGCACTGTCGATGTAGGGGGAACACAGCGATGCAAGAGGGACCCAGCGTCTACACGATGCAGGAGGGACCCAGCGCCGTCAGCACAATGCAGGAGGGACCCAGCACCGTCTACACGATGCAGGAGGGACCCAGCGCCGTCAGCACAATGCAGGAGGGACCCACCGCCATCAGCACAGCTCGATGTGATGTCGGAGGAACCCAGCGCCGTCGATGCAATGTCGAAGGAACCAAGCGCCGTAGGAGTGGCCCAGCGCCGTCGATGCGATGTTGGAGGAACCCGGCGCCATCGATGTGGTGTAGGAAGGAACCCAGCACCGTAGGAGGGGCCCAGCGCTGTCGTTGCAATGTTGGAGGAACCCGGCGCCGTCAATGTGGTGTAGGAAGGAACCCAGCGCCGTAGGAGGGGCCCAGCGCCGTCAATGCAATGTCGGAGGAACCCGGCACCATCAGTGTGATGTAGGAGGAACCCAGGACCGTAGGAGGGGCCCAGCGCCGTCAGCATGATGCCGGACCAAAGAACTCAGTGATGTCTGGACGATGCAGGAAAGACCTGTCGACGCCCATCGTTGTCACAATGGCGGGAGAGCAACCGTTGTCACAATGATGGCAAGAGAGAACAAACGCCCAGGATGATGGTGGGACTCAAGGCTCCACCGGGGCGTCAGCAGAAAAGACGTGTTGGCGCTCTCACCTATTCTGACAGGCCACAGTCTTCACTGTCGATACTACTGCTGGTTCTTTACAAGTCGGGCGACGCCAAATGTAATGTTGTTGGGTTTCAGTGAAGTCGAAAGCAGTCTTCCAAACAGACACTATTTATTCCTGTCTTCTCTCTCTTGTCTCTCTCTCTCTAGTCTCTTTCTCTCTGGTCTTGCTGGTCTCTCTCACACACTCCTATCATAGGATATATATATATATATGCTTCATAGCAACTGAGAACAGTTCAGTTTTCAACCTGTGTTACATGGAGCTCGTGCAACACAATCACATTCATTCCATCCGCTGACCATTCACTCATCCATTCGTCTGCACCACATTCACATTCAACTGAGCATTCGTTCATACCACAGGCACATGCACTACAATAAGCAACCTCGCTTCTGTGGACGTAAAACAATAATTATAGTCAAGAGGCGAGAGTTTGGTACGAGTATCGCCCCATGCCGACTGGGATGTCTCTGGTAGTTTTTTTTTTTAGTATTGCAGTTGATCGAAACTAGCTTCGCTCAGGCAGCACCCAGTAGGCCTAAAATAGCCGCCGGAATGTCCCAGTCAACAAACTTATGCCTTAAGCCCATTCTTAACTGGGAGAATGTTTGTTCGCTGAACCGTACTTCGGACAGTTCGACGAACTGTTATTCGTTTCTTAATTGAACTTTTAGTTCGCCGAACATGGTTCGGACAGTCAGTGAAACTTCACTTCATTCTCAACTGGCTTGTAATGAGATGCAAGCTTCGGCCCGAACTTGCGCCAGACGGCCGTGATCATCGAAAATGTAGTCAGTGTACTTCCATCACTGATCCCTCACAGGGTAATTCAACTAACTACTATCTCATTCTGGGTCTCCGAGACAAGGCTGTGCCTCCCACAAGTCAACAAATAAACAAATTCCCTCCGTAGCAAGTAAAGAATCTAGCGACACCGTCATCCATTTTAGGTTTTGTTTTTGTTTTTCATCCACAGGAGAGCTCTGCTCTCAGCCAATCAGAGGCAATGATCGTTGAATAAGGCCGAACTAGTGTTCCCAGAACATGTTGAGTGAAGTTTTTTGGACCTCGAATATACCTTCAACGAGTCGTACTTCCAACTAGGTTCGCGAAGAAAAGTTTGCCCAATTAAGAACCAACTGGCTTCGCCGAATACTTCTAACTAGGTTCGCGATGATGATGATGATGATGAAGTGATGCTTAATGTCCTCAGATGTCAGTTGACATATGAGGAACAAGCTGTGACCAATGCCGAAGCATGGTTCAATACAGCTTTACGTCCTCGGAACCTCCTGAGAAGGCTTGTCGGGACGGACAGCCCAGGACGGCCACCTCAACTCTCACACATCTCCTGAACTATGAGTGCCGCGGCTAGGACGGTTTGCGAACAACATTCGCCCAATTAAGAACGGGCTTTACGCAGAGGCAGAGCACTCAAAAATTTCCTCTCCTGGGAATGGTCTAGTCAATATGGACGGTTCAGTGAAGCTGGTTTGCAGGACGAGTGAATGCCCCTCGTAATTTTTCGCGCAAGAAGTTGCAGCATCACTTCCGGGCCAATTTCTGAGTAGGCGTTACTTCACGCTGTGTGTAACAGTAGAAGTTGAACCTAGAATTGCGAATACTGTTGCAGTTGCACAAACTACTGGGGAAAGGGGGTGGAGGGTGGGAAAAAATGCCTTTGCGTCGTTTTTTGGCAGACCAGAAGATCGCGAAGATGGTCGAAAAATGCGTTTTGGGGTATCCTATAGCACACATTCTGACTACAGGCCTCCAAAAATGCCTATAAAGTTGGCAGTATAAAATTTGCAAATTCACAGTCACTGCCTTCCATTGTGAAGAAAGTACGCACCGGAAGTAAAAGCAGCCAAGGGACTTAAGCGATGCTGGGCAAAAGTCAAGGGAGTTAACAACCCTGCCTGAAGCGCCCATACAGCAGCCCCACACCAAGGGAAAAACTTAGGAAACCCACCTAGGGCTAGGGCAGGTTGTCTCCCTCATTTTTGGAGAGTATGAGACTGGAAGCCATCCATCAAAGCCCTACTATCAATACTATCATGGTGTGTGTTGTCATAACTTGTTAAGTAGGAGTGTGACAGTTTTCATTCAGATGCCTTTTAGAGCCTAAGGCAGTTTAATGTATCATTAATAATGGTTAAGACTGAACAATGTAATTGTAAGCGACTTTCACAGAATTTATTATTACTACTAAACAGGCCTGGCACTTTTACTTTCACTCTCATTTGTTAAACTGTAACTTACAGTGTAAGCACTAACACTGGTAACAGTAACACCAAGATGGACTTACACTTTGTTTCAGTGATCAAGTGGAAAATGGCATGGACAAGTGCTGCAAGTCGGCGATTTGGATGTATTGCTTTTAGGTTGTTTAGCAAGAGAAACAATCAAGCAATTAGGAATGCTGCCCTGATGAGGGTAAAACCATGTAAGCATTTTTTAACTTCTTTCTAAGGCAACTTCAGTCAGCCTTTTCACCAGTTTGTGTTGACTGGTCCCCAGTTTGTGTCGAATGTTTTCCACTCGTGATTCCCTCGCCAAAATAGAACATGGTGTAAAGTTATGCAACATGCTTTCGGCCCATGGATGACCAATCTGAGGACATACACATGCTGCGATTTCAACTGCATGACAAAGTTGAATCATTGAACACATCGTGTGGCTTAGACTTTAGACATGACTCAGTGCATGTGTGGCCTAGTTTTATGAAAGGCTCCAGACTTTAGACATGATTCAGTACATATGTGGCCAAGTTTTATGAAAGGCTCCAGACTAGACATAATTCAGTGCATGTGTGGCCTAGTTTTGTGAAAGGCTTTAGATTTTAGACAAGATTCAGTGTATGTGTGGCCTAGTTTAGTGAAAGGCTTCAGACTTTAGACATGTGCATGTGTGGCCTAGTTTTGTGAAAGGCTTCAAGATGCTGGACTATGGTTAGCTGTGTGAGTCACAGATTGTGACTGTGTATTGTCATCAGTATTATGTACCAATGTCTGATTAACAAGTGTTTCTGTTCCTTGCCCCTTCTTCCTTACTTTACAAAAGGCACAAAATGACAGATGCCTAACAAATGCAACAAATAAAATCATCAACAAATATGTTCCCAAACATCAAATAGAGCAGTCAAAGATATATATGTAGGGGAGTGGGGATGGGGAGTTGAGGGGAAGCAGGTTGGAAGCATGGATGAAGAGTCACAAGTCAGAGGTTGCTATAACATAACTTTTATTTGTACACCAACCAACCAGGAAACAGTGTCTGTATTGGAAAAGACACAAGCAAACAAAACATTTAGAACATGAAAGCAAATGTAAAGTATAAAAAACAGCAATTATCTAATAACTACAGTAACCATGTAGTTTACCTGTAGGTTACTATAATACATGATGGTAACTGTGACAAAATGATTAATTATCAAGCACATGACTTGTGTGCATGACTTGCACTTAAAACCCATATCTCACAGTATTGCGGTGAGTATACAAGAGATGGCCAGTCAATTAACTGATGAACTCCCAGTATAATAGTATACAATAAAGTAACAGTGAAGAATGCGGATTACCAAGCTCATTCTTAACTAAACAGCAAGCGTGAGATAATCGTTACAGCAGTTCCACTTAAGCACACAACGAGATGGATAGTGACACGGGTGGCATTTGGGACCATGCCGTAAGCAGGAGGAAGTCAGTCATAAACTGACTGGCTCCAGCCTCGTTACTCAAAGCGTTACAGCATGTCACTGTTACTGACTAGCAGAGCATATCTGTGAACAACGTCAAGCGTCTTACGCAGGTAGCGCATCAAGAATCTAAGGTGCTGATCTAGCTGCTTGATTAGTGAACAGAGACAAAGACCTAATTGTCACCACTGACGCGCATCACCAGCTAGTTCGGGTACACGCACAAAGACCCAGAAAGGGTTTACAAGCTAAGTAGAGTGAAAGTCTGCACGCCCAAGACTCGGCCATACAAAAGCTGGATCAAAACAGAAATAACACACCTCACAGTTTATACAATCACCCCTATGTACTAAACCATATTCAACTAGTAAACTGAACATTCGACAACTATGAAGTCAACATCTTCATAGTGTTAGCCATGATATACCACCGATTTCATGTAGCAACATAGATCGGTAGGAAACTAAACAAATAAGTTATGCCGCACGGCCGCACTGACAAAGTACCCATACTTTAGACTTTTAGAGGGATAACTTTGCATCAGCAAAGCATCACTCAAACTGAACATCCAACAATGGCAGCATAACATACTAGTTACATATCAGCTAACCAAGGTTAGCTGCATACATTTTGAAAACACTGGTCATCCTGTGGCATAAAGGCTTAATGCAACCAGGCGGCAATCTGATGCCGAAATTACCCACGTGTTCAAGAACCAAAATCAAGGCACGTTGTGAACATGGTAACATTATAAACATACATTACTTACATCAATAAGAAACAACAGAACAACAAGCCATAGAAAAATAACTACTTACAGGCTCTCCCCTGAGATAAACACATGAACTCTGGCCGCAACAGTAAACAAACAACCTGCCTCTGCAGGGACACTGGGGGAAAAGGGACGCTGCCGGCCCAGCACACAGCTTTTAACACCTTAGATAATTGGGCCATAAACCCCCCACCCAATCAAAAAGGAAAAGGACCAGAAAGAAAAGGTGATAGGGTCATGGCCCGGAACATGTATACAATACACTCGGTTACATATATACATAGAGAAAAAGTCTCATTAATTGACAGTAATATTAAGAGAACAATGACAAATTTTGAAAGTGGAATACAAAATGGGTGAGATTATTATGTTTTATGCATAATTTTTTAGGTATTATGTGTACATTTTGTTGTAAAGTGCAGCGTGCTCACTCTGGTTGATGAGATACTGTGCTATAGAAATGACAGCTACTGTCATTATTAAAAGACACTGTGTATTCTTTTTTTGTTTGCAGTACTTCACAAGGAGCCTGTCTTGCACAAGTGTTCGGCCAGCTACTCCCATGGAGCCTCGCCTACCAGAAAAACTGTTAGTGTTTTTTTAATTAAAATACAATGTTTTGTGACATTTTGTTAATCCCTTGTGGGAAATTGAGGTCACCTTACCTAGGTAAATCTACAGCAGCTGCAAGAGTAGCGCTACCCATGCCTGTCAGTGTGTGCAATATTTTGTGTGTGTACAAACAATAATATACCTGCCAGTGTTTGGGATATTTAACATGCACATGCACACAGATATTGATACATGTATGTGATTGCATGGGGGGGGGGGGGGGGGGGGGAGCTGTACAGACACCCTGGGCTCTGAAAGTTGACTCTGGAAGAAAAATCCCTTGCTGCATATTAGGGAATCAAATCTGCATCAGCATTGCACCTGACTTTAGTCCAACACTGTTTCAACTGAGCAGTACCATCTTACTGTCATCATCAGGTCTATAGCCAGACATTGTAATCTTAAATGTGAATAGGATGCCAGATGATTTTAGTCATCCATTTACCGAGCATGTGAGCATGTGCTGTGAATATAGACATTTTGTATTACATGTTCTAAGTTGACATTACATTACATTGCAGGTCAGCATGCAAAAAGCTCAAATAAGAATAGGTCTGTTCAAATGTAATACACTTTTTTTCTTCTGATAAACATTGTGTAACATGCATAGTTAGTGTTACATATGTTTACTGTATAATGGGGACAATTTGTTGTAACTAGATCTGAGTAGCTGGTACTTTTGTAAGACTTTCATATCTCCACAAGACTGATCATGTAAGTTTTTTTGTGGCATGTATTTTATTGCCCTATTGTGGATTGTCCCGTGGCAAACTGACCTACACTTTCATCCATTGTCTGCTTCCTCTCTCATTAAAAATTGTGTGGGTGGAGTGAGTCAGGGTGATCTAACGATTTAATTAATAATTGAGTTCCATAACGATCAGTGATTGGTTGTTGGATAACTGGTTTGGTTGTTGAATAAGTGTTTCATTAGGGTTGCATGTGATCAGGGTGACATTCTGAATAATCATGGATGGTGGGTTTTTTCTTTCATGGTCTTTATTTGTTGCTAGTCTGTTGATGATGGCTCCAAAGAGCAGCTTGTCCTGGATCCGAGCGGCAAGTTTCTCACAATCACCTGGAAGGATGGCTCACAATCTCGGTAAGCCAGTCTAAAATGGTGAAGTTGTTGATCATTGTTATATAGTGCTATTCTCCACTCTTGAGCAGACTCACTGCACTCTTGTTACATGTGATTCTACATGAGTGACTAGCTTTTTACAGCGCATTTTGAATATCCACCAAAGTGGTGAACTTACAGCACTGTTTGGTTGCTACATTGCTGGTGCTACGTGGAACTGATGCCATCTCAGCATGTTCCGTGTACACCGTACAACCAAGTACAATGTCCTGTCACTTCATGCAAAGCCACAAATGTAGAGTGTATGCATGTTTAGCTGTAACCTGCCACCTGCACCTTTTGCAGAATGACTGGGATCTTTTACATGCGACTGCAGTGGCACAGGGGTGGAATGGATACTGAAATAAGAGTCAGCACAGAAAGTTGACCCAGGAGAAGACAGTTCTCCTGCCGCTCCAGCTGAGACTTGAACCAGAGACCTTTTGATCACAAGTCTGGCACTCTAAACACAGAGCTATCCTTGCTCCCCAAAGTCTAAATACGAGATCATTACAAGATGGTCAAGGCTTGGACCTCGGACATGATGATCGGTAGGTCTATTGAGAGAGGAATGCAGTGTTCTGTTTCATGCTGTAATTGATGCCTCAGTGCAAAAAAAATAATCTGAGACAAGAATGACTCCTAGCGTTTTAAAACAAGATCCAAAGATATAAAAGGTTCAAAAGAATGCTATTTATTAGCACAAAACACAACATGTGAATTTTGGGGTAATCCACTTTATCAGGCTACAAAACAACACTTAACGAGTAAGTGGTGAAAATGAGAAGGAGAACTAAACCACTTATCTGCTTTTGGTTGAGCTAAGTTGTTTTTTGGTTCCAGTGCCACCACTGCAACATTGCTGACGGGGGTTTTAGACCCCAATGAAGCAGGGGATTTTTTCCGTCCAGCCTCTGTGCGCAATCACATGCATCAACATCTGTGCACTCAGTAAAAATCCTGAACACTTGGCAGCCATACCATTCCCCTTTGTTTGGATACATGAAAATATTGTACACACTGGCAGGAATGGGTAGCGCTGCTCTTGTGGCTGCTGTGCCTTACTCAGGTTAGCTGACCTGAATTCCCTGCAAATGACAATGAAGTATAAAAAATAAAAAGTGTATATGTGTGTGTGTGTGTGTGTGTGTGTGTGTGTGTGTGTGTGTGTGTGTGTGTGTGTGTGTGTGTGTGTGTGTGTGTGTGTGCGTGCATGTGTGTGCATTTGTGTGTGTAATGAGCAGGTTATATCAGCTTGACTTCATGTTGTGCTTGCATATCTTGTAAATGTTGTTAATAATTGTGCTATGAGCTCCTGTGAGAAAGTAGTGCTTTATAAATGTAAGTTGTTATTATTATTAAGTGGAAATGAAGGGAACTTTTTCTTCTTCCTATTATCAGGTATGTTTTTTCTTGTGTGCTGTGATTGCATTCATGTTGTTGACATGAATATATATATAGTCATTCATGTAGAAAATGCATTCACCTTGATATAATGAAAAGTTGGCATAAGAATCCCACTGTTCATAGTTGTGTTGCTTCCCATCAACATTTTTTCAAGTGCAGTGACAGTTTCTTGTTTACAGAATGAAGTCTTGGAGACTGGTAAATAGGATGTGGGTTTGTTGTTTAACCGAGGGAGTTGAGGGAGGCTGGCATTTTGGGACAAGACCCTCTCTCAAAGGAGGGCAGTAAAAGAGAAGGGTGGTGATGAACAGAGGCAGAGAGGACAATACAATACAACTTTATTGTCTCTGTGTAGAGAAATTTGCTTTCTGGCTCGTCATTTACATAAAAATATTAAATCCAGTTACAACACACACACACACACACACACACACACACACACACACACACACACACACACACACACACACACACACACACACACACACACACACATTATTCTTCTGACTCCAGTATAATGGGACAGGGTTGGTCATGGTATCCCTGGAGCTTGCCATAAACCTGGGTTGTTGTGGTATTAATGTGGCTGGATATGGACAAACCTTGTTTCGAGGTTGGTTATCTTTCTTCTCTGTTTAACAGATCATGAATGTTGTGGCAAATGTTGCGGTTTTCACAGTGTGACAAATCAGGAGGGTTGAGGCAAATGTTGCAGGTTTCACAGTACAACAGATCATGAGGGTTGTGGCAAATGTTTCAAGTTTCACAGTGTGACAAATCATGGGTTTCACAGTGTGACAAATCATGAGGGCTGTGGCAAATGTTTCAGGTTTCACAGTGTGATAGATCATGAGGGTTGTGGCAAATGTTTCAGGTTCCACAGTGTGACAAGTCATGGGTTTCACAGTGCAACAGATCATGAGGGCTGTGGCAAATGTTTCAAGTTTCACAGTGTGACAGATCATGAGGGTTGTGGCAAATGTTTCAGGTTTCACAGTGTGACAAGTCATGGGTTTCACAGTGCAACAGATCATGAGGGCTGTGGCAAATGTTTCAAGTTTCACAGTGTGACAGATCATGAGGGTTGTGGCAAATGTTTCAGGTTTCACAGTGTGACAAGTCATGGGTTTCACAGTGCAACAGATCATGAGGGCTGTGGCAAATGTTTCAAGTTTCACAGTGTGACAGATCATGAGGGTTGTGGCAAATGTTTCAGGTTTCACAGTGTGATAGATCACAAGGGTTGTGGCAAATGTTTCAGGTTTCACAGTGTGACAGATCATGGGTTTCACAGTGTGACAAATGATGAGGGTTGCGGCAAATGTTGTGGGTTTCACAGGACAACAGATCATGAGGGTTGTGGCAAATGTTTCAGGTTTTCCAGCGTGACAAATCATGGGTTTCACAGTGTAACAAGTCATGAGGGTTATAGCAATTGTTTCAGGTTTCACAGCATGAGAAATTGTGAGGGTTGTGGCAAATGTTTCAGGTTTCACAGCGTGTGGTTGCGCTACAACTGTCTGTGTGGTCAGTGTCAACAAGAGCACAGTGGTCAGCGGCTGTTTGACCCAGCCTCAGTACCTCATCAGATCTGTATCAATGATGCCTGCATTAATGGTACATGTATGATCTAATATTTGATGAAACTTGCATGCATCATAGGGTTAGTTAGTTAGCTCTTGGATTTGTTACATCCCCTTCAACCACACAGGGTCACCTCAGACGCTTCACCATACCAGGTCAAAATGCAAGTCACTGAAGACACAAGTAAAATAGCTGGCGCACATTTCTGCACACAATACAATCAATAACAAACACAAGCAAGACAACAACAAAAAGGTAAAGAGTATTATATTACTGATATTCTCATATGAGATCCAAAACACATGAAAAGGTTCAAAAGAATGCTTATTTATTGTCACGCAGACACAAAATCTGCACATTTTCAGGGAAGTCCTAATAAATAAGTGTTCTTTTGAACCTTTTATGTGCTTTGGTCTTGTTTTAGAATGCTAGCAGTCATTCTTGTTTTAGATTTTGGTTCCCTTTTTTTCTCTCATAGACCTTTGTCAGCATTTTGTTAGGTTTACAGCAGTGCTCCAAGACTGGAGTGGATGCAGGAAGCTGACCTGTGATCAGCACACAGAATGATGGTGACATGTTTGAAAGTTGTAGTCTGGAGGATTTTTTTTTTTTTTTTTTTTTTTTCCGCTCCTCTTTTTTCACTCCCAGCACTTTCCCCCATTTTGTCAATTTTTAGGATTACAGCACTTAACTTGAAATAGAATCACACATAAGCATCAGAAGAACAAAAAACAGAATTGCCACTTGCCTGTTATTTGTTCTTCAATGGCACCTTGTGCTTGTTGTCTTCATCCCTCCATCAGAAGCACACAAAAACAGAATTGCCTGTTACTTGTTCTTTAACGGCACCTTGTACTTGTTCTCTTTATTCCCTACCACCACTGCCTCATTGTATTTTTCTTCCACCACCACACCCCCTACCCCTCAATATACCAGGTTCATTCACCTCCGCAACACTTTCTTCTGGATAATCACTGTCACTACCATTGACATTGGTTGGGTCAAACTCAGCATACCCCTCCTCTCTAAACATGTTTTATTGCTGCTTTCTACTCCGTCATCCGGAATATCCATAATAAAACGAATCACTTCATCTGTGGTGAAGTGCTGTGCCACCATCTTGGCACTGAGATCTGACATGTTAAAAACATAGGCAATTTTTTTGACATAATCAACTTTTAGAACTCCAAAACACCACAAAAATGGTGCCATTTGCAAGCAAGCTTCTATGTCACTGATCATGTGAATAGGATTCCCTGGGTTTCCCAGAATGTTGCTAAAAATAGGTTGTTGTGAATCAGCGCCAGAATGCACAGTCAGGAGTGAAAGGGTCAGTAGCAGCTGTATGGATGGCTCAATGTTCTTTGCCTTTCTAGGCGAGCAGCTGAAGATCCGGTGGACACAGGACGAGCAGCATGTGGGTCAGCTGTCCCTCTCCCACCTGCAGAGCCACTGCTATGAGTCTGACTCCCTGCGGATGAAGCGTGACACTGTCAAACTGGAGAGACCTCTTGAGGTGAGGGGATGATGTGAACCAAAAACTGGCTGTGCTCTGCTACAGGTTACGTATTGAATCCTTTGTCACCTTTCATGGGATTAGCAGGACAAGAGAGAAAGACAAGAAAAGAAGAAACAAATGAGAAAAAAGAAAAAGAGGTGATGCCTGTTGTCGTTTTGACTGTTATCTTTTTAGATTCTTGTTTGTTTGTTTTTTCTTTCTTCCTTTTTGTTTTCTTCTTTCACATCCTGCTCACAGAATCAGATTGTGATGATGATGTTTAAAATTTTTTTAAAAATTCATGTAACTTTTTTTTTTATGTGCAGGTTTTACCCAAAATGACCTATTGTGACTTGGTAAAAACAAGTGATGGAGTTCTGCGGTAAGTAACTGTTTTATTGTTTTGTTGTTGTGGGTTGTTGTTTTTTGGCACAAGAATGAGGAATTAGGCAAGTTTGTTTTTTCAAGCTTGAGAATCAGAGGCACAGACTTGTTTACTTATGTCTTTGCTTGCATACACATTCAGTAGCTTCAGAAAAAGAAAAAAAAAGAGGCATGCAGATATTATTGGGTCATGTGTCCCTGTTGCTCTTTTCGATAAAAAACAACAACCTTTTATGATCCTGTTCAATTGACCCTTGTTAAAATCCAGTGGCTAACTAACCCACAGTGAAAGTCAGTAGCATGATGGTAACTGATGAACAGTCAACAGAGTGATCCAAGAGATGGGAGAAAGAGAGCCAAGTGTTGAAAAATGTGGATAGGTATGTATGCTTGCCTGTGCGTGCACTTGATATTATGTGATTATAATTGAGGTTATTTTTACAGCAGCTGTTCTAAAACAAAAGGAAGAAAAAAGCTCTATGCATCTTATAAAGAATAACTTTAGGATTGGGGAAGGGAACAAGGTAGAACTGTGCCCACCTGTGTTTTACGTGCATTTGTTACGTGTATTGTTGCAGCTGGTTGACACAGATCAACGAAGCTGGAGTCAGTATCCTGACAGATGTGCCCACAAAGGAGAACATGGTGCAGAAGGTTGTTAAGCCCCTTCCTTTTCTGAAGATTTAGCTGCTTTAAAGACTCGCCTCTGCGAACAATACCATAACAACTGATGTCAAATTCTATTTTCTTTGTTTTGCACTTGTGCTATCTCCGTTACATTTCGTCAGTGTGTGCGTGTGTGTGTGTGTATGTGCCAGTATGTGTGTGCTTGCATGTGTGTGTGTGTGTGTGTGTGTGTGTGTGTGTGTGTGTGTGTGTGTGTGTGTGTGTGTGTGTGTGTGTGTGTGTGCCAATAGAAATACAGTATTATGTTTACATATTATTTTTGAGGTTTCCTGTATACATTTTATTAATCATGTAAAGTGCAGTCTGCTCACCCTTGTTGGTGAGATGCCATGCTATGCAACTGACCACTGTTATTATTATCGTTATTTTTTATTCGGCCGGAGAAGCCTGGCTGCACAGCAGTATTCTTTAGCAGCACTCTTTTTCAGCGTCCAGTCCCGCCACAGTTTTAGGTTACCACGTAGCAATGCTAAATGAGTTGTGCGAATCCTTGTGGTGGTTGACAGGGTACTGTTGTGATGTTGCTTCAGATTGCAGAACACACTGGACCCCTGGCAGACCTCATTTACGGCAAGGTAATCCTTTGTTCTTCATTATGGGCAATGTTTGGCAGCTTTCCTCTGTGTGTACTGGTCACTGAATACAGTCGCTGTGTGTGTGTGTGTGTGTATGTGTTTGTGTGTGTTTGTGTGGTGTGTGTGTGTGTGTGTGTGTGTGTGTGTGTGTGTGTGTGTGTGTGTGTGTGTGTGTGTGTGTGTGTGTGTGGTGCATGTGTGTGTGTGTGTGTGTTTGTGTGTGTGTCTGTGTGTGTGTCTGTGTGTGTTTGTGTATGTGTGTGTATGTGGTGCATGTTTGTATGTGTGTGTATGCATATGTGTGTGTGTACACATATGTTTGTGTGTGTGTGTGCGCATGCATATATGTGTGTGTGCTTACTTGTATGAGTGCATGCATGTGTATCAGTGTCTCTCAGACATGTTTATGCTGTAGCAATGTGCCACAACATTGATTACAACTGCAGTATCTTTCCTTGTGAACAACTTTGAGTGTGTTTTTGTATACATGATTCAGACATTTGACGTGATCAGCACTTGTTTTTGTATACACGATTCAGACATTTGACGTGATCAGCACTTGTTTTTGTATACATGATTCAGACATTTGATGTGGTCAGCACTCCGAAACCCATCAACGTGGCATACAGCACTGTGGGTCTAGACTTTCACATGGATCTTATGTACTATGAATCTCCCCCTGGTCTGCAGTTTCTCCACTGTCTGAGGTATGAGGGAAATGGATGCATTGTTTTTTTTAATATTTTTATATAGAGATGTAACCGAGTGTATTGTATACATGTTCCGGGCCATACCCTTTAACCTTTTCTTTCCGGTCCTTTTCCTTTTTGATTGGGTGGGGTTTTTATGGCCCAATTATCTAAGGTGTTAAAAGTTGTGTGCTGGGCCAGCAGCGTCCCTTTTCCCCCAGTGTCCCTGCAGAGGCAGGTTGTTTGTTTAACTGTTGCTGCCGGTGTTCATGTGTTTTCATCAGGGGAGAGCCTACACTGTTTCCTGGTTGGTTGGTGTACAAATAAAAGTTATGTTATAGCAACCTCTGACTTGTGACTCTTCATCCATGCTTCCAACCTGCTTCCCCTCAACTCCCCATCCCCACTCCCCTACAAAAGCTGGCGCTGCGAGCAGGATGAAGAGTCACAAGTCAGAGGTTGCTATAACATAACTTTTATTTGTACACCAACCAACCAGGAAACAGTGTAGGCTCTCCCCTGATGAAAACACATGAACACCGGCCGCAACAGTTAAACAAACAACCTGCCTCTGCAGGGACACTGGGGGAAAAGGGACGCTGCCGGCCCAGCACACAACTTTTAACACCTTAGATAATTGGGCCATAAAAACCCCACCCAATCAAAAAGGAAAAGGACCGGAAAGAAAAGGTTAAAGGGTATGGCCCGGAACATGTATACAATACACTCGGTTACATCCCCCCCTACTCAATCATAACCAGTGTCCTCGCTGGTTAATCACATAACAATAAACAAAATTAAATGGTGTAGGGCAACTAACAGTAGTGCAACGCAACATTATGATCGAACTTTGATGGCTTGACCGCTAATCTGGTATTACTTCATAGCATTATATATGTTCATTTGAGTAATAATGGGACAGGGTCCACATCAGGTCACTGAGCGTTGTGTTGTCTATGAGTGAGAGTTACGTTTATTTCGAGTATATGTGTTAACCTTTATATAAGGCCCTGTATTCTCGTGTGTGCATTTCTCTAGCGAAACGTTTTATCGTACCGCGGGTCCTTCACATAAGGCTTGGTACTGAAATCATGGTTTGAGATGGCAGACATCACTTGTGTGCTGTTCATGTTGTAAATGACATGCAATGTGTAGTATTCGATTGTTGCAATGTGCGCTGTGTTGTTTTATTTTTTTCGAACATGTTGTTTTGAGGTCTTGTACGGCCAAATTGTGGAATGTCCTCCATTTTTAAATCCCAGATGGCAGTAGGTTTTTGAAAGGCAATAAGAACAGATGTTTCTTTTGGAGTTTTCATCATTAACGCAAGGAATCCTCTTTTTCATCCTTTTGTCCCGTTTCAAGCAATGCGTTTTGGGTCTGTCTGGTTTACTTGGCTTAAATGCAGTAATCATTTTGCCCTTTAACTGCAATGCAAATCAGTCTGGTCTTTGGAGATGTTTGTAGTTAGCCAGGCCTTTATTAGTATGCTGGCAAAAAGGGGTACAGTTTTGTGCGTGGATGTATTGGGTACCACTTTGATGGTTTGTTAAGTCAACTCTTAGTTGCCCTACACCATTTAATTTTGTTTATTGTTATGTGATTAACCAGCAAGGACGCTGGTTATGATTCATAGTTCAGGAGCTGTGTGAGAGTCGAGGTGGACGTCCTGGGCTGTCCGTCCTAACGAGCCTTCTGGTTTCCGTGGACGTAAAGATTTATTGCACCGTGCTTCGGCATTGGTCACAACTTGTCCCTAATATGTCTCATGACATCTGAGGACATTAAGCATCAATTCATCATCATCATCATTATGATTGAGTAGGGGGGGATGTAACCGAGTGTATTGTATACATGTTCCGGGCCATACCCTTTAACCTTTTCTTTCCGGTCCTTTTCCTTTTTGATTGGGTGGGGTTTTTATGGCCCAATTATCTAAGGTGTTAAAAGTTGTGTGCTGGGCCGGCAGCGTCCCTTTTCCCCCAGTGTCCCTGCAGAGGCAGGTTGTTTGTTTAACTGTTGCGGCCGGTGTTCATGTGTTTTCATCAGGGGAGAGCCTACACTGTTTCCTGGTTGGTTGGTGTACAAATAAAAGTTATGTTATAGCAACCTCTGACTTGTGACTCTTCATCCATGCTTCCAACCTGCTTCCCCTCAACTCCCCATCCCCACTCCTCTACAGACACTTGCTGAGAGCCTCATCTTGAGATAAACCCTAAGCATCTCACAATGGCAACTATAGCGCTATTTTCTGCTTGCAAGCTGACCCGCTGCACTCTAGTTTTATGTGACTCTGAATGACTGTAGCTTTACGCTGTGTGTTTTGAATATGTAGTAAAGTGGTTACAATGCTGTTTGGTTGTTAAATGGCTGGTGCCACATGAAACTGCTGCTGTCTCAGCATACATTCTGTGTACACCATGCAACCATGCACCAGTTTACGTTGCCACTTTATTTGAAGTCACATACGTAGGGTGCGTGTGATTGCTTGGCGTGCAGTATGCTTTTCTGTCAGTCTTATTTTTAGACTGCGAGGAGATGGATTATCAGGTTTCTGTAGTGTTTATTAGTAACATGTTTGCCAGTTAATTGAGATGGTAAATAACTTTGCCAAATTTAGTGTAAGAGAAAAAGAATACCCAGACCAAATTCCAAATTTAGGTGTAACTGCTGCACAAATCTTGAATTCTCTCTCTTCCACTACATCACAGCCCTTCTCTCCCTCCCTTCAAAACTGGCCTTTAAAACTTACCTTTTCAAGCAGTGTTTTCGACAAGCATTGCCTCTGTTCACTGTCCTTCTCAGCTGTGTGTTAGTGTGTGTTCTTTATTGGCACTGTGTGTATGTGTGCTTGCAATCCTATGAGTGTGTATGTGCATACATGTGATCGTGTAAATGTGGGTGTGGGTGTTTGTGGGTGGGTGGTCTTGTTGCATTATGCTTCCCTTATATGAATAAGTATATTTATTGATGTATTATTATGCCATTGATTTCTCTGTGAATATCTATGCATTACACATTTTTCTTTAATTAAGTTGCAAAGCACATCAGTTGCTGAAAGCACTCTATAACTATCATTATTATTTGAGAGGTAAAAAGTCTTGTTTTTCACGTTCTTAAGTTAAAGATTTGTTGAAAAGGGATAAAAAGTAAAACGAAAACCCCCACCACACAATAAAAACAACACAGCATTGCCAAGGCTTCATGAATACAGTAAGTCCACAAATCCAGTGAACGTCCCCTTCATCCCCCAACCCCCTACCAAAAAACACACAAAAGAACAAAAAACAAAACAACCCCCCACAGAAATGAAACCATGATATCTGTAGTTGCATGCTGAGTTGCAGTAACGTGCTGGAGAACTTCAGAGTGTCTTACATGAACTGTTACTTACAGATTTGACGAATGCGTGGAAGGAGGGGAAAGTCGCTTTTTGGATGTCTTTCACGTTGCCGAACAGTTCAGGAAAGATCATCCAGACAAGTTTCATACTCTTGTCAGAGTTCCTGCAACTTTCCAGAAAATACATTATGACAGGTGACTAGACTGTAGTTATTGAGTTTTTCCTTGCAGAAAGTAGAGTATAACATCAGCAATGATTTCATTTTGAGACAGGAAGATTGGGACTGAAAATTGGGATTGAAAGGTGGATGGGGCTCATTACATTTGCTTTGGTGTGACATGTAAATTTTGCTCTGATTTTGTTTCAACTTGAAATGCAGACTCGTACCCACATGCTGTGTTTTGGTTTACTCTCGCGTGGTGTGGGAGGCCTTTGACAAACCTGCTAGTCCACTAGGTGTGTCAGGGCTTGGGGCTTGGCTCAGGGGGGAAAGGGGAGTAAGGAAAAGTGAAAAAAAGGGTGTTGTTTTTTTAAGTCTGGGGGTAAAAACCTCTAGGAAATTATTGCTGGATGTTTTTATTTGATCTTGTTTCATTTCAGGGACTTCCCAGTTGATATGAAGTACCAGCGGCCACACATTGTTGTCAACCAGTATCAAGAGGTATCCCATACCCTCCCCCTCACTCATTCCATACTTGGCATCTTTCACACAAAGTCTTCTTGAAGCCCCTGTGCTCCATATTTAACCTTGTGGATCTTGGGAACTCCTTTGGCACTCTATGCCGCAGACAGATGGACACACACAGATACACACCACAGACACAAACACCACACACACACATGCACACGCACACACAGACACACATACACACCACAGACACAAACACCACACACACACAGACACACACACACACATGCACCACACAACACATGAATGGTTACACACGTGCCCCCCCCCCCCCCCCACACACACACACACACATGTATACACACCACATGCACACAACACCCACCAGTACTCGCATGCATGTGCACACACACACACACAGGAAGGTGTGTAAAATTGTAGACAGTCTCAGAGATTGCGCATATGTTTATAACAGAGTGCATTTATCTTGTACTGAAGTCTTTGTGGGATTGGGAGCCAGTGGAGAGATTGAAACAGAGGAGTGCTGTGGTCAGTTTTATGTTTTTTTTAGCATGGGGCGAGCACAGTTCTGAATGTGACGAAGGCTATGGACTGAGGAAGCTGGCAGGCCAGAAAGGAGAGAATTACAGTAGTTACAGGGTAATAGAATGAGTGAGATGACAAGCTTCACTGTAGCCTCGGTGGAAAGATACTCATGGACACAACTAATTGGATGGAGCTGGTAGTAGCAGGATTTGGAGGTTTGACTAATGAAGTTCTCCATGGACACTGTGCTGTCGAGGAGAATGCAGAGCGTGGGACTTTGGTGTCGTCAAGCTGAAGGTGGTTGACAGAAATGAAGGTCATTTTTTGTCTTGTTTCGCCTAGCATGACCTCACAGTGCTGCATGCTTGCACCCTGCTGTTGCACAGCTGTTGATGTTTCAGATTGTTGCCATCAACTGGTCACCACCATTCGAAGGACCACTTGCAGTTGAACAGGTGAAAAATAATTTAAGTTAGTAGCTTTGTGGGGTTTGTTTGTTTTGTTTTGTTTTAAACTCAGTTGCATGCAGATCCATGACTTCACATTGTTTTGTTTGTTTCTTTCTTTTTCAAGATGGTTCACAGATCTTCATCAGTTCTTTCTTTTTAAAGTTTGTAGTTTCTTTTGATGTTTGATTTTTAGGGATTGCAAGAAATGTAATTTTTACGTCATTTGACCCACCAGGAATTGACTGAAAAGTATAATCTTTAACAGCTTGAGTCAGTTTATTTTTTTGCTTTTCCTTTTTGTTTGTTTTTTCTTCTTTTTTGTTTGTTTCATTTTGTTGTTGTTGTAAGTGGAAATGGCTTTTCTGTATAATGTAATCATGGAAATGGCTTTTCTGTCTCATGTAATCCATTGCAGATTTTAAGATTTTGAACGTCTGTAGCTTTTGCCATTGTAGTGTTGCTGTTTCTAAGTGCCTGCAAAACTTCACATAAATGGGAACTGAATGTTTTTCTGCTGAAGTTGCTAGGTTTTTGGCTTGAGCTTTCTCGTTTATTTGTCCATGTAAACATTACATCCCCATCCACCTCCCCCAGTATTTAATTTGAAAGTTTTAAAGACACTGTTTGAAAATGCAAAGTAACATTGTTTTCAAGCATAGTACTTTATAAAATTTTGTCCTATTGAATAGAAGCTAAAGTTTGTTTTTATAATAGTTTTGTGTGTTTTGTTTACAACCTGATGTATTATACAGTTGTGATTCCATAAATTTTAGAGAGCACTGCCTTCTCTTTTTTCCTTCTTTCACTGACTTATGTGTCCTTGAAATGAAGCCAGGGTCATTGATAGGTATTATAATGGTACAGTGTTTAATGGATGCTGATGACTGGGGTCTACCTCTGGTCTCACTCCAAACCAAACAAAAACACTTTTTACAAGTCCAACCAAATCGGCTGTTTGGCTTAGTCTTATATTTTGGGCAAACTTGATCTCCAGTGTACCAGACATATGCTTATAGTTGATTACTGCATGAACTATTGCAGTCTGGCAGGAAGCAATGCATATAGTACTTGTTGATGCTGGTGCAGATACGTTGCAATACATTGACTGGAAACTGATGTGCAAAATGTGGTCCGTTATTTGTGTGTGCTATATGTTCTGGCCTGTTTTCAGGATGACGTGGAACCCTACTATGAAGCCTATGAAGCCTTTGCAAAAGCGGCGGGTAGGGGGGGGGGGGGGGGGGGGGGGGGGTGGGCTGCTGTGCTGTATATTAATAATATAATAATAGGAATAATGTAGTAGATGGTCCTGTTTGACTGTGTGTGGTTTGAATAATGGAACAGCAAATGGTCTGTTTAGTTGTATGTGGTTTGTATAACAGAACAGTGGATGGTCTGTTTGGTTGTGTGTGGTTGAATAATGGAACAGCAGATGGTCTGTTTGGTTGTGTGTGGTTTGAATAATGCAGCAGTAGATGGTCTGTTTGGTTGTGTGTGGTCTGAATAATGCAACAGCAGATGGTCTGTTTGGTTGTGTGTGGTTTGAATAATGGAACAGCAGATGGTCTGTTTGACTGTGTGTGGTTTGTATAATGGAACAGTGGATGGTCTGTTAGGTTGTGTGTGGTTTGAATAATGGAACAGTGGATGGTCTATTGTGTGTGGTTTGTATGATGGAACAGCAGATGGTCTGTTTGGTTGTGTGTGGTTTGTATAATGGAACAGCAGATGGTCTGTTAGGTTGTGTGTGGTTTGAATAATGGAACAGTGGATGGTCTGTTGTGTGTGGTTTGTATGTTGGAACAGCAGATGGTCTGGTTGTGTGTGGTTTGAATAATGGAACAGCAGATGGTCTGTTTAGTTGTGTGTAGTTTGAATAATGTGGAATAATGGACAGAAGCAAGTAGAAGAAGAGCAAAGAGAGAGGGGGATAAGGAAGAAGTGAAAAGGCCAGTGTCACTAAGATCAGTGTAGGCATGCACAGCTCAGTTGTTGCATCCATCCTGCCAAATTTCAAAGATACTCCTTAGACAGCACCAGAAAAAGCACCAACATCAAGGTTACTTGCTGATCTCCCCTAAACACACACCAAAGTCATGAAAGCATTTCACGTAGGGCCAAGTCTGTGTATTTAACACCTGTGTAAAGTTTGAATATGATCAGATCAAAACTCATGGAATGCAGCTTTCATTTAGACCTTTTCAACATCGCTGTGACTTAAGTAGACCAAGGTCATTAGAACAGGCAAGAATATGTAGATCTCAGTGGATGTTTTGATCATGCAAAGTTGGAAAGCTCTCGTTTTGATAGCAGCCAACAACACTCCCAACTTTAAACTGTCAAGTGTTGACAGCTGGGCTAATGTTGGTCTTTGTCCTCACATAAGTTTTCACTCTGGTCAAAGTGTAGAAAAAGAAAGAAGCAAGTAGTTGATTATTGGGGTGTGTTTCATTTAGGCCTGGAAGATCTTAAGCAGTGTAAGATTTGGGGGAAAACAACAACTAAGCTCAGTAAAACTAGAGTTTAAACAAATTTTGCATGGAAATTCTGCAGTCCTGCAGGACTCAGGTGTTCATCTCCACAGTTTAAATATTTTTTGTCAAATTTGTTCTTGTTTTATAAAAAAAATTAATTTGTGTTATCACCTTTGCTGTCTTTTGAATCGCCTTGATATAACCCTAATTGACTGGCCGTAAAACACCAAGTTACTTACTAATAATACATTTTATTTATAATGGGCACACTTGTGTGTGCCTGTATGTTCTGGCCTGTTTTCAGGATGACGTGGAGCCCTCCTTTGAAGCTGTTCCATTATTCAAACCACACACAACCAAACAGATCATCTGCTGTTCCATTATTCAAACCACACACAACCAAACAGATCATCTGCTGTTCCATTATTCAAACCACACACAACCAAACAGACCATCTGTTACACTCTTCTGTTCCAATTTTCAAGGGAGATCGAGTTTGTCCCAGTTCTGCAAAAACAAGCTCCTAGCACAGTACAGCTTAACATATCAGACTCAGTACATAGCTAAGAAATACATGCATTAAAAAAACAAACAAAAAAACAGGATCTAGGCAATGCAGTTGCAAAGACAAAAAATTATGGCCAACTGATTTTAAATGTTGTTTAAAAAAAATAAAATCATATCACTGTAATAATTACTGTACTAACTTACTGTCTTTTAATTAAAAGTGAATGAACAGAATTAGTGTGCTTTTTGACTCTCCTGAAAGAAGAGCACCAACTCTGGCATCCATTTGGATGCAGCTAATCATAATCTGATATCTGTGCTCAGGTGGAGTACCGACTGCAGCCAGGAGACCTTGTGGCCTTCAACAATCGCAGAATTCTGCATGCTCGCAAAAGTTTTGATCTTAACGGTGGTGTTCGTCATTTAAAGGTGTGTGGAAGACTAGTGTCAGGTTCCACTTTATGACTTTGCTTTCTTTTCAGGATGTTTTAGAACAGTTGATAACTGGGTACAGTTTTTTAATGTCTTCTTTTCAGGATGTTTCAGAACAGTTAATAACTGGGTAGTTTTTAACGTCTAAAACATTTTTGGCTGATGATTCATGTGGAATGGGGGGTGGGGTGGGGTAGAGTGGTGCAGGTGATTTTTGGAGACAGTTTATGAACATGCTCGCCCTGGCGTAAATCATCAAATTATTTACTTATCTATGAAATTGCATTTTTTGACAAGTTTGTGTCACAGTGGGAAAAACTCTTGTGTGTGTGCTGCTGCATACATGTGTGTGAGCAAGCAATGATGGATTGGCACTTATGTCTTTCTTTCTGATTGCAGGGGTGCTACGTGAACATCGACCATTTCAAAAGTCAGGTTCAGGTATTCTCTCACCGGCACGGCACGGAGCAGCCAATTAAACGCGTGGGAAACCAGGACTGGTTTTGATTGTCTGTGTGTACAAACTTTCTGACAGATGTTAAACAGTACAGTTTTTTTGTTTGTTGGTTACTTACTTCACATTTGCACGTCTGTTTTTCATTCACATGCCACTTGAGGGATAGATGTTGATGGGACTGCTGTGAATTTCCATCCATTGCTAAAGCTGATTGGTTGTTGAAGGCAAAATTGCAGATTGGTTGTTGAAGGCTAAATTGCAGATTGGTTGTTGAAGGCAAAATTGCAGATTGGTTGTTGAAGGCAAAATTGCAGATTGGTTGTTGAAGGCTAAATTGCAGATTGGTTGTTGAAGACTAAATTGCAGACTGGTTGTTGAAGGCTAAATTGCAGACTGGTTGTTGAAGGCTAAATTGCAGATTGGTTGTTGAAGGCTAAATTGCAGATTGGTTGTTGAAGGCTGAATTGCAGATTGGTTCTTGAAGGCTAAATCGCAGACTGGTTCTTGAAGGCTGAATTGCAGCAGGCCCAGCATCATTCTAAATCAGAGTTGCCCATTGATTTAAGTGGAGGTTAGGTGTAACCCAATTTTAAACACCAAGTGCTCTTGTGGGGAAGGAGAGAGGTGGGGAGGGATAGAGGATGCAGATGACAGGAGCCAGTGCCAGACTGGCAGGTTGATAAAATGGAAGGAGGGGTGGTGCATGGGGGTGGGGGCAGGGGTAGGGGAGAGAGAGAGAGAATTTAAAGCATCTGGGGAGGGATAGAGGATGCAGATGACAGGAGCTAGTGCCAGAATGGCAGGTTGATAAAATGGAAGGAGGGGTGGTGCATGGGGGTGGGGGCAGGGGTAGGGGAGAGAGAGAGAGTTTAAAGCATCAAGCGATACCAGTATGTGGGGCAGTTAGCATCGGGCCTGCTTAATGTTTGCATCAGCATCAGCATGTCCGACTTCAGCTAGTTCATGGCTCAGTGGGATCTGTCAGAGGCAGCAGTGGCTGCCTTAGCAGAAGACAAGCTACACCAGTAAGGCGGAGCTTCTCAGCCTCACTGGTGAGGACATTGACAATTTTGAGGGCCTCAAGCAAGGGGACCGTGCAGCCATTCAAACAGCTGTGACCCGGCTGCAAATGGAGTTCAGAGACGGTCCCCTGGTGACCAGGCCCTCACCACAGAGTGCAGCACCCACAGGTTTCCTGCACAAACTGCTAGACATAAAGAGCGCGGATGGCAGCAAGGTGGACCACATCACATGCGAGATTATACCTGGATCCACGGTTTTATCAAACCCAACCCTGACAGGTGAGGCTAAGCCGCTGGTCATCACAGATTATGTGTCTGTGACGTCTCAAGATGTTGGTGATGAGATTCAGTTGGGCCAAGGGGTGACGCTGAAGTTGGCAGGCCCAGCCAAACCAAAACTCATCCGTGTCCCCTGCTTTGTGGATATCAGCCAGTGCCAGAATTATGGCAACGTCGGTTGACAGGGGAGACCTGCATAGGGGCAACATCAAGGACTACATGGCGAAAGTGGGGGCATCCCGCTACACCTGGGCTTCCATTCTGCTGTACGACCAGGAGCACTGGTGGCGCACTTCTGGTGGGGTGGGGATTCCCAACACCTGTCCACCGTCCTACTGAAGCAAAAGTCAACAACACCTGGCCAAACTGCACTTCCAAAGCAACACACCATTACTGGCTGATGACTGGGACCTGGGAGCAGAGAAGTCTGTCTCTGGTTCAACACAGGGAAATGCACATACAGTGGAAAGTGTAACTTCGAACACGTGTGCACAGTGTGCCTACAGGCCCACCCCCAGTGTGACCACCGCATGTCCATCGATTTAAAAGGGAGTGTGAACCCTCATTTTGACCCCCAAAGATGTTAGGATCATGTTAAGCAGTGCGTTTCAGCCTTTCCATTGGCATAGCTGTTCAGGTGATCCGATTTGTGTGTCAGATGTTATCACTGAGTAGAAGTACCAAAAAGTAAATGAGAGAAAAAGAATCCAATGACATTTTTTGACTCCTTTAATTCCCCTGGTGTTTGATGTCATGTGGTTATCACAGCAGAGTGTGCATCATGTATTCTGCGGTCCTGGAACCGACCTACGCAACGACTCAGCCATAACGGTCAGTTTGTTTAGTATCTGTGAAGTAATGCCAATTTTTGTACATTCTACCCAAATGCTGCCCCGATCCTAAGCAGCTGTTCTGAGCTCAAGTTGATTATTTCTTATGTTGTCAGTAAAAACCTTCTGTGTCTGCATACAAACTCTTTTATCAGATTGTCATAGAACTTTTCTCACTATTTTGGGTCTGTCTTGAAACAGATATAAATTTGATTATGATCACCCCCAGAACCAGTTAAAGGAAAATCTTCACTGTGCTGTGCATCTTCAACTTTCCTTCATGCGTCAGTTTTGAGTTATTTGATCTTGGTTGCTACAGATATATCAGTCACAAGAACAGCCCATATATTCCCATGCCTAAAAATTTTTTTATTCCTACTTCTTACTTCACATTTGGAACTCCTTCCCTTTTGATCTTGGGTGCTGCTAAGCTCTTTCGTTCTTCAAATGTTTTCAGAAACTTCATCATTTCTCAATATGTCCACTCCAAAGCCAGTATTCACATCACTATGTGCACTTTATTTAGCCCTTCTTCCCTTCTAATACATGTATGTAAACAGTATTTGACAGTAATGGATTAAAATTAGCTGATATTTGCAAGCAGTTTTCAGGGCGTCAACGAGCACATCACAATTGTGCAGTATTGTTATTTTGCTTTTTCTGACTTTTTTCTGTGTCCAAGTGATAATTTCTGTGCTGAATGTTCCAATTTGCTCTTCTCGTTTCATTGTGTTTTCTTTTCTTCTTCCTCATTTACTGTATATTTTTGTTGCTGTTGTTCTGTTTTTGGCATGCATCCAGTATCACACTTACAGCAGTTATATATCATGTAAAGGTTTGGTAAAATTCATTCCAGCAGAAAAGAAAGAACCCCCAAAAGTATCATTCTCTGATGCATACATTCAGTCAAAAGGGACGTAATTTTTTTCTAAATTTTAAAACATTTACAAAGTAGGATATTGAAATCCCATGAACTGATTGCTTGGATAGACTTGCTCCCTGACTGCATGGTCAACACACAAAGGCAGTGGAACATGTATTGCCATTCTTGAAACTCTGCACTGGCATCCAGTAACATCGCATTCAATCCAAAGTTTCAACTATCTGCTTCAATTCCATCTCTGGAACAGCCCCTCAGTATCTGTCCGATCTCCTTCAACCTTATGCTCCAGCAAGACAATTACGAACTGCATCGGACACACAGACCTTTGTCACCTCTTAGGTAAGCAAAAACATTTGGTGCAAGATCATTTTCTTACGCTGGCCCATCTGTTTGGAACAATTTGCCTCTAAACAATCTGTCACTCTGATTCTGCCTCCTCCTTTAAAGCCGCCCTCAAGACGCACCTGTTCAATAATTATTTCTGAACTGTCTTTTTCACAGCCGATATGCGATTGTGTGCGTGTTACTGTAAATTGCCCTGTGCTCCCACCTTGTGTGGTAGATGGGCACTGCAGAAATTCTCTTTACTATTATTATTATTGCCCTCCCCTGTCATTCTTACAAACTCAGTATCCAGTACTGAAGCGGTAGAGGGTAGGAATATGCGTAATGTCTGTACACTTATCTTAGAAGTGTCATTTTATGTTTTACCATGTTTTGTGTACTCTTACCTTTGTTGTGTTGAATTGGCTTCTTGTCCTTTTTATTGAAGAATTCATGTAACACCAAAGACACATTTTCATTTTATGCATTTATTACGAATAATAGAGTTCTTTCATATTTGTATACCTGCATTTTCTGCAATGATCAACAGAAACTGTTATGAGCTATGAACTACTGAGCTAAAGACAAAGGTAGATACAAACTACAACTGTCAAAAGTCAGTAACATATATTTGACATCACTGTGATCTTTAAAATATTCAATGTCTTTAAGTGTATTATGCCCATTTTGAAATCTGTGATGGTGCTATCATCCATTTCCTTTTTTTGTGTTCAGAACTGGGGTGGCTGTGGCTGTCACCTGTATGGTTCCCTTTAATATCTCAGGTTCATATAAAAAATACTTAAAAAAAGGAGAGAAAAACATTTTGTCTGTGTCATGCTGTGCCTTTATCATTTGATGAAGACAATGTACCTCTGGTGGAGTTTATGTACCTTGTATTTACATGCATACCAAGTGAGAGTTACTGTAGGCAACTCAGATCTTCTTCTTTTTTTTGTACTTATGTATTTCAAATGCTAATTATCTCCAAAGAGGCTGCCCCAGTGTTTGCTATGAGCATGGCTTTTCAGTAAAGTCTGGAACACTGCAAATTGACAGTCATTTCTCGTTACATTTGTGGATTATGTTGCAACCTGTGCAATATACAATGGTGTGTTGTGGGCAACTTACAGAAGTGGTCTTTTCTGTTTGTTAAAAACTGTACTTACCTTTTATATTACCATACTTATTGTAAAAAAAAAAAAAAAAAAAAAGTCATTAAAACTGTGCTTGCTTTTCATGTTACTGTGCTTATTGTTAAAAAAAGTTGCGAGCACTGAAACTGTCTTACATTTTAAAAGATGTTGTGGGCATGGCCTCATCCACTTCATCTTGAATCGTCCACACTGTAGATGTGATGCAAATGTTTTTTTACTTGTCACAGTGGTATAAGTGTGATACAACTGCTTCCCCAAAAGTATAGCTAATTTGACATACACCCCATCCAGTTCCAGACTCACAAACATACACAATTATTGCAGGGGTAGAGAAAACTGGAATAAGTTTCATTTCTCCCCATCGTTGCTATTAGGTATAGAAGCAGGACAGCTGTGTGCACAATATAAACAGGTCAGTCTTCAAGAGCTGGCCAAATTAAGACACTCAATAATTTAGTGGAACCCTGGGTACTGCTGGCTCTGCTCCTTACTAAATTTTTGACCAAGCTGGCAGCAATAACTGATCAGCAGATGTGAGGTTAGTCCATTATTCAACTTTGGAGGCTGGAATCTGGGGTTTGAAGACACAACGCTTTCCTGTCCCTCAGTCGCTGATAAAGTGTAGTTGAAGCTTTGAGCTTTGCTGGGAGCTACTGTGGAGTTATTTAGTGACGCACATCTGGCCACATTAACACCCCACATGTATAAAGGAAGCACCATTTCCATCTTCAGGAGAGTTGCTGTCAGTTGGATTTTGAAAGGCACAACTCTTTCCCCCTATGGATCTTTTTAATTTTCTCAACAGTCAGGACTTAGAATATTTCCTGATGAAGGTTAGACAGCACTTCAAAAACTTTTAGATTATTTTTGGCCTCCCTGGAACTTAGAATATTCTTGGACATCACAGGACCTTCTGACTGTCTAGGACTTAGAATATGTTTGGCCTTGCAGAACTTGAGAAATATTTTTGTACATCACAGGACATCTTTGGACCGTCTAGGACAGTGCTTCTAGTGTGTGCGCACGCGCGTGCATGCTTAGATGTCTCTATGGACAAGATTTTGCACTTTACAAATACTTTTAATTACTATTAGAAATGCTGCCCAAATAAAACTTTGAACATTATTTTAAACACTATAGTTCCACACTGTAGTTTTGTTTATTTTGCTGCATAGATGGCCCTAGCTACAAGTAGCTATTCTGATATACATTCAGTGAAAAGAACCTGTACATGTACACGTATGCCATTTCCTGCAAACAGTTGTGTGACTTTTATTTTGAATACAAGTAAGAAAGCTCACTTGCATTTGTTTGCTTGATCCATGCTTGTGTTGTACATCTTGTGATTGCATGTTTGTTTGCCATCCTGACAGATATACTTGCAGACACTCATATTTATATTTTCACCATCCATAGGCACAGACAGCTAAAATTCATGAAGCTAATGCCTGGCTGTTACACATGCATGTATATAATATATACATGAATGATTTTCTAAATATTTTTTTAAAATCAACCCACCAAACAAAAACTACAAAGGAAACACACTAATTCAAAGACGTTTATGACAATCAATCAACCAACCAGCCATCCAACCAAACAACTACAAAGGAAATGCACTGATTCAAAGACATTATGACACAATCATTTTGAATTCCTTTATTTCATGTTACAACAAGAAATGATGTACCGGTATTAGAACTCGTTCAGTATAAGAGAATCCCTCATAAAACGGTGAACTCCGTCCATTCATGATGTGTCTGCCTCTCCATGCTCAAATATTTTACATCGCTAAGTGTACCATACACCAACTTCTAAAAGCACCACAGCTAAAACGTGATTCTCTCAACAGTGCAAAACTACAGATGAACTATGATGCTTCCTTCATTTACACAGAAACCAACACGATCAAACGTTCGCAATCTTGATTTGCCTTCCACTTGATATTTGTATTCTTTTGCATAAATATTGGATGACTGAGATATAAGCTAACACCTCAAATTCTATGTACACACCAAATGGAATACAGGACATGGGAGTAGCATAGGAGTAGTTGCTATGCCCAGCAGTTCAGACTACTCACGTAGACAACGCCCAAAAAACATGTAAGCAACACATGCAAACTGAACAGACGATGAGCAAGCACAGAAAATGATCACAGAACTTGGGAAAATAAAAGTTGAAAACAATGCAACCTTTTACACACCACCCACAAGACTCTTTTTTAAAAGTGGTCTTTTAACAGGTGGTCATTGACTGGAACCTTTATTACAATATTTTGTGACTTCAGAAGCCACAGATTGTTTTTTTTAAATTATTATTGCTGTCCATTTAACACCACTCTGTGTGATGCCTTTTTCTTTTTCTTCTCTCTCTCTCTCTCTCTTTCTCTCTCTCTCTCACGAAACTGTGTTTCTGCTACAGAAATGGTACTGGCTAATCTCAGAATCTTATCAGTAAACTAAACTTAATCAAAATCATGGTCTGAGAAGTCCAACACAATCCCTGAAATGGAAGTGAAAGCATTTATGTGCTTTGACTTTACTTTCAGGAAATCAAGTATCCATTCCACGTAAACTGACAGCAATTTAGCCTTGCCTTCATATGGCTTATGTATAACAGAATGATTCATCTGCTGTTAAACTTCATGAAAGAGACCATAAAAGAAATTCATGTCTGGTTAACCTAGGCACAACCAACCAGAACACTCATACACAGCTCTCAACCCATCATTTCTGTTTATGTTGTGTATACTGGTTAAAATCACAACTGTCTCTGTCACAGTATGGCCCCTGATCCACTTAAGGGTGCAGCCACTTTGCCATGACCTATACCATGAGTTGCTGTGGAAACAGACTGTGACACCACTGTCGAACATGTTACTGTGTCATGCAGGTTTTAAACTTGCTCCATTATCACTGTTATCACACTGTGATAGCCAGTATTAAACTTGCTCCATTTTAATCTGACACCAGCCACCTGATACGAAGCGATAGCCCTTGAAAATCACATGTAGTATAATTAACAGACATTCTTGGCAAGCCAAGCCTACCACCATGTAATGCATCTGATCCAACAAACTGAAACTATACTTCGGGCACAATAAAAAAAATGTTGCGTATTTTTCTTTGCACCACCAGCGTCACTGTCTTACGAATGGTGATGTCACATCTTTTCCCGTTTCATCCTCGCTTCAGCAAGGCTACCGACATGGCCGTTTCAGTGTCACTGGAGTCTGCCATACAACAGCCACAGCTACCCACAGTCGCTTTTCCACCAATCTGTGCATGCATATGTGGCACAGCATGTTACACAACAACTGTTGGTGACATTCTACATCATGATGCGGTCACATGACCATGCTCAAAAGCGGACCATGGCTTTTAGCGGCATCCACTGTAACTGGTATTGAAAAACGGGCCTTGAAAAGGGAGATGGTCTTCACCCACAGAGGTTGCATGTAGAAGGCATTGCTGGAACACGGGTAGGGGTGCACAAATGGAAGGTAAATGTACCTTCACTACTGGGTGCTCACAGGGATAAATATTACAGCACTGTTTTGTGCAGAAGCATTGATTATACCGTGCTCAGCACTCGTAGTTTGTGCCGTTGCCTTCAAACAGCAGCGAGCTAACTACACTATATGATTCGCTTCCCAATTGTTTGAAGTGACATTCCGAAACAGCATACAGATGTTCCAGCTGGAGTTGAACTGCCCTTTGTGGGATGAATAAACTGTTACTGAAATGAACTGACTAAAAGACACCCATCAGTCCTTTGCAGATCAAAAGACTTTGCTGAAGCAAGGTTTAGCAACTATGAACTTGTACAGTTCAATCTGCAGACTACAGTTCAATCTGCAGACCCACTGAAGTAATACTGTGCACTCGCATATCATAGGCAAAATTCAGTCTGGCCACAAACACGTTACTGTGAGGCAGTTTTAAATAGCAAAAGGTATCATCAGGAGTGAGATTTAAACATCAAATATTTGTCTTCCATTTCATGTCTGACAGTGTGTTATACTTCCAAATCTGTTAAGTCACTTAACATTCTGCTTTCTGTTTACAATTTTTTTTTTTTTTTAAACTCTTTCGGTGTGCTGTGTTTGAAAAAATTCTCAGCTTCACTTTCAAAGCTCTTGAGACTCTAAAACTTGTCACGGTCACTCAAAAGTAGCCAGTAAATTCAGTACAATGTACCATCATTTTACGATCAATTCCTCAGGCATATAATCTCAAACAACATGCCAATCTAACTAGTTTTCCCAATGCTGGTCAATGTTAGTACTGATCATTACATTTAAACATGTATTTTAAAAGACCCAGAGAGGAAAAAAATTCCAAAGTAAAAAATTTTTTTTTTTTT
This sequence comes from Alviniconcha strummeri, assembly GCA_963584105.1. Taxonomy (NCBI): domain Eukaryota; kingdom Metazoa; phylum Mollusca; class Gastropoda; family Provannidae; genus Alviniconcha; species Alviniconcha strummeri. The sequence continues at coordinate 20,372,434 of OY757543.1, read as the reverse complement.
TAAGACCACCCTCCCTCCCCCCCCTCCAAAAAAAGTGCTGGCATAAAATATATGTACCAAGATTAGTGGTTTCTGTAAGGAAAAGGGTAGCAAAAAAAGAAAAACGAGAGGAAAAAAAGAAGAAGAGACAATGAAGAAAAAAGAAGAAGAAAGAAGCATTCATGCTGACTATTGCCACAGTACCTACATAAAGGCCAAGATCACCATAAACCCTGTGTACTTCATTCTGCTGCTGTTTGGAGTAAATGGGCATTCATTTCAGCATTTTTTGTTATTGCTGTCTTTTACAGCCGCACTACTTTCAATCATTTATCATGTATGCTCAGTTTTTAATCAAGCAAGCAACCAGTAATTCGCTGTTAAACACCACTGGATCACTTGAAGTTAAAGACATTCCCATTCATCTGACCCAGCAAATCCAAAGCATTACAACGATGCTGACTGGTATCACAGCAAAGAATAAGACAAATCTGAGCAAAACTGAGAAGTTTCCTTCAGGCTTTTGTAATGTAAATATTTCATCATGCAGCAACTCTGATGACACACACTGGTGTGTTTGTTCTGGGGGCAGGAGAGCAAATATAAGAAACTAGACCAAGGGCCACAACAATTTGACAGAAATTTTCATTTTCACTTACGTGACAGGATTTTAAATAAAAAAGGAAGAAAGATCTTACAGAGAAGGTTTGATGGTTGACTTGCAAAGCCTTCAGTACAGCTTTTCCCCCTACTGCAATCCTTTGCAACGTCCTTTCATTCCCCAGCAGAATTTCAGGCAGATCATATAGCACTTCTCCTTGTATTAAACCAGCTACCCCCCCCCCCCCCCCCCCCCCCCCCACACACACACACAACAACAGCAAATCCCCACCCATCCGACACCAAACAAATCTGTCAAAAGCAAACATACACACATGTTCCATAATCTTATCTACCAAATGGATTTGTTAAAGTAAATGCAAGGAATTTCCTTCAGTAACTAAACATGACCACCTCTTTATATCATATCAGGATCCCTCCCCCCTCCCCCCCACAGTAAGATATGTGTTTATTACTATAAAAGAGCATATACCTTTCTGAAACTTTTTTTTTAACCTCTGGGTACCCATGCACACCTGCATATCTGGAGCCCTGATGAAATGATCAATTTAATTCAAACACTTTCATACTTTTTTCAGTAAAAGAAAAAGAACACCTCAAACATGAGCAACAAAGCCTTTCCAAAGACACACCATCCTAAGTAGCTGCTAGAAGAACCACAATGTGAGGGATGGAAAACAGGAAATGGGTCAACTCACTAACCGCAGTTAGTAATAACACAAACCTGCCATACCACACCCAGAGGTAAATGCAGTCCAGCCACTCAAATGCACTCTGACAGAACACAAAGGGACAAAATATGTGGTAAGTTGATGTCACCAGTCACAGTCTACCATTCACCCCTCGGGTCATTTCATTTGAGGATGTTCTTCTTGTCCACTTTTCGAAAGAAAAATAAATGAACAGAGCTGAGCAGCTGAACAAACTATGCCGGCACATGTGCATTTGGGGTAATGTCAGCCAGTCTCAAAACAGCCCACATACTTGTAGACCAGGTGTCCACACAAGACACATAGCATCACCGCCCCCCTTCTCCCCCACCATACCCCTGCACAAACAGTTTTTAAATATTATACACTGATTACACGAATGCTCACAGAAACCAGCCCCAAAAGAATTTACGCACAAATCCACTTTCCATTCCAGGCATTTCCACAAATGCACTTTCCGCTCCCACAAAATCAAGCAACATGTATCCTTGTACACTCAAGCTGAAAAGTTAAGCAACCTTCTAAAACACTGTACAGATGTTCAAAGCCTTTATCAACGTACATTCACAAAAACCAGTACAGACTGTAAATGTATCCACTGGTCTGGCTAAGTGCATCAAGTAGTCTGTTTTCTCATATGCCACAGAGGACACGTGAAGAATGTGTGGTGTGTGTAAAAAAAAGATCAGTTTTGTTTACATTATGTGCGAGTGAAGTAATAAAGTTTCTGGAGTAATTAAACTGATGCCACTGGATGGCTAAGCATTGGTGCCATACAGGCATGCAGCTGCTGTACACCTTTAAATATCAGCATGCTGACAGCAAGTTTTGCCAAGTACACAGGCAGACAGCTAAGGAATGTGAAAGGTTCCCACAAAAGCCGCTGCCCACAGTATATATAAATACGATTCAGCAATTCACTATCAGCTTTCCAATTTCGTTGTCTGCTTTTATCTGGTGAAAACATAAAACAGTTCACACTATGTGTTTCTTAAAGTTGCTTAACTTTTTGGCTCAAGTATATTTCACATTATCATCTGAACTTGGACAGACTGAAAAACTGATGACTCACTCATCTTGAAATAAGGTGTGTGAGCATGTATGTCCATGTGTGTGTGTGTGTGTGTGTGTGTGTGTGTGTGCACATGCATATGTGTGTGCATGTGTGTAAACGCATCTGGGAGACAGAACGGGATAGTCTTGCAATTAATAACTAAGCACATACCCTATACAAATCTAATTACATGTCTAGTCCACAGACCAGAACCATATGGCATCAAATCACTCACACGCCAACACACACAAACTATTTGAAAACAAAGACCCCAAACAACAACACTAGGATGAACACATACATGGGAACTGTTTGCAATGAAAACACACACAGAGATATGGTTTGCTGGATGCATCATTTTCAAGGCAATTCTAACAAGACTGCACAAAACAAGAAGCTGAATGTGAACTTTCACCATTTCATACATCTAATGATGGAACCATTTTCCAGAAAAGACATCCAGAAATTGCACAGATCACAAAGCCTCAAGCTGTGGACTGGCTTCCGCAGTTGTCCTCATTCTCCTGTTGCTCATCTGTACTTATTGCTGCAGCCGGGTCCTCTGCCACAGAAAAACAACAAAAACATTTAACAAAAGACCAACAATTTTACTATCAGCCCTTCAGTTCTAGTAACAGTCACGTCTAGAACTGAGCTAGTCTAGAACATGTCTAGTGCTGTCTAGAACAGAGGTCTAAACAAACATTTAACAGGAGACCAACAACTTCACAAGTGGCCAAGCAAACACTCAGCAGGAGACCAACAACTTTGCTACAGGACCTGCTGGTAACAGCCATGTCTAGAACTGAGCTAGTCTAGAACATGTCTAGTGCTGTCTAGAACAGCAGTCTAAACAAACGTTTAACAGGAGACCAGCAACTTCACAAGCGGCCAAACAAACATTCAGCAGGAGACCAACAACTTCACAATTGGCCCTTCTGGTAACATTCAAGTCTAGAAGTAGAACTGAGCTAGTCTAAAACATGTACAGTGCTGTACAGCCTTCCAGTAACAGGTGCATGTACACACAGAGCTCTCTCTACAACCTTCAAATCAGCCACTGAGGTAACACTGTATCAACATCACTCTCTGAGTGGTACTGAATTTGAAAGTACCACTCAATAATTATGTTTCTTAATTAAAGAATGGCAATATGCTTTCCTCATAATGTGACTGTTTGTTATATTCGCTAGCCTGTCCCAAGATGACTGAGTTCTTGCTGTCACATGAAAGTGTCCTATTTTTAATTAATCTGTGTCCACTGTGCAATCTCTCATTCTAAGCTAGCTGCATGAAACAAGATCATCAGCGATGACACACCAAATACTTGCTAAGTATGTGATGCTACAACATCCTTTCAAAGTTTGCTAAAGACTAGCACATCATGTAATCTCCTGCAACAAGTATTGTTTTATGTAAGCAAGGTACAACCACATACAGGTTCTACCGCAACAAAGACAGATCACTGCAAAATGTCTACAAACCACACTGATGACTGCAACTGCAAGCTATTCACAGTAACACCAACAAAGACTGATGACTGCAGGCATTCTGTGGTTTAATACTCAGTTACAGATGTGCTTCATTGCAACAAAGGGCAAAGACTGTAAACAGTTTATAATCACAAGTGTCTGATTGCTACAGAGACAGATTACTGCAAACTGTCTACTAATACTATCACAGTTTTATAGAAATTAGACATGTATGCATGTATGTTCTGTTGCAACATATAAAATGCCAATTTCTTCCTTTTTTTCCGCTGGAGTGTGGTGTGGGACCTTTACAACTGAGAAGTACATCATGCAACATCTAATTTCTACTCTAGCTACTCCTGGCTTTGAAGCAACCAAACGTGACAATTCATGCATGCATGCCCACTACTGTCTCCACTACAGTACTAGCAATGCCAATGCAGTCAGTCTGCATGCAGTTTATGTAACATGAACATTTGACATAATCACGAAACAAGACTGAACAACCTCCCACATCAATGGAAGATCATGGGTTTGCTATTTTTTTTATATATAAAATCAAGATCATTTAGGACAATAGGAGAGAAGCTTTTCTTCTTCAAAAACTATAATGAAATCTGATCAAATTTCAATGAGATATTAACAGCAGACAGACACTCAAGACAAGATGTTAACAGCAGACAGACACTCAAGACAAAGTACTGGAAGAGAGAATTTTTGTCTTCAATTAAAAAAAATTCCCAAAGAGATGAGACATTATCAGCACACAAACACTCAGGACAAAACTACTGAGCAAAAACAGGACACAGTCTGACTAGTGTGTCAGTAACATAAACTGTCACAATTAATATCTTTGGCACATACTGGGATAAATGTAGACAAGTACACAGCACAAGCAGGCAAGAGTACAATTACAAACGTGCTACGCTACTCACTCTGCAGTGGCCAGGGGAGCTCATTTTTCACACTGGCTATCATGGCATCAAGTTCTCGCTCAAACTCATCAGGCGTGTGCAATTCTGCGGTGCCAAAGGCTGACAAGCAAACAGTTCTTTTTTTGTGACACAACAAAAAGGAAGCATGCAGGGCAGGGCGGGAAACAACACTGCATTAACTGGGTCAACTAACAAACAAATATTTATGCATACACACATGTGCACATGTGGATCTATAAGTCATGACACTGACAACACCTGTGCACAAACCAACATACAACAGTCCAAACAAGTGAAGTAGGCACAACACATCATCAGTCCCAGCAAAAGCAGCCAATAATCTGAACACATCAGTACCATAAATAATGTGCCAGTGCTAGCACCAGTTCCATCAAGTGTGAAACTGCATTGACTGAAATGGCATGTTGATTATGTTGCCCCCCCAACTTAAGGCAGTCAAACATACTTTTCGCTTGAAAGTTCCCAGTGCTGCAATGCTATCACCAAACATACTTTTCACTTGAAAATGAAAGTTCCCTCTGCTATAAATATTGCTATTGCCATCTTTTTCAGTATCATTTGTGACCCAATGTGACTGTGAGGAAATGGGACAACGTGTCATCCTAGGCATTCAGAGTTCTTGAACGATACCAACAGGACCTGCAGTCAGAAAACTTCAAGTTGTTTGATACATTTCAAGACTAGGCACAGCACCAAAGTGAGGTCACGGCCTTTCAGAGCAAGGTGGTAGTTAGAAGTAGTGCAGCCATTCTGAGGAAATAAAGCTGGAAAGATGTGCAACAGGAACTGCATTCTGAAATAAGTTTTGGCCACTGGATTTGGAGATCAAAATGGGCCACAGCAACTATGGATATGTATGACAGACCAAACTCTCATGTCTCAAGCACACAAAAATATGAGAAAAACACACACAAACTGATCAAAATAATGGACCCCAGACAATCTGATTGCCAGTTATGTCATAATCTTCCTGGAAAACATGTCTCCACTTTTGTGACAGTGGGTCACATTCACATGCTACATGCATGCAACTATTTACTGTGCTATTTGCTACTAATGCTAGCCATGAATGTATAGAGCTACACATGTGCACATAAGCCTTCAAATGTGTGCTACAAATATACACAGCGGAACCCTCTTTAACATGCAAGCTCCTTCAAAGATGAGATTACCTGCTTGAGCTTCTGCCTCTTCAAACAGGAAATTCAGACTAAAATGGTGATTAAAATATAAGACATTTATAATCCCTGCTGTACCTATTTCCTTGTTTTCTCTCTTTCTTTCTTCTTTCTTTGTTTTTTCTCCTTTTTTCTTCTCTGGGGACATATGATATTTCTGTAAGGAAGCTATACAAGCTGGCACCAGCCACAAAAGGGTTCCGCTGTGAGGTGCAATGTGCTAAATATATATTATACTTTTATAGCGAAACATACTATCTTCACTCTCTCGGTGCCACTAATACTGTAATAGTAATACTAACTCATCTGATAAAATGGACCCATCTACCAAGAAAACATTCAGGAAGAAAAGGCCCCATTCTGATTTAGACTCATGCTGATTGAGTCATTTTCACACTTCAAAAGTAAGGTGTAGAGTTGGCATGCGTATTGCCATTATGCACTTTCTGATGTGTAAGGAAAGTGACTGCACTGATTCTGCTGCGTCTTTATAATTCGGCCCAATATAATTGTCATGGCAATGTGTGACTGGGCATTAAAACCCCATTATTTATTTTGCCAGTCACCAGTCTTGGCTGCCAAGTGCCAGGCTGGGTGAGCTTACTCACTCAAGTCACTGTCCCTGGCCACTGGCAGCCATGCAACATGGGCTGCTAAATGCTGCTATGGAGAGTCAAACGGGAAAACTAGATGTACCGAGCAAGAGAATTACAATGGTCAAACGTTTCCACTAGAACAGCCATGCCACACTGTTATAATGCTAAATAAAACACTGCTAGGGAAAGTAAGGGGAGGACTAGCTGCACCGAGCAAGCAAACTAAAGGCAATATCCACTTTTAGCCCCATCATTTGGTTCACTGTCCTCAAATGGTTTGAGGATGCGTGTGTGCATATATATGCTTGTGTATATATATTATATATAGCACTGGCATAGCACGAAATGAACTGATATATGTGGATATGCCAATGTAGTGCATACTTCAAGTTATTTAGTACTCACACACATTCTCATACCATTTGAGGACCGCAAACTGACGGGGCTAAAAGAGGACACTGCTGAACTAAAATGGTCAAACACCTCTACTAGAACACCTAGGACAGTAACAGTACTAACACCTCTTCAAGTGTTTGAACATTATAAATACGATATATCAAGATGCTTCAGTTCACCAGTAATCACAAATCTGTGGTTACATAATAAGTGATATAGATATATATGACATGTCAATCACATTTCATCACAGACACAAAGTCAGACACTCATGCACATGCATAGTCATAATACATGTAAATAAGACATGAGCACTAATAACAGTATGTAATGAGCTAACATAACTTTGATCACAACATGAAGAACCTAGTCTTAAGAAGGCAAAGTGTACAAGGCTATTTCTCAGCTGACACTCATTTGTCATACTGAAAGTTGCACTCTCTCTCTCTTTTGTGACCTTGGAAATGGGTGATGGTCATTTAAACGGGTGTAAGACTCTAGGTGTGTAAAGTGTTATCATCATGTTCAACTTTAAAGATCTAATTTAAAGTTAAACAGCATCCATCATGAATGCCAACATCCCCCCCCCCCCTCCCCCTTGTCAAGGCAGGAACAGTCAATTTGTTTTTGTTAAAGATTAAGATACACACACATGAACTGAGATTCCTTGAATATTATGTTCCTGATCTGTGTAACAATCTGATTCACACAAAGTCTGAACTTGACTAGAAAAGATCTTGTCAGGGAAAACCAACCTGTGTCTCAAGATCAACAACATGTCTCCTGAAAGATCAACACGTAGAGGCACAAGTGGTATGCAAATGCAAACGCTTTATTGATAATGGTGGTAAGGGTTCTCATTGTGTAAAGTCTGATTAAGAAAGACATTGGTGAAGTCGCATCAGTCTTCCATCCATGCACTTTACCATGCATGTAAGTTGTAACCGCCACATAAAGGGTGTAGCTTGACTGGCCTGAAATACAACTCACAGTTTTACCTTTCCAGTGTCCTTCTGACCTTAGAATTGGATCAGGAGCCCCAAAAGTGCTATGAAAGCACAAAACTTAATGGAGATTATTATCATACAGTTTGAAAGGTGTCACTTACATAGGCTCCAAGATAAAGCTATTTTTTCTCTCCTTTTTGTTTTTTGCTGTTGTTAGACTGTTATGCTGACTGCTACACTGTTTACATTTACATACATGTGCTTTTTACTCTGGATTGACTGTGTCCTTTTTTCTTCTTCTTTGAATGCCATATAAAGAATACATTATAAAATTCTAATTATCATTATTATTGATAACATGATAAAACTTACTAAAAGCTAAGTGTCCAAGGCAGACAGGATTTTTTTTTTTACACGAGTCAAAAAGGTAGCACAAGTAATGGAAAGCTTAAGTCTTGCTTAGTTTCTACCAGCCTTTTTTGCTTCTTGTTCAGCTAAAAACAGAAGAGTGTCTATTATTTCATCCCTTATTTTACACCCTGCAGTACTTTCAACACACATACACACAGACATTCACTTACCAAAGCTGAAACAGTGATGCCAAGTGAAAGACAAACCATAACAACAAGGCACAGCAACCCCAATCTAACCTGGCGTGTCCCAACCCAACGCCAGCAGACGCCTCACTCACCTTGGTTATCCACACTGGCACCAGACTCATCGATGGAGCTGAGAGCACTGGCCAGCTCCTGTGTCAGCCCATTCAGCGACAAGGCTGTGAAGAAGTCCGGCTGCTTCTCTCCCCCCTCTGCCCTCTCCCCCTTTGGCTGGTCCCCCAGGCCTGGGACGTCCACAGACAGCCATGCCTCGCTCAGCCCTGGACTGCCCTCCCTCTGTGTCGACTCCTTGTCACACTCCGCTCCCTGCTTTGCCACCGGGGACGAAGACGAGGCAGCTTCACTGCTGCTGCTGCTGGCGCCAAAAAGGCTCAGGTCTTCCTCGTCGATGCCAAAATCTGGGAACTCCATGGTTTTAAACAGCGGAGACTCCTCCGGCCCTTGGGGTGAAGCAGGTCGAGGGGCATGATTCTGAGAGCGCACCTGCTCTGCCGTGCTGGTTTGTGTGCTTTCTGCCTCAGGCTCTCCCATCAAGGCACGCTCTGCCGACTCTTCCACTGCCTCTCCATCTTCATCTGTCAACACGGTCTGGGCTGGAAGGTGCTGGGCGGTGACCTCTGCTTCTGGAGCACTTGGATCTTGTCGTGGGACCCCACTGGAAGTTGAAGACAAGTCGCCAGAAGAAGGTACAACGTCCGATAAAACAGGAATGGTTTGAATGTCAGCGCCCGTGACAGCATTCACCAAGTCACACACCTTGCCGCCCGAAGCCTGCTCGTCTGTGGAAATTTCACCTACACCACCGCTCGCCGCATCACACTCACTTTGCACAGTCACGTTCTCTCTGGCCGGGCCGTTCAAGTCTGGCCCACCTATCTGACTAGAGTCCCCTGAATTGCCTTTCACACTATCACAGCCTGCACCGCTTGCTGCTTCTCCAGGCAGCGAGGAGACCGGAGCCTGCAGAACCCCCAAGGGGTCCAGGTCCCCGTAGCTCTCCTCCTCCTTCAGGGGAAAATCCCCCTGTCCTTTCAGGAGCACGTCCCCCCCATCCTGGTTCCGCTGCATCTCCCGCTCCCTGTCCTCTTCCTGCTGACCCTCCATGGGGTCGTCCATTAAATGCAGCTCGCTCATCCGGTCAGTCGCCGTCTGGGTCTGCTCACAACCATCCGCCGGCAGGGGCGAGTCCGACACGATCTGCTGAATGTAGTCGTTGACCGTCTTCATGGACAGGTCCTGGCACAAGAGGGTGGGGCTGATGGGGGCAGGGGCCCCCGCTCCTCCTCCACTGCCTGCCCTGGACCCACCTCTGCTCGCTGCAAGTTTCATGGCCGGAGTGTTGCTCACCCCGGTGGCCCCGGTGTCCAGCACGCCGGTTTTGGACACGGTGGGTGAGGCGGGTGACGTCTCCATTACCCGACTGACGCTGAAGATCTTGCGCGCCGTGGGCTTGGGGTAGTACTGTGGCGACAGCAGCAGCTCCATGGGAGGGGAGCGCAGCGCCGTGGTCAGGGGGTTCGTGAGAGGCAGCGCCATGCCGCCATTGTCACCGGAACTGGCAACGGAGGTGGCGATGGGCTGCGAGGTCAGAGGGTTTGGAAGCTCCAGGCTCAAGGGTGGGGAGGACACAGACACGGAGACGTCAGGAACCACGCCCCCAGCTTCCCCTCCTTTGACAGGCAGGAAGTGGACGTCAGCGCAATGCGGGGATTCTAAGGACTCCTGGGGCGTGAGACGATGGCTGTTGAACAAAAGGCTGGGACGAGGCTTGCTCTCTGGCTCTGGTGCAGGAGCTGGGACGTACATCATCTGGAAGTGAAACAATAAATTGTGTCTGTGCGAAAACCTGAGAGGCATCCCAAAAGAAACAAACCCTTCAAACAAAAAACAGAAAAAGATCACAATTGCATGTTGCTGATTTTTTTTTCTTTCTCTCTCTCTCTTTGATGACTCTTGATAGGGTGTTTTTTCCCCGCCTTCTTTTTTTGTGGATTCTCGAATTTATCCCCATCAAGGTATCAACCAACACCCTCATCACCCAGCTTGTTTTCTCTCATTCCTTCCCCTTGACCCACCCCCCATGAGCTGTTTATCTTCACAAACGTTGTTTCTGCTGTGCCAACATGCAAACTACTCTCCCAAGCTGTGAAGCCAATCATCTGTGCTCATACCTTATTTCCCAGGAAGTTCCAACACACAAAGCACCATCCTAACCTCAATACGATATCATAACCAACTCACGCGCAAAGCTGTGTGCACCATCCAAACCTCAATATCATGACAAAGTGATGGATAAAAAAACCTGACATAACCAGCGCAGCTGCCTGGCTGTTTAACCCCAACTATCCACCCATCTATCTCACCTCAGGATGGGCCTGGATGGCCTGCTGGGCGGACGTGATGACGGACTGCACGGATGCGCGAGCGGCCATCTCCACCTGCGCCCGCTCCTCCAGCTGCCGCCGCTCCTCCTCCTCCCGCTGCAGCACCCGCTGCTGGTTCCGCTCCAGGTAGCCCTTCATCTCCTGCTGCAGGCGCCGCTGCTGCTCAGCGTAGTCCTTCATACCCTGCAGGCACCAAGGGGGGGGAGGATGGGGGGAAAGTGGTCAGCACGGACAGGCAAGTATGCCCCTCCCCAAGAAAAGGAACTGTTTTACCAGCTACACTCTAGAGATGTACTTAGGAAATCCGGATGCGAAAAGAGAGAGGCATTCTTCAGTCATGGTTTACTGAGAATGGTTTATACAGAGGGATTTTTTTTTTAAATTGACACAATGGGATGTTAGCTAGTGTTGTTTTTATTGGTGCTGAGGGAGTGGGTGGGGTGGGGTGGGGGGCGCCAGAAGAAGAGGAGAAGGGAAAAAAAAGAGAGGACCAAACACATAAAAGCAACTTACCATGGTTCAAAACAATGCCATTGTTTTTCAACAAAGGAACCCATCAATATCTGAACCCTCTGTGGCCATTGCCCAGCTCACCCTGACATCACAACTTACGGATTCCTTTTTGGTTTCCTTGTCAACGTCCATGCGCGTGACGCTCTCATTGACCTTCAGTGCCAGGGACAAGGCCATAAGCCCTGCTGTCTTGATGTCATTCTCCCTCAGGTCCAGACGCAGCAAGTGGAAACTGTCAGCCACGTACTCTGCCAGGGCCACAGCTCCTACACTCACGTGACACACAGAGGAAGTCTTTAAATATACCTGGCAGCACTCTTACCTCATGAGAAACCACAGGCGTAATTCCTGTGGGGCTGCATGACAAGACAGAAGAATCTACGTTTTTCTGAGCTGTTAAAAAAAAAAAAAAAAAATGTTGTACATTTTTAATACCTTGCAAAACTTCAAATACTGAAATTCAGTATTCAGCAGTTCCCAAATGCAGGTTTCAGTAGAAACACCAGACAACTTTCACCAAAGCAAATTTGCAATAATGTCACTATCATCAGCTTTTTTCAATGCCAGGAATAAAAGAATTTAAGCCGACATGGAATAGCAGTGATATTTCAAAGTTTCTAAAGGCAACATAAAGCACCCAGTATCACGCTGAAAATAAAATCCCACACAGAAGACACACATGAAGATCACACACCTTCGCAGGTTAGTCGAGTTGACTGCAGTCCCAGTCTCATGAGTGACTTGCTCTTGAGAAGTCCTTCCTTCAGTATATGAATTCCCTCATTGGTCACATTGTTATGGCCTAGGTTCAAGGTTTCTAAACACTTTGTAGAGCCCTGCAAACAATTAGTCTCACTGAACATTTCATGCTCATATTATTAATAATAAGCCATATGTATACCTCACCTGTAAATGTAACATACTGTGCAAATGCAACATTACCAAATAAACCACACTGATCTGTGTCGAATCAGCAATGCATCTGTTAATCAAAACAAAAAAAATAAAACAAAAGAAAAAGGGGGGGGGGGGGGGCAGAAACATTCTCTACAAATCCAGCCAAGCTTTTAATCTTTTGCCTCTGTCCCTGTGGCACATTTTCCTCTCTGAATGTATTGTATGTGCATCATGCAATCATGTGTGTGTGTGTGTGTGTGTGTGTGTGTGTGTGTGTGAATGTGGGTGTGTTGATTTATTCTGCTGGATAGTAATAATGTACACACCAAGGGCAACTGTGTACCTTGGTAGGTCAGACGCATCATTAATGTCCTTTATGATATCATTATACTGTGGCAACCCTCAATAATATACAGAATAAGATCTGAACCTTTATATCAGTTTTCCTGCAGCAAAAACAAACAACAACAAAACAAAATAAAAACATTAAAAAAAATCACTTCTGTACACATTTTCTTAATACTTAGTTTGGCATTAGTTATCTGCACCCATGCCTTTTAGCAGCAAAATGCAACAAAAAAAGGAGTACTCACCAGCGCCCGACTCAGAGCGGCCATGGCCTGGTAAGTGATCTGATTGTTCCACAGCACAAGAGTTCTCAGCCCTTTGTCCAGGTTCTGCTCATATAGCCCATCACACACGTGCCCCACACCCACATCCTGATGCAGAAAGAAATGGTTTAGCCCACATGACGGTGCAGAAAGAAAGGTTTGTCAAATGACCCACCCAGTCCCCAATAAGCTATATGGTTTCTGTGGACATAAAGCACCCTGCTCATTTACTTACCAAATGACCCACACAGTCTTTAAAAATAAAAGAGCTGACATTACACTTGTTTTATCACACTGGTAAACTGCAAGCTATAACTGCAAAACTCTTTGTTTTCATTACGAGTTTCAAGGTTTTGATTATCCCCGTCTTCTGCCCAACCATCCCCTGCACCCAGCAGAACATGGCCCAGTTACCTCCTATCCACCCTATTTATGTTGTTTTTGAGAAGTCAGCTTAGAATTAACTCCTAGAAACAGTTCACAGGGACTGGGAGTGATGTACAAAACATTCTGTTCCTAAATAGTTTGAACACTTTTTTCTTTTTCCTAAGTTCTCTCTATGAAGAATGTTTATGTTGACCCAGAATATTTCACCCTGATGTAACTGTTGTGACTATGGGTTAAAAATCAATCATCTGTCTCTCCCACAATGCTGTCAAACACCTACGGCCTGCCTCTGTGGTGTGCTCCTAACCCACACATGGGCCGGATTCCTCCTGAACATCACGCATACAATCAGCTCTTATGCAAATAACCAAACAAAGATCATGCTGGTCAAAGAACAAACAAACATGTCTGATGCAGTATGTCATGGTCAATCTCTCATTAGGGTGGTCTTTCAACTGGGGTTTTATTGTACAAAGTTTTTATCCCAGTCAACCAGGACAGTTTTATCCGGGTGATGCCCAAGGTAAGCAACTTGGTGTTTTACACCCAGTCAACCAGTACAGCTATATAAGGGCAAAATACACAAGGTACTGTATACCCAGTACTGATTACCTATCACATACGAGACAAACCTACACCAGTCACAACAACTATACCTCCTCACCATGGTGGAAATGATGAACACTGACCTGTAAATGATTATTGCGAAGGTCCAGGAGTGTTAGAGAATGATTGTACTTGAGGAGGTTACCAAGCTGTATGCCATCACTTGGCATAAGACGGTTGTCTGCCAGGAACAGCTCTTGAAGAATATCATTCATCTTCAGTGCAGCAACTGAAATGTATATGCGCTCACGTCATATAAATGTAGATACACCACAGGTACATGTAATTCATTCCAGAATCAGACTTTGAACAGTGTGCAAAAAACAACAACTGTATTCTGCAAAGAACAAAAAACAAAACAAAGCAACAACAAAAAAGCAAAGTTGTGATAAAATATTTGAGCCAAAATCCTCTCTCTCTCTCTCTCTCTCTCTCTCTCTCTCTCACACACACACACGCACACACACACAAAGCAGAACCTTTATAGAAATGCTTCTTCCTTGGAACACCAGATTTACGCTTGTTTGTTTTAGCAAACCAAGTTTCTGAGAAAAAAATGAACTGATATCCCATGCCAAGAGGTACAGTATTGTGCACAAAGACAGTTCAGACACACAGAGACAAACATGGCTGACACAGTACCTAGAATGATGAGAGACCGCCCGGACAGGTACATGTTTTCCATGTGCAGAACAGTCAGGTGACTGCCCAGCTTGAGGGCTCGGCCGAAGATGGGGATGGAGCGGTCATTCATGTCACAGTTCCTCAAGTCTAGTGTGGTCAGGCATGGCGTCTGCAACAAAACAGAGGATGCACAGATTGTATCACCCAGGTCTGGTGGGCTGGTGTTCAGTGCTGGACTGAAATGTAAGCTCAGTTCTGGCAGTGGCACAATGTTCCCAAGTGAATGTGCTTGAGTTATCTAATGTTTACATTCCCTAACTCAGCATGAAATCAACACTGAACTCATAATGCGGAAACACTAGTAAATGTTCAGCTGATGTTGTGAGACACATTAGCAGCTGAATGTTTAATTAACATTAGCAAACAAAAAACACATTTTGCCTGAACAACGTTTAATACGCTGTTGTTTTTAATGGCAAAGTTAATTATCTCTCCAGTGGTTATTAATCAAATCTACACTACAGCTTAGACTTTGAGAGAAAACAAATCCACTGCTGCTGAAATGCCTAATACAAGTTAGTGTTTTCGTTATAACATTGCATCAATCACATAGGGTCACCTCAGGATGAGCCTCAAAGTCAAAATTCTTATACACCAGTTCAAAACACAAGTCACTGAATCACAGGTCAGCTGGATCACATTTCTTTGGACAGAAAAAGTAAAAATCACCTTCAAAAAATCAGTACCCAAAATGCATCAATTAACATCAGATATATGTTCACCCGTTTAAACTATATGTCACAGAATGTACACACTGCCAGCTATCAAAACTGCCCAAGACACTGCACAGATTTTTAGTTCACTGTTCACTCACCCGCCGAATGAGTCGTGAACATGCTTGCCATCCTCTGACGCCAATGTTTTTATTGAAGGAGATGTTGAGATGGCAGGTGGATTCATAGTACTCAATCATGTCAAACCATGCAACTGCACTCTGAGGAAAAAGCATATATATATATAGATACATATATATATATATGTGCACATATTATAAAACATATACTAACGGTATGTACATCATACCCAAATTGGATTTGTATAGTACACAAACATACCATTTGCAAACAAATAAATATACATAATTAAACTGGCAGATAAACTGACATGTATCAAAATATAAAATGTTGTTGCATTTGCTGTTGTCTGTAGATTCTTTATTAAAGAAGCTTAAAGTCTGTATTGTTGGAAAAAGAAATCTGTGCTTCTTTACAAATTATTATACTATTCAGAGCCTACCAAACAATCATTCATCCACCTCACTGCTCTCCTGCTTTTTTTTTTTTTTTTTAAATCACCAAAAATAAACAAGAATCTTTTTTATGCATGGCTAGAATTTCACCACATAATCCAGGTGAAAAAACTCCATCCAAATCAATGCTGCAATAATCTTTTTTAGCACGGCTAAAACGGCACCTCATCATCCAGGTGACAAGACTCCAAATCAATGCTCTTGAACTGAACCCGTCGTAGTATCTCCTCAAAAGTCTCGCACTGCTTGGTGTCAATTTTGTCACCTGGAAAAAAAAAAAAAAAAAAAAAAAGGCCGTTCACTGACATTCTCCTGCAGAGCATTCACAAACAGTTTTTACTTTACACACTAGTAGCTTTGGGTTTTGGAAAAGGTCCAGTTTGCAGGACATCTAACTTCAATCCTTTGTTCTTTCTCAACTGCACCTGTCCCTCCTCTTTTATATAATCATGGAAATTTGTAAAGTGCCTACCTCGTGGCTCAAAGCACTTTAATCCCTTTCTGCCCAACACTCTTCTCCTTCTTCTGCATGGCACCCAGCTTCAACAGTTCCAAGGCTCTGACACCTTTCAGTACATGCTGGTTTTGCTGATTTCATTTTCACATCAATTGTTTTGCATAAATGTAAACCCTTTCTGTTCAGCACACTTTTTCTTCTTCTGTATAGCATCCAGCTTGAACAGTTTAAAGACTCTGACACCTTTTAGTGCATGCTGGTTTTGCTAATTTCACTTTCACATTGATTAAAAAAAAATATATAATCCCTTTCTGTTCAGCTTCTTCTTCTTCTGTGCAGTGCCCAGCTTCTGACACCTTTAGTTTCAGTGCATGCTGGGTTTTATTGATTTTACTTTTGTATGGCTTATTTTTAATGCTCAGTACAAACAGACTGTAAGAGTTGAGTAAATGTAAAAACATCAGCAGGCTGCATTATTTTGCTGATTTTGTTTCTCTCTCCAAACACATCAACAAGAGGAAAAAGATCAGACACTTACAGTGCTATGTACAGCTTACAATGCCACAGCTTATTCTCTCTCTCTCTCTCTCTCTCTCTCTCTCTCTCTCTCTCTCTCTCTCTCTCATGCACACACACACACACACACACACACACACACACACACACACACACACACACACACACACAGAATCAGCATGTATTGCATACCAGCAATCTGTCTTTAATACTGCAGTTACCAGCCAAGTTCTGAGCTGTGCAAATGGGGCTTCGGTGGACAGAATTTAATCAAGACCAGCAGATGTGTTAGATCTAGACTGCAGACCCTGTACAAATCCATTGATGGCAGATGCTCACCAGAATGGAGGGACCTCAGGTAGGGGACAGCAGCAGGGTCAATTGGATGGCAAGTGGGAAACTGCTGGGCTGGCCTGATTCCCGCTTTGCATGTTTTACATATGATTGACCTGTATGCATTTTCTGACATGTTTGCATATAACATACATGGTTTTGTAAAAACGCTAGTGTGATCCCTGATACACTCACAATGTGTGACAAACAAGGTGTAAAAACAGGCTGAGCAGAGGATGAAACTGCCCACAAAGTGTGACTAAGGTCATAATATTAAAGTACATCTTTATTCTTTATAAATGTATGACAGAATGTGCATCACAAAGAAGAAATCTACCCCCCCAAAATGGACACACTAACTTGATCATTCAAAACACCCACACTTGACATCAATATTTAAAATCATTAATCGGTACTTACAATTCTCTGTCTCCCCTTTTTCTTTGTCTGTCATTCCTATTCATAACCCACGCATAAACCTAATGCAACTTGACATCAATATTTAAAATCAATACCTAAAATTCTCTCTCTACTTCTCCAGCAAAACACTGAATCACCCACCTTTAAGCACCAGTTTTTCCTCTCTTTTTCCATTGCAAGAAAAACCCTGCAGGAGAAAAAAGGCAACAGCACAGATATTAACACACAGTGACTAGATTATAAATATATATATGACATACATTTATTATGACACCAACATTTTGAATAACATTACTAATAACAGCTGTAAAGAAAAAAGATCAGCAGCTACAGACTAGAAGGAGGGACTGGGTTTTACCCTTGCTGACCCTTGTTTTACCAATGTAAAACCTATGTTGCATGAAATCTGTGTTCCAAAATTATATGGAATGCCTTCTGCAAAACCTATGTTGCAAGATTCACACTGAAGATACTGTAGAGAGATGTATGGATTTCATGCTGACAGATGTATGGATTTCAGCATGAGTAGCCCATTTTTAGGATCTTCCAAAAAACTCAACAACAACAAAATCAATCAACTCCCCCTCAGCAGGCTGGCCACTCAACAAACCAGGCCATAATTGAATTCAAGACTGTGCACAGGACTAATCCACCATCACAATCCACCCCATACCAAAGTGCTGTTTGCGACTTTTTCTTTCTCTCTTTATGCACATACTGCTGTTGGCAATTCTATTTCTAGCCACAGCCAGGTTTTTCCCTTGCACTGTTCATTACAGTGAGTTACATTCACTTTACTTTCCCAAGACAACTTCCTGCAACAGAAATCTTGGTGATGTCATACAGTGGGATAAAACTTTAAAGTTCCATTCCATGACATCAGAGGTTTTAATAAATAATAAATAAACATTCCTGATGCTGCTGCTGCTAACGATGATGATGAATGTGGATGACAATGGCACACATCTGAAAGATGGACCTCACACAACACAACTCAGGGACAGGGAAAAATACCAACAGTTCTAAAGAAAGTGCTCCATCAACATCACATTCACCACATTATGCATGGCCATCGCATTCTGGATTAGAACCTACACTGAGGCTTGTCTACAGCGTAGGAAGCGGTGATCAATAACGCAACTTCTTTCATCATCGATGATCACTATGGCTTGACAGAAACAATGGCTCCTCTCTCAGCACCACCTTCCTTAGGGCTACCAGGTCCATAATCAGCTTCTCCTTCAGGGGGCGCCTCTTCGGGCCTGGTGGCCTCCCACAGGGTGCCACCACATGAAGGAACAAATGCTACTACCAGCTAACAACATGCATGCCTGGAGAACAGTGTTCTGGCAGCTTACCTCTATTTGCTGTACAACTTTGTTGAGCGGCTTTGCACCATGCTTTTCACAACTCCTCCTGTATGCTGATAGAATGTCCTGGGCTGTCCATCTGGGAGCTATGCACACAGTCACACACAGTTAAAACTATAAAAATCACAAGCATTCATAGTATACAGTGTGCTAATTCACTGCATGTCTAACAGGTGCCATGGACAAATATGTAACAGAATTAGAAAGAAGATACATTTCTGCAAAGGACAATGTGATCAATAGCTTCCTGCATAGAGCCTTCCCTACATTATTTTCTTTTGCAGCACTGATAGTGACATATGGTGACGGTCGTGGCACAGTGGCAGCCACTCCATCTGAATGAAGCCTATGCCACGTAATGCTACGCATGAGCAGAGGTTTAGGAACAAGTCTTCTTTAGACTGTGGGTGGAAAGCAAACTTTTTCCCATTCACATCATAGCCAGAACAACGGGTCAAGTGAAAGAGGGTCAGGAAAGATGACATTGACAAGACCTGTCACTTCAAATGCTTCTTTTCTTTCTCTTTTCAAAGAAGTCACAACATCCAAACCCACTGCAGTGGCTTTAACCCTGAGGAGAAAAAAAAATCCATTCAAATATCTGTTTCTGCCATTCTCTATTACTCTGTGTGATGTTGCACATGGGTAAATTTGAATCTGTGCCATGTGCATGGGTAATGCTGAGTGCAAGGCACTAAAAGTGAGGTCAAAACACTGACATGACAAGCTAATGGACCTCGTCTCATCTGAGTGAGCACAAATGCAAAAGGCATATATATATGTGTGATGCTGGGGGCTGGTAAACTATAGGGCAATGTTCTTCACAGCTTCAACTGCCCCACTTACTTTAGCTGTAAGTTGTAAAGGAATACCTCATTACCTGACGCTGTTTGGGAACTTGATACACACCTTGCCTTGTGTGTGTGTGTGTGTGTGTGCATGCGTGCATTACTATGAACTACCCTGTGTTTGTGTGTGTGTGCATGTATGCATGTGTGTGTGAATGTATGCATGCATGTATATTATGTGCATAACTGAAAGCCATTAGCAACAGATTTGTTTCATAAGGACATTAAGTTTTATTGTATAAACTATTTTAGCTTCCTTCTTTAGTCCATCGTCCAAGGGCATGCAGGTCATTGATTCACTCACTCAGTACACACGTAATGCTGTTTGTGGCTTCAGCTTAGAACTTGAATTTAGTAGAACTAGAAGTTTCCTCTGACCAATATCCTGTATCCTGTCTGAAACTATGAAAGTAAATTTACAGACCTATTTTGTTTGACTAACTGATAATGAAATAGACAATATGGCTAACAATGTAGACAAATACGGAGCAACCTCTCAAATATGCACTGCCCATGATTAAGCATAATTTGCAATTAGTGTTTCTCTTTTATACTGTAGCTACAATTCATGCATCTACTAATGACAGAGAGATTTCCTTCTGTGTCACTGCTGGAGAGAGAATGCAAAACATACATTTTCCATCTTTCTCTCTCTCAACATAAGTTTTTACACACAGTGACTGAAGACCAGAAGGGAAGGAGGCTGGGAGAGGCTGGGAGAGGAAGAGAGATCCAGAGGTCCACAAACCACATGCACATATGGAAGTTACACCACTGAACTGACTGATAATTGATATATACCTATAAAACTAGACAGTAAAAATGTATGCATGATTGTAACTTAAGTATTCTATTAATGATTACAGAACATGACATAGTGTGTCTTCATACACTCATAATTGTATAATAACATGTATGAACGGATCTCGATCGTGTAATTGTATCCCATTCTCAAGTCTAGGGCCACTGATCTGTGATCATCTGGTAATGGCATTGGTCTTGATCTTGGTCTTGATATTGTACGTTGCTGGACCTAACTTCAGGCATAATATATGCAACAGGAGGGGAGTTCACACGTGTGAATTAGATGGTGATTTGGGTGGCGATCTGTCATTTGAAGTCCTCAAGCATGGTCATTCTCATTGTCAATCCATCGTCATTTGTAACTGTATGCTGAAGTAAGCTTGTAATGTTACTTAGTTAGCAACTGGATTTTAATGCCCTGTCCACCACACTGACACAGGGTCACCTCAGGATGATCAAACTTTTGTCATCATTTATAAGCAAATGCACATTTCACAGCTCTTCTCAAATGTAAACTCTTCAAGTCAAATCTACAAAATCAATCACCACACAAATTATATTAAAAAACAAGTTCTACAAAGCAAAACACACACACTTAGTATACACACTATATAGTGCATAGTTCAGTAAATGTTGCCCACTCACAGAGCCCAAAGTTCTAATTTCACAGCTGGCCACTTTACTTTAAAATGCAGGCAGAAAGTGTCTAATTCACAATTGACATGCAGTGACAGCTTGAAAATGAATGATAATATTAATAAAATAAAATGCCAATCAATATTATGAATATATAATTGTTGTAACAAGTATATTTCATAAATCATTGATGTTCTTTATCAAAAACAATAACAACAACTCATCAATATCTACTTTTATAAATTACATGTATTATTATATCATGATCGTTACTGTATCACACATCATGATATTCGCAGAAGTTTAAACTGTGTTATAAATATCCCTTAAACTTCCAGTTAATGTAAAACATTTTTTTTAAAATCAATCTCAAAGTTCACTTAACTCTCATGCAACTTGTCACATGTATATGAACACCAAATCCAGCACTGAGGTGGTACTCTAGTACAGCACTACTAGTCTAGTACTACAGCACAAAGTTCTTTTTGCCTTCTGCTCCTAGTTCAGATTCTTTATTCACCAAGTTTTACAACAAGGAAATTGTCTCAAGCCTATAGGATCCTATATAGTGATCTACATATAATACTAATACAGTCCAGTGACAGACTGAATAAGCACAGATCTATATAATGCATGTGCACATCCTGGTAAATTATCTTTTAAAAAATTTCTTGTCTTTTTAAGTATTTAATTTTTACTGAAAATTTCAGTTGCTGGATGGAAAAGGAAAATTTATTCTTTGATCATGTTGTAGCATTATGGTGGATATAATGGCCTGGCCTCACTGAACTTACAGCTGGAGCCATGCCAGATGCAGCATCAGGGGTGGCCTACTAGAGAGTGCTGATACTTTTCATTTCACTTCCAGGACTCATAGTCATGCTCATGGTTTTTGTTGACCACTGTAATCAATGGCTGACATTCTGATCTGCCTGGTAGGGTAAGAGGAAGTGAGGGCTGCTTGGATTTTTCCATTTGGACAAACTTGTTGGCACACCATGGACATGTGTCATGTCAATACAGCCCTTCAGCTCTTGGGACCCTGTGTGGCTTTGCTCTATGCTGGCTACACTAATGTCATCCCGACAAAACTGCACACCACCAACTTTGTCAGGGAGCAAGACCAACGAATCCATCATGGTAATAATCTGTTGCACAACTTATTCTCATTACAAGGCATGCACCTGTAGGCCAGTTAAAGTCACTTCCTTATAATGATAAGTGTGGCCTATACTGCTGACTGAAAACTGTTAATTTTGACTGCCAGTACTGACATATATATATATATGTTCATTTTTCAAAAATCTTTTGTGATAGTCACCATTTTAAATGCATATCTTTTTGACCCCTGCCCTGTTGTTTGCAATTAAGACAAAATAAGTGCATATCATCAAATCAATGCAACTGGCAGCATAGTTATGGTGTACTGTAACTATCCAGTTAGACCATGTAAAGATTAGACCATGTTTTTGCCTTAACACACTTGCAGTTGCAATGAACACACACACACACACACACACACACACACACACACACACACACACACACACTGGAATAATGGTCAAATCTACATTCTGCTAAACCAGCTGTATTCTCAGATTCTGGAGAACAAATTCAGGTGTTTTGTGAGTCTCAGAACGCATTCTGTAAGTGTAGAACTACCACTGTACCAAAAGCTGACTCAAAGAGCCCAATAGTTTGAACATATCGGTTTCAAGGGGAGCACCCCAAACAACAACAACAAAAACTCGCGTCCAGAGCCTACAGATACTAATTACTAAGTCGAGGACAGTCACACACGGACATGATGAACTTTGACACACTACCTTCTTTCCATGGATCAGGTGGTTCACAGTACCCAGATACAAAACTTTCCTTTGGAAACGAAATGCCACGTCTCAGTTTTGATTTACTGGGTGACTGTTCTACAGGCTGAGCATCACTTTTATCATCAACACAATTATCGTCTGCCTTCTGGAACAACGACCCTCCCCCATCAGCTGGATCTTTCGCTTTGTTTACTTCCTGTCCATCGGAAAACCCATTTTCAGTCGCTGTTCTCCGACTTTCCTCGCCAGGTGTAGAAGCTTGAACTTCGGTGTCAGACATTGTCATGTCTTCAATATCTCCTGCATTTTCAAGAAGAAAGGCTGCGCCTGTGCTGAGTAGAAATTAAATTAAGTTTTTGTTTCCACTGGAGCTCCGTCACTCCGCCGCCATTGTTTTGCTGCTTGCGTCATGTCACTTCCGCTGATGTGTTTGTTAACTTTCCTTTGATTGGATGGACAAGAGTTCCAGACCAAGGAAATGCGCGGTCTCTCCCTCGCTGCTTTGGCGGACATTTCGAGCGTGTTCTGGAGGAAAAACATCGAAGTTGGGGGTGTTCTTTCTTTGTAAGTTAGCTGTGACACAGACAGAAAGCGTGACGTAGCCTTTGGAAAATGTTTTGAAGTCTGTAATTTCCATTTCACCGTGCTTTGATTAAGTTGATGATCAGGAAACACGGTATCAACTGACATCAAACTAGTGGGTATTTTTTTTTTTTTTTTTAAATTATATAATATAGAATATATATATTTTAGCACGACCACAAACTGACAAAAGGTTCTTCTCTTCCGTCATTGAGGGACTCGTGTTATGGGCCATAATGTGTCGGAGTTCCTAATAAACTGATTGTTTTAAGTAGGTGTGATTACAGCACTGAAGGACAAACGGGCGCTGAGCTACAACCCGCTTCCAAGTTTTCTTCGAAAACGAAAACGAAATTATGAAAATGCTGCCGGGTAATATCCAAGGAGGCAGTCGGAAATTCATGTGGCATTTTGAACGGCATTTTATGTCACAAATACCATCAGGTTCATTCAAACAGGGTTATAATTCTTATATCAAGCGAATAAACCCAAAATTTACAACAAAGTAAGTTCTATAAGTAAGTACTAAAGTAGTGCCCAGGCGCTATAATGATCAGCAGTATGATCATGGGCCTTCAACGTGAAGAAGATGAAGAAGAAGTGAACATGATGCTTAATGTCCACAGAACCGTAAGGCTTATTAGGGACGGGATGCAAGAAAAAGTGAGTTTTACCATTTTATATGTGTCGATCCAAGCCAGATCAAGAGGAGGGAGGTGAGCTGGACTCTCATGAAGAAGTTAGATGCTTTTGCAGGTCCAGGCAAGATCAAGAGGAGGGAGATGGTGCTGGGTTTGAAAGTTGGACTTCTTTTGCTTCAGTTGTTTTCCAGTGACGGAACTGCGGGCATTGACTTTGTGACTGTTCCGCATAGCAGTTGGGACAGCAGTTGTGAAGTACAGTAGTTGCTGTGCAATGCCAAGCGGACACTGCCGTAACATTTTGTTGTTCTGGCGGTGGTCCACAGCAGCCTTGATCTGGGTTGGCACCTGTCTTGAGTCTTCACTCTTCTTTTCCCCCTTCCCCCTTTGTCCCTGTCCCTAATAGGCCACCTCGCCTCCATGGACATTAAGCAAAATTATTCATTCATTCATTTTATGTGTCTTTCACTGTTTCAGTTCAGTGTGTGTGACTCACTTGTCTACACACTGTAATCAAAATCACTTTCTTGCAAATATTGGCTTCATTCGCTAGATAATGACCCTGTTTGAGTGATTCTGGTGGTATTTGTGACCTAAAATGGCATTTAAAATGTCCCAGGAATGTTTAACCGTCTCCTTGGATATTACCTGCTGCCCTGGATCTCGGGAGACATTGTCATTGATATTAATGACAAAAATTAGATGCCAAAGTTTACATTACATAGTGAGTGCTGTTTCTGCCTCTTTGAATAATGTGATTTTTGAACCATGGATATTTTTTTTTATCAAGACTGATTTTCCTAAAACTAGTAAGAGTGGGGCAGGAAGTGGGACTCACTCACTCAGTAAAGTCAGTGGCACAGAGGAAGAGTACTCACTCTCAGAAGCCAAAGTTAAGCACCATCAAGCCCGATCACCAAATGGATGGGTGACCGCTATGTGCTAGGCTTCGCTCCTGCCCTGAGGTTTCCCAGGAATCAAATTCTGTGCAGACCATGAAAGTCCAAACTCTACAAGGACTGAGGTCCCCTGTGTGTGTGTATATATATATAATACATATTATATGCCAAAAGATCTCGTACGCATTTAAAGATCCTGTGTAGTCCATGTCTGAGTGCGGTGGATTATGGAAACACCAAAATAATGCAGCATGCACTGAAAATGTCAGTCTTATTTTTCAGTGCTCTCCCCATTTTTCCGTTGGCATTTGTACCAAAACTGGGTGTTGCCAACATATTCCATCAAGATCAAGGACACTATATGGAAGAAGACAACCCTGTTCTTATTCACACTTATATAAAGTCTATAGATGCAGCAAAAAAAAACTGATCTTATTCACACTTAGATAAAGTCTGTAAATGCAGTAAAATGTTTATTACTATTACAATATTAGTAATATATATTATTACTTCATTATATTTATATTACTTTTATTACTAATATTAGAGCTGCACATTTGCTTGCAGTAGAGGTGGGAGTTGGGGCTACAGTTTACACTGCAGCATCATACAAGCATGACTGCTTGCTTGCATGACTATTTGACCCAGCAATCTTTCTTATTTCTAGCTTTTTCAGTTTTGGTCCAGCTACCCCCCAGGTTGTTCTTAGGTGACTCCATGACAGTCTTTGCAGTTTACGGAATTGTGTGTGTGTGTTGACAGCAACACTTAGAAAGTTATACAGTTGCAATAAAACAAACAGTACTTCTTTTTTTTTTGATGGACATTTTGTATATACTTTTACAGAATATCAAGGAAGATGCCAAGAGCTAGAGCAGGAAGTGCAGGTAATATTGAACAATTTATGCCTTGTGTTTACATGTGATAATGAAGAGTATTACATATATATATATTACTAATAATATATAGAACTGTATACACTTATACATACTTCATTACTTGGCTGTGGCACACATGCATACTTGCATCCACACGAAAGAATATGCAGACTTGCATATATCTTGTAACACATAGATATTTTATAAAAAATACCATTGCTTAGACAGTTGTAAAACAGATGACAACTCGCACTTATGATATTGCATGGTAAATACCAACCTGACGGTAACCTGTAAAGCCAGTCATCTGTATGCATATTAATTTATTATTGTCTAAACAAATTCTCATACTCACACAATCACAGTCATACACTAGAAAAAACTGTAACTGAGTAAATACAAATTGTAATAATTTTGCTACTATATAGTACTAATATAGTAATAATATAATAAATGTATGCAATGCATGTAAACACTGTAAATAGTGTAATGTTGATTTGTAGTGTGTGTAAAGTGTAACTCAGAGTACCCCAACTGTCATGCCACCACAAAGGGGTAAAAAATCAATGCCCCACTCAAAAAACAACTCCTGCAGCCATGAGTTCCTCTCTGTGAAATGCAAGGCAACCCAAAAAACAATAAATCAGCAATCACCTGTGCATATAAAAAAAAAGTTGATCACAACACATAGCCTCATAGGCAGCCCAGGCATCCATGAATTGATAAATTTGGCTGCAGCAAACACTTTACATCAACTAACACTTCTAGAAGCAGAACACCATTTAAAGTTTTACTTTTAGTTGATTGTTAAATGTTATTGTAAGTGAGAATGAGGCCTTTTAAACTTTGGATGCATTAAAATTTAAATAAAATCAACAACAAAAACCAAATGAAATCTCTAATGTCATAGTGAAACTGAAAATTGTTGTCCTCGTGTAATGATGTATGGTCACTTTGTGACTTTTGATTCTAACTGTAACATGTCATACATTCTGTGACCACTGTACTGTACTACTGTTAGAGTTACTGTGTGAATGACACCTGCCTGATTTTACTGTCAGTGTAGTTGTTTGGGTTTTATGATGTTTCTAGTTCTTTTTTATATATATTTAAGATTGATACTTTCTGCATGCTTCAGGTGTCCAGAAAGGGAGAGCCCCCAAAGGACACAAGTTGCCAGAGCGGTTTCCATCAGGCGAGGTGTTGCTGCAGACGCAGCCGTACAAAAAGAAATGGCAGCTGGGAGACATTGTTGGACAAGGTGGATTTGGTCTCATCTACAATGGTAAAACTTGGTTTCTTTGATTGCAGTCATATTGGAGTTCAGATGTAGCTTAGAGATGAACCCTGGTCTCAGGCATGGTGCTGCAAACTCCTCTGCATATTCTGCAGACATTTCCTGAGCATGGTTGTGCAACTGATGGAAACTTAAGGGTGTTGGTTATTGGTTGTCTCCGTTCAGGCTCCCATTGTTGGGAACAACCTTCCTGCTCTGACACTGCAGTTCTCTTTCAGTCTCACAGTTTAGAGCGTCTCTTCAAGTTAAAGCCTTTCTTTTTACTTCTGCCTTCTCTGACCTATTCTAAACTTCTCACAGGCATTAGATGCTGTACTGAAGTGTACCTGTACTTTGTTTTGGAATTGATACAGGGAGGGTGAAAGCGAGGGATGGGGGGGGGGGGGGGTATATGGGTCAAATTCTTCTGAAAACTGGACCAAAGAGGGTGCCGCTTTCCCAGTGAAATAAAAATTAAAACATAAAACTTTATACTGCTATATTTCTGATGTAATGTGTTTGGAGAAATAAGGGAAATGCCACAATGTGTGATTAGTGAATGCATCATTATTTTTTATGCTATGAGACTTTTTTGGTAAAAATCATAACATTTTCATGGCTGTCATTGTGATATGGCTATGGGAAGGTTAGGTGATCACAGATATTTCTTTGAAATTGTTCATAATTGAAATAAGGTGGCTAGCTCTTACATACAAATGATATTTATTGTGTGTTGCTTCCTACTAACAGCTCCAAAGAAAACATAATCAGTGTCTCATGCATTACCGATGGTGTCTTCTGAGTGTGTGGCATGATATCGAGACTTGTTCACAACAGAAACTAAAGAACTTTATTTTTTCATCTGCTTGGTAGATAACCACATTTCACCTTCTTTCTAATGCTTGTTTGATGACATGAGAGTGGATACCAAATAAATTACAATCACTTCTTAGGGGTGGTTGATGTGCTGTCTTAAAATGGTGAAATGTGCGAGCACACAAAAGAACTAGTTCTGTTAGTACCATTGACTTTGACCTACCCTAACATATGAGTCCACATCAGCTGACTTGTGGCTGCAATGTTTGACTTTTTTTGCACTGTGTGTGGTGTATTGTTTTACTACAAAAGGGAAAGTACTGTGGTGTCTTCAGGGGTGAGGGCTGTAAACAGTGTAATGCTTGTGACATATTTGTTCCCAGTAGGCTGAGTGTTTGTATGCAGCGTTTTGTAACCAAACTTGGTATTGTGGTGCACCACCATGAGCCGGACTGTCATGCAGAAAAATTGGGATTCTATCTTCAGCGTCAAGGTCATAGTGTGTGCTTATATAATCAAAATATGACAGTTTCTACTATATCTATTATTAGTTCTAAACCAATGAATCTTTAGTAACCATATCTATTTTTAGTTCTAAACCAATGAATCTTTAGTAACCAGACTCAATTGTTTAAGAGGCAGGAAAGCAAAAGATTTTTTTTTTTTTAAATAAAATAAAAACTTAAAAATATTTAAGAAGGGACAGATATTCCTTTATTAATTAGGAAATATTGTATAATAAAAAGGACAAGAGTCAAACTGGCCATTGAGCCAACTCTATTTGTGCATTTCTGGTGTCTTCTGTAACATGCAAGACACTGACCTATGATGTAACATAATGCACAAGTAACCAAGTTCCTATCACCCTGTTAATTTATGTCTTGTATTTGTGTACATAAGAGATGTCAAGCCTTCATTTCCAAATAACAACATTTAAAAATTCATCTTTTGAATTTTTACCCTCTGTCACTATCAGTATCACTATCACACAGTATCAGTCTATGTCAGTTTTTATAAGAATGACCCATATGTATGAGGGAAGAGAGTGAGGAATAGAGTGAGTTATGTAAATTGTAATGAATTGTCTAGTATTATACTAGAATGTTTAATGTATATATAACACTATATAACACTTTGAGAATCACACATGTATTATACTTTTATGGAGGGATTCAGTGTTTTGGGAATGCATTCATTATTATTATTATTTTCCAAACTAGAAATAGAATCTGTGAGGTTGTTCAGTAGTTGTTTTTTATATTAAAAATGAGTTTCTTGGGTGTATTTATAACTGTATTGCAGCTTCTGATGTGACTGATGGTCCTGCCAGTGCAGAACCTTCTTGTGTGGTCAAAATGGTATGTAGCTAACAAACGTCTATAGATAATTGTTTATTTAGTCTGTGTTGGTTGGTTACGCCATCAGCCATTGACACTGTTGTTTTACACCATGAGCTCTCTCTGTGTGTAATGAAACACGTATCTTTTTGTTTTTAATTTAAGGCCACCCTTTTTGACTCCATTTATCATGAAAGTATTGTAAAATTATATCCTAACCTTTGGCAAAAACTGCCTGTTAATGTTATTTCTAATGGTGTTGAGAAGGACATGTTTTTGATGCCTGTCCCACTTGCAGTCACTTGTCTGTGAAAAACTTTTCTCCCTCACAAGATCAGGAGCAGCTGCAGCTTTAATAGTCATTCAACATGTATGCTTCATTTGTTATAAATAAATACTGGATGGTCACTTTTGATGATAATTGATAGATTATAATTTTGGCATGTTGTTTTGAAACTGAAAGTTTGATAAAATGCTAAATTGAAAGTGATCAGTGTTTTTACTGCCCTTATTTTAATCCATATTTTCTCTGTGAAGGAACCGCTGGATAATGGGCCGCTGTTCTGTGAATTCCACTTCTATCAGCGAGTAGCTAAGCCAGACAGCAGTAAGTAGATCTGTCACTTCAAACAGTAGCTGAGCCAGGCAGTAAGTAGCTCTGTCTCTTTAAACAGCAGCGAAGCTTGACAATAATAAGTAGATCAGCAGTAACTTGTAAGTAGATCTGTCATTTCACAAGTAGCTAAGCCAGACAGCAGTAAGTAGATCTGTCACTTCAAACAGTAGCTAAGCCAGACAACAGTAAGTAGATCTGTCACTTCAAACAATGAAGTAAGTGAACAAATAAATGATCACCTTCCCAGGCTGAACCCACCAGGTACCATACTGTAGAATACTGAACACAACCAGTATCCATAGCAGCAGGTATTTGAAGAAGGACATTTCTTTGTATTTCTTGCAGCAGTAATGTATTCTATTACTTCTGTCTCATGGACATGGTGCTGAAGTTATTCTTTTTTACTCAGAAAGTCCAATAAACGGCCAACACACTTTCAGCTTAATGATGTGTATATGTAATGACCTATGTTGGATGGCTGTCAGGCCATGGCAAAAATAATACCATAACCACTGGCATTTTCTTAGATCTTGAAACCAGTCAAAGCCAGACCTGTCAGCTTCAAAAGGTGCATTACAATGGCCTGGACTGGGCATACTCATACTAGCCTCATTGACTATACAGTACAGCTTATATTAATTATAATTAATTAAAAGGTCACAGCAGCATGAAAATGTATTACTGTTAGGGACAAATTTTCTTCAATTATTTTTTTCTCCCCTACCCAGATCACAGTTGTACTTGTAGGATCTCTGAGTGCATACAGAGAGGGAGATTATGGTATGTTTCAAGTGACCTTTCAAAAGGAGACTGTGTGGAACAACTGTTAATGTACATTTTTCTCAAACACAAAACTGAATTCCATGCTTGATCATTGACATTGTGCTGTTTGTCATTTTGTCTAGTGGCAAGTGCCTAACAACAGCAACCTGAATGGCACTGAGATTTTAGTTCCCAGTGTGTTTGTAGTATTAATTGTCACTGAGATTTTAGTGCCCAGTGTGTTAGTAGCATTAATACTGTAGAATCAGAATTTTTAACGTCCCCTCAGCTGCAAAGGGTTTTCTCAGAACAATTTCCAGTAGGTAGCAGGTACCTTTCAAAAAAAAAGAATACTCTTGCAACAGCTGACCACAGCTCACACTGTCAATGTCATGCTCTGTGTTCTTGTGAACTGCAGTTGTTGAGTGGGCAAAGGTGAAGAAACAGCGCTACCTGGGAGTGCCGCAGTTCCTGGGTTATGGCCAGCACAAGAAGGGAGACAAGCAGTATAGATTCCTGGTCATGCAGCGTCTGAGCACTGACCTCCAGAAAATCTTTGAACAGAACGGTAGATCCTTCTCTGAAAAGACAACCTTTGGGGTTGGTCTTAGAATGGTATGACAAGTTGAATTTACATCTTATTCTGTGAAATATTGCTTTGTTAGTTATCAACATTTTTGTGTGAGCGTAAAAAAGAAGAAGTGTGGATCAGGGGGAATGGGTAAGAGACTAAGACTTTGGATATCATGTAAGAATGGCTTTCTGCCTTTCTTTTCTATTGGCCAAAGCTTCTGTTGTGAATGTGGACAGAACAGAACCCTTGGCAAACAAACAAGACTAAGGTCTCTGGTCTATATAAATAATTTACTTTTAGTAAAATCTTCAAGTTCATATGCACATTCTGTGCATAATTTGGCTTGAGTGATGGGTCTGTGAGATATAACATTATCTGGGTGAATTTGCATTTGCTAGGTATTAGCATTAGATTATGCAGTGAGAGACAGTGAGTATAATTATATGAGATGAGTGCATGTGTGTGTGATGACCTTGAATTATTAAGAAACTATTTGATTTTGAATTCAGTGTTTGTGCTTTCAAATTAAAGTTTAATGCATACAGTCAAACAAGAACTTTAATTTCCTGCTGGGATGAATAAAGTGCATTGTTACTGTTAAACTGCAGGCATGATACTTGTATGGGGGGGGGGGGGGGGTTGTTTTAAAGTACTTTGCTGACAAGGAATGCTGTTGAATTATTAAGATACTGTTTAAATTCAGTGTATGAGTATGATTTAATGATTGAACAGCAACTTTAATTTCCTGCTGAGATGAACAAAGTATGTTATTATTTCTAAGCTGCAGGTATGATAATTTTGAATGGATTTTTGTGTGTGTTCATTGACAAGGGATGCTGGTAAAAACTAAATTGTTGCACAGGATATTTCATACTGTGCTGTGAGAGGATACTCGTAATGGTGCTGGGTAGTCTCATTTGGTGTCAATGTTGCCTACCACTTTTCAGCTGGATGCTTTGGAATACATCCATGACAAAGGCTACTGCCACGCGGACATCAAGGCTGCCAACATACTGCTAGGTTACAACGGAGGCAAAACGGATTGCAACCAGGTTTGTGGGTCAGCAGCATAATAATAATTATCAAAGTATCAAGCACAAAATCTTGTCCATATAGACTATTCTAAGTGCACACACACACACACACACACACACACACACACACACACACACACACACACACACACATCTCTCTCTCTGACTGTACAAAACTTAGTTTGCACAATGCTTAATACACAAGAACTGTGCCTTTAAAGGGGTCCAGTTGTAGCCCAGCTGAATACTCTGGGTGTCACCCTGTATATATTAAATGCAACTGTACATTGACAAATGCATTCCATGGGGTGAGAGGATTGTGTGTGTGTGTGACTGTTCTATTTCCCTGCCACATGGGGAGCTAGCTGTACACTATCTTCAGAGGATATTTCTCCATTTCCGGAGGGTGGGTGGATGCTGTAATGCAAGGAGCTTATTACGGCTGAAGACAGTCCCCACATAACGTGCTGTGCATAGCAACATTTTAATGTAGCCTTGGTGTTCTTGCTGGTGTCAGTGTGTTGTGACACAGCCCAAGCCTAGGCAGAGTGGTGTCCAGTGTGTAGGATGTTGCTGTGGTGTGCTAACGTAATCCTTTCTGCCAGAAACCCGTCTTGGGTGGTGTAGTGTTTGGGCTTTGAAGCATTATACTTGATGTAAATAAGATTCTTTATTGGCCATGCTAAAATCAAACACAGAAATGTGTCTCATCTGCACATTATGTAACATTAAAGTCTAACACACACACACACACACAAAATAATGGTTGCCGGGTTGGTCTACCATTTTTTTAATTTTGAATTATTACTCTTCTTGTGGTCTGTGTCAGGTATATTTGGTAGACTACGGCCTGGCGTATCGTTTTCTGGTCGATGGAGCGCACAAGCCCTACAAGGAGGACCCCAAGCGAGCGCATGACGGAACAGCTGAGTATGCGAGCAGGGATGCTCATAAGGGAGTTTGTGAGTATTGCTTTTTGACTTGAATGAATGAAAATTGTTGCCACTCTGTTTAATAATAAGTTTTCATCTCTCTAGCTCTGTGGCTGTGTGCGTTTAATCATAAATATTCATTCATCTCTCCAGCTCTGAGGCTGTCCACATTTAATAATTAATGTCCATTTATCTCCCCAGCTCTGAGGTTATCCATATTTAATAATGAATGTTCATTCATCTCTCCAATTCTGAGGCTGTCCACATTTAATAATTAATGGTCATTTCGTTTTTGAATGGTTGCAAAAAGGGGTTTTCTTCCCCCCTCCACCCCTCCACCCCCTTCAAATCTTGTTAAAAGGAAGCATGGGATGCCATTTGTGATTTTATCCAATGTGTTCTGGGTCATATTTTTGTAATTACTACTAGAATAACTAGTGTACATGCATTCCAGGACAAAAATGTGATTGATATATATATAATTTAGAAAGTAATCATCCAAATGTATTTGATCAGCTCCATCCAGAAGAGGAGACCTGGAGATCCTTGGCTACTGCATGTTGGAATGGTTGGCTGGCAGTCTACCCTGGAACAACTATGTGGCCAACAAGGACAAGGTTCGAGACCTCAAGATAAAGTACGTCACTCTTTTCTTCCAGACTGGGAGTTTCAGTTTGTCATTCCACACACAGCCTTAACGTTACATGGTAGTTGGTACAACATGCGTGTCACTCCTTTCGTTCTCAAACATGTGTATGTGTGAGCCTGTGCTTATGCCAGGCTGCCTGAGCATTAGTAATGCTATATAGTACATTAGTAGTAATTATAATGACAGTAACTTACATTTATGAGGCACCCTTTCTCACAAGAACTTTTACTTAGCACTTTACAAAATATTATTGATGACTCATACAAATGATGCAAGTGCCACGGATACATTCTGCCAAGCACAGATAATGTGCTCATCACATGCATGCAGCATGCATTTCAGGCGATTTTGTATATTATTCATTTATGTAAATGTTCAGTTCTTTCTAGTAGACAATGTATTTTTACAATTTGCAACAGGTACATGAATGACCTGCCAGGATTGTTCAAGGCCTGCTTTGGCTCCAGACCCTGCCCAGGTAAGTCAGTATTATTGGAGCGGGGATAGCTCAGAGGTAGAGCAACAGACTCATGATTGAAAAGTCTCAGGTTCAAGGAGTGGCAGGAGAATTTTCTTCTCCAGGATCAGCTTTCTGTGCTGACTCTTATTTTTGGTATCTGTTTCACCCCAATGTTACTGCAATAGCATGTTAAAAAAAATCCAGGTCACTGCCAAAAATGCAGGTGGCAGGTTACAGCTAAACATGCATGCAGCCTATGTATGTGATTTCAAATAAAGTGACATTGTAGGCTGTTGTATGGTATACACAGATCTTGCGCTTAGATGGCAGCAGTTTCGTGTGGCACCCGCCACATAATAACTAAATGGCATCGCTGTAACTGCTTTGGTGGATATCCAAAATGCGCTGTGTAAAGCTACATTCACTCATTCAGTCACATGCAAATAGAGTGCAATGGGTCTGCTCAGAAGCAGAGAATTGTGCTATGGTTACCATTGCGAAATGCTTAGGGCTTATTTTGAGATGAGGCACCCAACAAGTATTCAAATAAGTAAATCTGCGGGGGCTTTTGGCCTTTGACTGTCTGGGCGTTAGGGGTGTGGTGGGAGTTTGTGCAAATCGGAAAAGAAAATTGACTAAACTGTTAACGCTGCTTAACACCAGCTCACACTTTCATCACAAGGCTTTATTTTTCCTTTGGTACTTGCAGAAGGTTTGAAGAAGTATTTTGGCGTCGTCAGCAAGCTTGCGTACGATGAGAAACCTGACTACAATCAGCTGCGCCAGTTTCTGCGCTCTGGGACCAACAATGAGTGGGTGCTTGGTTTGTCAGACGAGGGCTCACCAGCTAAGGTGAGGGTGTGTTACTTTGGTGGTTTTGTTCATTACCCTAAGGCATTTTGTTGGGGGCGGGGGGGGGGGGGGGGGGGGGGGGGCTCTGAAAAATAAAAAAGCTCTTTCATTTGGATGGTGACTTGTGCGGGGTGTTCCCTTATGTACTGGAGAGAATGTGAAAAGATGTGAAATTTAGTTTGGTCTCCTCATGTGTGATCAGTTGTTTTGGTCAACTCTTGTCTTGTGTAATAGGCACTGTTGGACACAAAAACAGACGGCCCTGTTTCCTGACAAGCCAGAGGTATCAAGGGTTCCCTTGTTTACACTACGAGTCGATCAGAAAAGATAGTTTGGTGTGCCTCTTCTGCTGCTGGGAATTCTATCGTCCTAGTTTATTCAACTTTATTTTTGGTCCCCAGTCATCTTGTAACATAAAACATGTGTCATGAACAATGAATTGGACCTTTTACTTGTGCTTTGATGAAGTTTGTCTTGCTGCTGGCATTACTATGGTACATGGCATCCAACCAACTGCAGAGGTAATCATTACCTCTGCAGCTCTGCAGCTGGTTGGATGTCATGTAGCAAGCGTCTGTTTCTATCTTTCAACAGGGTGTAAAACGCAAGAACGACGCACCTGGTCCATCCTTGCCCAAAGTGGCCAAAATCCGTCCCAGCTCTTCCAAAGCGTCTCCAAGAGTGGGCAGATCCAGACCTGCCATCTCCAATGGTTCTGGCAGATCCACCTCAGCATCAACATCCAGCTCCAGAGCCAGGACCTCTCCGGCCTCTGCCAAAGCTAAACGGACACCAGCGGTGAGCTCCACAAAGATTCCTGGCGCTCGCACCTCCCCGAGGAGAAGGCCCGCCACAGCGTCACCAGCAGGATCCAAGCCCAGGCTGTCCACCACCAGAGGGCCCCAAAAACAGCTGCCTAAGAGCAAGAGCTCGGTCAGCTCTCCTGCTGGCAGCCGGGTACCTAGCGCAAGGAAAGGTGCGTTTTGTTTGTTCGTTCATTGCGGTGGTAGGCAGAAAACTGATCTGAATGGAGTGTACTAGTCAGATTAGGTCTGGAGTTCTTGACACACACAGTGACTCTTGTAGGTGACCAACCTGTTTGGCACCCAGGTTGTGCTGAAATAATCTGAAGTAGAATATAAGTTTATATACTTTGTATTGACTTGCATGCCAGGTGAGAGTATGTGGCATCTTTCGATCACTGATTAGCCCCCCTTTGTTTGTTGTGGTGCTGGAAGGTTGTGTGTGTGAGTGAGTGAGTGGAGGGTTGTCACATTAAACCATCATCATGTCAGCCCAACAGACAGGTGTCATGGCTCCAGGTTCTGTTTGTGTGTGTGTGAGTAGAGGTTTACCACATAAAATCATCATTTTAGCGTAACAGGTGTAATGGTATCAAGTTCTGTGTCTGAGTGTGTGTCAGTGGATGTTTGTCACATAAAATCAACAGACAGGTGTAAATGGAATGGCAACAGGTTCTGTGAGCATGTGTGCATGTGAAGTTACTTACCTGTGGTGTAGCAACATAATATGAGCCAAAGGTTTAGAAGGTCACAGTAGCTGATTTGAAAAGCAGTTTGCTCTCTTTTTCAAAGTGTTATTGATAACCTTTTCAAACTTTGGCAGATTCTAGCATGACAGATGTGTAAGTAGACTTTTACCATGCTTGAAGTAATCTGTTGAAGCCATGTGCCTACAGTACTAATCGGTAGAGGTGTGCATGCTGTTTGGGCTTCCAGGTGGTAGCTCACCTGGTTGATGTGCTGTACTCTTGTGGCTTACTTTGATGCTATAGCCGTTACACATTTAGCTGGGATTTGTTTCCTTTGCTTGAATTAGCTGCACCCTGATATGACTGTCATGATTGACTGGACTGTCATGATTGACTGGACATTAACTGGCTTGATTGACTGGACATTAACTCTCATGATTTACTAGGCGTTAACTGTCATGATTGACTGGACGTTAACTGTCATGATTGACTGGACTGGACGTTAACTGTCATGATTGGCTGGACGTTAACTGTCATGATTTACTGGACATTAACTGTCATGATTGACTGGACTGGACATTAGCTGTCATGACTGACTGGACTGGACTGTCATGATTGACTGGACTGGACATTAACTGTCATGATTGACTGGACGTTAACTGTCATGATTGACTGGAATGGACGTTAACTGTCATGATTGGCTGGACGTTAACTGTCATGATTGACTGGACTGGACGTTAACTGTCATGACTGACTGGACGTTAACTGTCATGATTGACTGGACGTTAACTGTCATGATTGACTGGACTGTCATGATTGACTGGACATTAACTGGCTTGATTGACTGGACATTAACTCTCATGATTTACTAGTTGTTAACTGTCATGATTGACTGGACGTTAACTGTCATGATTGACTGGGCTGGACGTTAACTGTCATGATTGGCTGGATGTTAACTGTCATGATTGACTGGACTGGACGTTTAACTGTCATGATTGACTGGATGTTAACTGTCATGATTGACTAGACTGGACGTTAACTGTCATGATTGACTGGACGTTAACTGTCATGATTGACTGGACTGTCATGATTGACTGGACACTGGCTTGATTGACTGGACATTAACTCTCATGATTTACTAGGCATTAACTGTCATGATTGACTGGACATTAACTGTCATGATTGACTGGACTGGACATTAACTGTCATGACTGACTGGACTGGACTGTCATGATTGACTGGCTGTTAACTGTCATGATTGACTGGACGTTAACTGTCATGATTGACTGGACGTTAACTGTTATGATTGACTGGACGTTAAAAACCAGTTACATATCCATCCTGGCAGCTCCATTCTTCTGCAGACACCCGAGTGTTCAGAATACTGTCTGTCAGCACTAAGTCCAGTCAGAGTGGTCATTGCTCTTATTGATACAAGGCTCCAACTTCCTGGGACCAGTTTCCTGTTTCTGTCTGTCTTGCTAACTCTGGTCAGTTCTTTCAGACCTTTCCTTGAAAACCATTCTCTTTTCACCAGTGTCAAACCCTTCCTTCAGCTCTTCTGCTGTTTTATGTTGGTATGTGTCTTACTCTGTAGCTGTCTGCGTTTAATTATGAATGTTCATCTCTCCAGCTCTGAGGCTGAATGTATCATAAGTTCTTTTGGCCAGCATGGGTTAGGCACTCGAAGTGCCCATTATTTTTTATTTTTTGTAAACACTGCTTTGCACTTACATACACATAATTATTACATGATCTGCATTAGGTTATTGAAGTATGGCAAAACTTAACTTTGCAAAACAAATTCGACATTATTATAATAATCAATGTTAAAGTTTGCATGATAGCAGTGCGTAATGCATGTAAAACAACTTTCACGCAAGAAAACAAGTACAGTGCGTGGCTGGGGGTAGGGGGAGGCATACATTTTCACACACATACACACACTGTAAGATACACTGAGTTATGCATGCATGCACACACAGTAAGGACATTAACTAATTTTTTTAATTTTAACAATGTCTTCCAATCATATGGGTGATCTTTCTTTGTAATACCTATTGAGCTCTACCTGCTTATACCAGATGTGAATACCATGACATTATTTCAAGGTCAGAAGGATGAAACTGCACATTGTATTTTCTTGGGAAGTTTTCATTGGTTCAAGTTTAAAACTGGTATGATTGTTCAAGTGCATAAACAAGATCAGAGCGAACTGCTTTTCATAATTTTGGTGTGTTATTCTGAGAGTGTTTACAGATTTATACATCTCTAGCACAAAAAAGATTATACTGAAACTAGTGAAAGTTTTTCTGTTTTGTTGTTGTTGTTATTAAGCAGCAAGTTGTCCTTGGTCTGCTTGAAGCTTCATCCCCAGGGATTATGCTAGGTTTTTAAAACCATGTACAGCATATGTAAACTTGTCACCAACAACAAAAGCATGAGGAGTTTAAGGAGCTATCATTTTCGCATCCAAGTAAACCATCCATGGGGATGAGAGTCATGAAATTTGTGTCGCTTTGGTGTGAGGTATACACAGAACTTTGTGAGACAACATGGGTGTGAACAATATACTTGTGTGTGATTTCATGACATATGTAACTTTGGGGGGTGGGGGGTAATTCAGTGTCTTAGTTGCAGTGGAGTGATGTGCATTTTGTGTAATATTCTTATCAGGGTTTTGAAAAAAGACCAAGATAGCCATCTGTTTTAAGACTGTCCAACGTCAAGGCAGATAGTAAGTTTAGGCATGGGATAATTTGTATTTAGGCATGGGGATTGTATTCAGGCATGGGAATTGTCAGCCAGTTAACTGAATTCAATTTCAAAACTATGTTCAGCTAAATAATAATAAAAAAACCAAATACTCCCTTGTTTCAGCTGGGAAAACAAAAATCAGCGTGAATCCTTAAGTGGCACAAGCACAATAAAGAATCTTCCACCACCCCAGTCCTCCTGCTTTTCAGTGATAAGAATCCTGTTCCCCCTTTAGCCCCCCCATCCCTCCCCTTCCCCCCCCCCCCCCCCCCCCCACCCCCCCCCACCCCCACACACACAGAGTTTTGTTGAGAATTCCCATGTTTGTAGTTTGTATTTTTCCAGTTTTGAATGCTAATTGTCACTGTTTGTGACTGTTCATTGTTTGTTTTGTTTATAAAACAATTAAAAAATCCTTTGGACAGAGGAAGAGAATCTCTGTTTGAGTTTCTCCTGTGTCAAATTATAACTTTCTATGGGCATTAGAAATCAATGTAAATTACTTGAGCATGATTTACTCCTCAAACTTTGTAAATTTGACTCCAAAACAAAGAGGAGTTTTATTCTGGATTCACATAATAAGACATTTAATTAATTGTTGCTTCCTCTGATTTTGACTTGCATTGATAGAAATTAGAAACTATGTGTTTGCCTTTGAGACCTTGAGTCTGTCACTCTGACTCACTGTCAGTGGCAAAATTATTTAAAAACAATTGTTGTTTGCTGCATTTTGCCCCCTGTCTACAGTACTAGGCTATGTGCTCTGTAGGGAAATCAGAGCTGTTGATGGTTTAATTGCCTTCCCCTAATTCTCTTAAGTATAGCCCACCTATGGCAGGATTCAAGCTGCTTCTTTGTGTCTTTAAAAATGTTACCCTGTTATGTGGTTTAGTTTTTTTGTTATTTTATGATTTAGCATTTTTAATGAGCTGTTCACTTCTAGTAAAAATGAGTTTCTTGTAAAGAAAGGCTGAACACAATCTGACCGAATGTATTCACTCCTGTAGCAATAAGCCACAGTTAAATTAACAGCCATCCTGTGTTTGTTTTTTGTTTTCATTAGGGAAGGCGAGGACACCACAGAAGGCAGCCCCCACCAACAGGAAACGCAACACAAATCATGCCGCATCATCTGACATCAGTGTCCAGACCTCCCCAGGGTTAGAGCTTGGGCTGAAGAGTTAAAAACTTCCATGAAACTGCCGCTTGCATGTGTAGGTACAAGCGGGGAGAGGGAAAAAAACTGGAACTGTATGTGTAGTGTCAGTGGTGATGCTGACACTAGTGTCTGTACAATACAGTGGCACCCATAAAAATAGCATAAGTAAAAACAACAAGCAGAGAATTGTAGTTGATACTGATAGGCAGCTGAATGAACTGTGTGTGTAGCGTCAGTAGTGGTGCTGACTCAAGAGCCTG
Organism: Alviniconcha strummeri; assembly: GCA_963584105.1. Classification (NCBI taxonomy): domain Eukaryota; kingdom Metazoa; phylum Mollusca; class Gastropoda; family Provannidae; genus Alviniconcha; species Alviniconcha strummeri. The sequence continues at coordinate 20,331,388 of OY757543.1, read as the reverse complement.
CACAGTAATAGTGGCACCCGTAAAAAAGAGCATAACTTAAACAACAAACAAGCAAAAAATGAACAGCGTGTATAGTGTTGGTGGTTGTGTTGACACAAGAGCATGGAAGAGTAAAGTGGCACCCATAAAAAGAGCATAACTTGAAGCAAACGACAAACAAGCAGAGAATGATAGTTTATACTAATAGGCAGCTGCGTGAACAGTGTATGTAGTGTCAGTGGTGGTGTTGATACAAGTACCTGTACAGTAAAGTGGAACCCATAAAAAGAGCATAACTTGAAGCAAATGACAAACAAGCAGAGAATGATAGTTTATACTGATAAGCAGCTGCGTGAACAGTGTGTGTAGTGTTGGTGGTGCTGCTGATACAAGTGCCTGTACAGTAAAGTGGAACCCATAAAAAGAGCATAACTTAAAGTTAAACAAGAAACAGCAGAGGTTGTGTTGACACAAGAACAAGGAAGAATAAAGTGGCACCCATAAAAAGAGCAGAACTTAAAGCAAGCAACAAACAAGCAGAGAATGATACTGACAGGCAGATGAACAGTGTGTTGTGTTGGTGGTTGTGTTGACACAAGGGCACGGACAGTAAAGTGGCACCCATTAAAAAGAGCATAACGTGAAGCAACCAACAGACGAGCAGAGAGTGATACTGACAGGCAGATGAACAGTGTGTAGTGTTAGTGGTTGTGTTGACACAAAAACATGGACAGTGAAGTGGAATCCATAAAAAGAGCATAACTTTAAGGAAGCAACAAACAAGCAGAAAATGATACTGGTGATAGGCAGCTGCTTGAACTGTGTAGTGTCAGTCAGTGGTAGTGCTGCTGACAAGAGCCTGTACAGTAAAGTGGAACCCATAAAAAGAGCATAACCTAAACAAGACACAAACAGAGTGATACTGATAGGCATGCAGCAGTTTGAACAGTGTGTGTAGTGTCAGTGTCCTTGGTGGTGCTGACACAAGAGCCTGTACAGTAAAGTGGAACCCATAAAAAGTGCATAACTTAGACAAGAAACAAGCAGAGAATGATACTGATAGGCAGCTGCATGAACTGTGTGTGTAGCATCAGTGTCCACAGTGGTATATAGACACAAGTGCCTGTACAGTACAGTGGCACCCATAAAAAGAGCATAAGCTAAAACAAACAACAAACAAGCAGAAAATGGTACTGATAGGCAGCTGCATGAACTGTGTGTAGAGTCAGTGGTGATGTAGATTGTGCAGTGGCATCTTTTTTTCTTTTTTTTAAGGCACAGGTTGGAACAAACGACAAACAAGCAGAAAATGATAGACAGTTCCTTATGACAGTGGTGGTATAGACACATGTGCCTGTGCAGTGGCACCCATACAAAAAAGCACAACCTAAAACAAACAACAAACAAAGAGAAAAATAGTGGTAAAAAAAAAAAGGGACAGCCTTTGCCTTAGGTGCTGGGTGGTCTGCACAAAAGATTTTTTTTTTTTTTTTTTTAATGCAGTCTTTGCCTTTACAGAGAGATCCATCTGTCGTGAGACCAGTCTTACATTAGGGACTCCACTGCCCACTGCACTGACAGTTCATGGCTGAATGACAAACAAACAAAATGTTTTGCTTACCACATTTTCCCACTTGCTCATTGCATTTTAGTTCTCTAAAAGCTATGCAACTTTCAAAAATCACTATCTCAAAAAAATGCATCTGGTGAAAGTTGAATGGATTGTTACAGCTGAGTTTGATTTGAAATCAGAATAGGGAAGCTTACGTGATGGTTAGTCTTTGATTTACATGAGAATGGGAAAGCTTAAGGGATGGTTATTCTTTGATCTGCATGAAAATAATGTGTAAAGTTACTTAAAGAGGATCCACAGTGAAGACGCACATCAGCCAGAAAACGGAGAAAGAAAAAATTGCAAATATTTCCATTTGCATGCTGTATGTGGTTGGTCTATCAATATGCATAGTTATTTTTTTGCTTGAAATTTGAGTTGAGGCACAAAATGGCATCATTCACAGCCCTTTTTTTTCCAAGGTGTTTTTTTAAAATGTTGATTTCTAATATGCTAGTTCTGAAAGCCAGACCTATATATATATATACATAAGTTAACCTATTAAACCTATGGAGATACAACTTGGTGTGAAGATTCCTTGGGACATGAGGGTAAATGCATGTATAGTATGGGTAACACCTCTGTTGCTAATTAACACAGTAACACTAAACATTATTGAAGCAAACAAGGGTGAGATACATATAATGTATGTAACTGCATCTTTGCTTTGTCAGGTAGCTCTTTCTGGACTCTCATTCTCAACCAGTAGTATTAGTTGACCCTAATTTATTTTCTCGCACTCTCTTTTACAACATCAGCAACATGGAAAATAGCTTCAGCTGGGCTCCATTCTTGTGGGATAGCTGGCTGAGCAGGTATTTTGCAAGTCTCCATTAATCTTCAGTCAAACTTCTAGTCTGGCAATACCTTTGCATCCAAAATTGAAGTACCAGTAAAAAAAAAAAAAAAATCTGCTTTAAAATAAAACTTTACATTTTGAACACCAAAATAAGATGTGCTCACTTTCATTGTGGTTGATGCTGGGATGATGCAGTTGATCATTGTGCTGAAACTGTTGAGAAGTCTAAGAGTGTCTATGCAGTTGCTGTTACATGTACAAGGGAGTCTGGAAATGAGGTATTTTTACTTTATATGCTGATGTTAACTTTAACAACAACTGGGGGGTAAGTTTAGTTAACAATTGTGTGGCTTTCATAAGAATGATTAAGTGAGACTGAGAGAGATAACCACACAATACTCAGTGCTCTGAGGAGAAAAACAACAGTGAGCACTCATTGTCATCAAGCTGTGTTCATCCTGATAATATGCATTGGAGTTAGTGTTGTGCTTGGTGAACTTCAAGCTGCAGTGTGTTTGTTACTTTAAGCTACAATATACTTCAAACTTGACCACTGTTTAATCACAATCGAATCTGCCATTCACCATATCATGTTATCAGGTCTCTAAAATGCCGTCTGGTCCAAGGAGTGTGTGTGCATTCTGTTGTCTGGTCCAAGGGACGTGGGCATTCTGTTGTCTGGTCCAAGAGATATCATATGTGTGCATGCTGTTGTTTGGTCCGAGGGACATGTGTGCATTCTGTTGTTTGGTCCGAGGGATGTGTGCATTCTGTTGTTTGGTCCATGGAACATGCATGTATGCTGTTGTCTGGTCCAAGGGACGTGCATTCTGTTGTCTGGTCCAAGGAACGTGTGCATCCTGTTGTCTGGTCCAAGCGATATGTGTGCATGCTGTTGTCTGGTCCAAGGGACATGTGTGCATTCTGTTGTCTGGTCCAAGGGACATGTGCATTCAGTTGTCTTGTTCAAGGGACATGTGTGCATTCTGTTGTCTGGTCCAAGGGACGTGTGCATGCTGTTTGGTCCAAAGGACATGTGTAAATGCTGTTTAATTTTGGGGGGGAGATGAAATGTATCCATTTGGTACACCTGTTTTCTTCCGTCGTTTATCTTAATTATATTGTTCACCCCAACAAACATTTAATGATTCAGCTATGCTGTCAATGAGATTTTCTCTAATTTTATATTTTCATTGTACTATGTCTACATAGGCTGAAAATATGTGTGGTCCAATAGTTTTACCACAGTAAAATCATGTAAATGTAATAATAAATGTTTGTAGCCCCCCCCCCCAAAAAAAAAAGGGTTAACGTTTTCTTTCTCAGCCATTACAAATTATCAACACAAGATCTCTTTGCTTTTTCTTTATAGGGAATGGCAATGCATTTTAGTTTGTACATTCTAGGCAATGGCAGTGTGTTGTACTTTGTACACTTGTTCATTCTAGGGAACGGCAGTGTGATGTACTTCGTACATTTGTTGTTTCTAAGGGATAGCAGTGTATTGTACTTTGTACACTTGTTCTGTTGCCAGTTTCATTCTACTTGGTATAGGTAATTAGGTTTAATGTATCTTTAATGCCTTCACAGGTCGGCCTCTGACTTGTTCAACTAGATATTTTGATTTTAAGGTCTTGAGATGATCACCAAAATATTCTTTCAAGTGTCCAGCACACCATATTTTTGTCAAAGAAAAACGTTTACAAGAAACAGCTTTTTCCTGCCATATCTGTGTGTGTGCTTTATTTTAAGATGAGTAAATATGTTTTATACACCTGTATTGTGTAAGCTTGGGTTTGTAATAAGCAACATGATTAAAGACTTTGATCCACTTGTGTCCAGTGTCAAAGGAAGTCTTTCCATTTTTATATATTTTTTTTTAACCCTTTCAGTTTCACTCTCAAGCACTTTTTGTCAGTTTCACTATTTTTACAATTACATCACTTGAAATAGAATCAAACAGATATATCAGAAACATAAAACTATAATTGTCACATGCTTGTTCTTCAACGGCACCTTGTGCTTGTCCTCACCCCATACCACCATCACAACCACATTGCATCTTTCTCCCATGTCCACACACCCCGCCTCTTGATGTACTGTTCGTTCACCTCCTCAACACTTTCTTCTGGATAGTCACTACCATTAACATCAGCTGGATCAAATTCGGTATCCCCCTCCTCTCCAAACCTGTTTTTTTATTGTTGCTTTCAACTCCATCGCCCAGAATATTCATAATAAAATGAACAAGTTCATCTGTAGTGAAGTGCCGCTTTGGCATGAGATCCGACACGCATTGAAAACTCAGCAAATCTCAGTTCTTGCAGTGGCACAATGTTCCCAAGTGAATGTGCTTGAGTTATCAAGTGTTTACATTCCCTAACTCAGCATGAAATCAACACTGAACTCATAATGCGGAAACACTAGTAAATGTTCAGCTGATGTTGTGAGACACATTAGCAGCTGAATGTTTAATTAACATTAGCAAACAAAAAACACATTTTGCCTGAACAACATGTTTAATACGCTGTTGTTTTTAATGGCAAAGTTAATTATCTCTCTAGTGGTTATTAATCAGATCTACACTACAGATGAGACTTTGAGAGAAAACAAATCCACTGCTGCTGAAATGTGTAATACAAGTTAGTTTTTTTCATTATAACATTGCATCAATCACATAAGGTCACCTCAGGATGAGCCTCAGTCAAAATTCTTATACACCAGTTCAAAACACAAGTCACTGAATCACAAGTCAGCTGGATCACATTTTTTGGACAGAAAAAGTAAAAACCACCTTCAAAAATCAGTACCCAAAATGCATCAAAAATAACATCAGATATATGTTAACCCCTTTAAACTATATGTCACAGAATGTACACAATGCCAGCTATCAAAACTGCCCAAGACACTGCACAGATTTTTAGTTCTGTGTTCACTCACCCGCCGAATGAGTCGTGAACATGCTTGCCATCCTCTGACGCCAATGTTTTTATTGAAGGAGATGCTGAGATGGCAGGTGAATTCATAGTACTCGATCATGTCAAACCATGCAACTGCACTCTGAGGTAAAAGCATATATATATATGCACATACTATAAAACATACTAATGGTATGTACAGCATACCCAAATTGGATTTGTATAGTACACAAACACACCATTTGCAAACAAATATACATAATTAAACAGGCAGATAAACCGACATGTATCTAAATATAATTTTTTGTTGCATTTGCTGTTGTTTGTAGATTCTTTCTGTATTGTTGGAAAAAGAAATCTGTGCTTCTTTACAAATTATTACACTATTCAGAGCCTACCAATCATTCATCCACCTCACTGCTCTCCTGCAATTTTTCTTTTTTTTTATTACCAAACTAATCTTTTTTAAGCATGGCTAGAATTTCACCACATAATTGAGGTGCTAAGACTCCATCCAAGTCAATGCTGTAATAATCTCTTTTAGCATGGCTAAAACGGCACCTTGTCCAGGTGACAAGACTTCAAATCAATACTCTTGAACTGAACCCGTCGTAGCATCTCCTCAAAAGTCTCGCACTGCTTGGTGTCAATTTTGCCACCTGAAAAAAAAAGGCCATTCACTGACATTCTCCTGCAGAGCATTCACAAACAGTTTTTAATTTACACACTATCAGCTTTGGGTTTTGGAAAAGGTCCAGTTTGCAGAACATCTAACTTTAATCCTTTGTTCTTTCTCAATTGCACCTGTCCCTCCTCTTATATAATCATGGAAATTTGTAAAGTGCTTACCCCATGGCTCAAAGCACTTTAATCCCTTTCTGCCCAACACTCTTCTCCTTCTTCTGCATGGCACCCAGCTTCAACAGTTCCAAGGCCCTGACACCTTTTGGTGCATGCTGGTTTTGCTGATTTCATTTTCACATCACTTGTTTTTGCATAAATGTAATCCCTTTCTGTTGAACACTTCTCCTGTATAACATCCAGCTTGAACAGTTTAAAGACCCTGATACCTTTTAGTGCATGCTGGTTTATCATCAACACAATTATCGTCTGCCTTCTGGAACAACGACCCTCCCCCATCAGCTGGATCTTTCGCTTTGTTTACTTCCTGTCCATCAGAAAACCCATTTTCAGTCGCTGTTCTCCGACTTTCCTCGCCAGGTGTAGAAGCTTGAACTTCGGTGTCAGACATTGTCATGTCTTCAATATCTCCTGCATTTTCAAGAAGAAAAGCTGCGCCTGTGCTGAGTAGAAATTAAGTTTTTGTTTCCACTGGACCTCCGTCACTCCGCCACCATTGTTTTGCTGCTTGCGTCATGTCACTTCCACTGATGTGTTTGTTAACTTTCCTTTGATTGGATGGACAAGAGTTCCAGACCAAGGAAATGCGCGGTCTCTCCCTCGCTGCTTTGGCGGACATTTTGAGTGTGCTGGAGGAAAAACATCGAAGTTGGGGGTGTTTTTTCTTTGTAAGTTAGCTGTGACACAGACAGAAAGCATGAAGTAGCCTTTGGAAAATGTTCTGAAGTCTGTAATTTCCATTTCACCATGCTTTGATTAAGTTGATGATCAGGAAACACGGTCTCAACTGACATCAAACTAGTGGGTGGTTTTAATTTTTTAATTATGTTTCGTCTGGATGGCTGAGCGTGTGTATGCTCTTGGGTGATGTTGGCGACACTGACATACATAAACAACACGACGCGGCCACGATGGAGATGAGAGCTTGTATTCATAACCTCACTTGACAAGGTCACAGTGCATAGGTCACAACAATTACAACAAAAGTATTAGGTTATCTCCCTTAAACCCTTGTTGTCTATTCAACACATCTCCCCCTTTTTCTAAGTTAACTTTAAGTACAACTTAAACAGTTTTATAATTGAAACGTTTGCCTCCCAGACAAATCTGCATAAAATAGTGTTCAAAACAAATCACGAGATTCACTTCCATGTGAATTTCTGCAAAGCGTTCGTCAGCATGCAATGTTCTCCTGCATGAATGCCTGCACAGCGTTCACAAATGACTAATTATTTAAATCTTAAATCACTACTAACTATCCAATGACCCAAATTAAAATTCTTAAAATTAAAACTGAAGATCCCAGACTCCGTGAACAATTAACTGGAACACTGTGAGCAGTGGACGGTTACACAACTAAATTATAACACTTCCTACCACTTCTAACAATAAAATCAACTTTTACTTCCATTTCACTACCACAGGTGCTTGAAACACAACTAAAATGACACAATTGTAAGTGTTCTTGCTTGAACGCACACACACACACACACTAATCTTCAATGAATCTTGCTGGTTTTACCACAACTCGACCACTGCGAGTGTGGTACTGCTCTGTAGAAGGCTGCAGCAAGGCAGTCAAAGATCCACGAACAGCTTGTGGAGACTGCCCCAGTGATGGTGATGGTGATGGAGGCTGCCCTGAAGACTGAAGATCAGGTGGTTTCCCCAACAGGGATGGAGACTGCTGACCCTGAGGCTCCTGCCCCATGGACTGGTCAGGAACAAAGGCTTGTCCAGGTGTTGTCTCGTTGGCTACAGCTGGACTGCTGTTGATGGTTGTCCGTTGTTGGAGATGTTTCCGATTGTGCCTGACTGTACAATGTACGAATGAGGCACACATTTCTGGACCACCTCTGCCAGAAGCTTCCAACCCTTCTGTCCGTCACTCTTGACGAAAACAGAATCGCCTGGGTGAAGCTCTGGGAGAGGCCATACACCATGGTGACGGTTGTAGTTCCGCTTCTGTTGCTGCTTGAACGCTGCATCACGCTCTCGCAATGTCTCCTGGTTGACAGTACGAGGAGTGAGGGTCCCCAGTAGAGAAGGTAATGTTGTCTGTAGCCGTCTACCAAATGCCAGCTCAGCAGGACTAGCACCCAAGTCCGGAACTGAAGTGGAACAGTAGGTCAGAAGAGCGAGGAAAATGTCATCCTGCTTTAAGAGTTCTTTCGCTGACTTCACAGCTCTTTCTGCCTCTCTGTTTGACTGTGGATAATGGGGGCTGCTAGTCACATGCTGAAAATTCCAATCCACAGAAAAGGTCTTGAATTCTGCTGAAGTGAACTGCATTCTGTTGTCTGACATCACTGTTTCTGGAAGACCATGGTGTGTGAAACTGTGCTTCATCTTGTTCACCACCGTCAAAGACGTGATGTTTGGCAAGTGTGCAAGATCAATGTACCTTGAATAGTAGTCTACAATGACTAAGTACTGCAGTCCTTTAAACTCACACAAGTCCACGCCCACTTTCTGGAATGGACGATCAGGCAATGATGAAGGCAACATTGGTTCTCTTGCTTGCGACAGCCGTTTCTCTAGACAGTGTCCACAGGTGGCGACTTGGTCCTGAATGTCCTTGCTGACATGTGGCCACCACACTGACTGGTTTGCACGTTCTTGACACTTGGTGATTCCCATGTGTCCATTGTGAATCTGTTCCAGAATCTCTTTCCTCATGGTGTAAGGGATTACGATCCTGTCTCCCCTAACCAACAGTCCGTTGCAAACACTTAGCTCGCCTCTGATAGCGAAAAAGTCTCTTGCTGCTAACTTGACATCTTGTTTGTATGTCAGCCACCCTGTGACTGTGTACTCGAGAGCTGTCTTGAGGTTGATGTCCTTCTTTGTTTCCTCTCGGATTTGGTCAAGTTTTGCATCTGAGACAGGCCATGATGATGTGATTGCATTCACATGTAGATCCACATCCTCTGAAAGTTGTGTACTGTCCTCAGCTTTCATTGGGTTTCTTGAAAGCATGTCAGCCACTGTCATGTTCTTTCCAGGAACGTACTCCGCTACAGGCTTGTAGCGCATCAGTCGCATCAACATTTGCTGGCAGCGCAAGGGTGTTTCGGACAAATCCTTGCTGTTAATCAACAACACCAGGGGTTTGTGGTCTGTGTAGAGTACGAACGTCTCTTAGTCTAAGCCCACAAGGTACCTGTCGAACCTTTCACATGCCCAGAATGAAGCGAGGCACTCTTTCTCAATCTGTGCATAGTGAGTTTCTGCTTTAGTCAATGTCCTGGAACAATAGGCGACGGGATGCAGACCCTCTTCATGTTCCTGCAACAGGACACCACCCAAGCCATAGCTGCTAGCATCAGCACTGACGAAGGTCGGCTTGGCGGGATCAAAGTACGCCAGTGTAGGGGTTGTAGTGAGCATCTCCTTCACTTTGGCAAATGCAGCAGCTTGCTCTGGTCCCCACGTCCAAACAGTTTCCTTCACCAGCAGATCGTTCAGAGGTCAAAGAACGGATGACAGGTGCGGTAAGTACCTGCCCAGGTAGTTCACCATACCCAGATAGCATCTGAGTTCAGCAACATCTGTTGGCTCTGCGATTGCTGCGATCTTCGAGTCGTCAGCACGAACACCATCTTTGCCGATGATATGTCCCAGGAAGGTGATCTCTGACTTCCTGTACTCACACTTCTCAGGATTGAGTTGAAGACCAACTTCTTTCAGTCTCTTGAACACACGACCCAGTAGCAGTGCATGCTCTTCCATGGTGGAAGTTTAACACAATATGAATATGTCATCAAAGTAACAGATCACGCCATCAATGCCACCCAAGAGTTCAGTCATTGTTCTCTGGAAAATCTCAGGAGCACTTGAGATTCCAAAAGGAAGACGCTTCATGAAGTACCTCCCGAAAGGAGTGATGAACGTCGTCAACTTGGCTGTTTCTGGATCCAGCGGTATCTGCCAGAAACCAGAGGCTGCGTCCAATTTGGAGAACATCGAAGAGCCACGTAGCTGGTGTACGATCTCATCAACAGTGGGAATGACATAACGTTCTCTCTCAACACTCTGATTGAGCTTCTTCAAATCGACACAAATGCGAACGTCACCTGATGGTTTGAGCACTGGTATGATTGGCGACACTACCCACTCTGTTGGTTCTGTCACTTCCTCAATCACACCATTGTCTTTCATGTGCTTTAGTTTTTTTCTCAGCCTTACCTAACAGCGGTACTGGAATCTGTCTTGCTGTGGTAACACTGTATGGTCTGGCATCACTTTTCAGTTTGATCTTCACTGGCTCACACTTGACATCAGAAAACACTGAACCCACTCTTTTGACCAAGTTCATAGCACTGGCAGTCTCTCTGCTAAGCAAACTCTCTGTCTCGCTGTCAATCACACAGATTTTCAGTGGAATGTTCTTTGTAGTTGCAGTTTCAAACTGTCTGAGCACTTTCATCACACCTCCTGGGCTATGAAGAACAATGTTTGTTGGCTGAAGCGTAGGCTTATGTGTGAAGCTGTCGTACGTACGTTTACTGACAACATTCACATCAGCCCCAGTATCTATCTTGAATGACGCATTCCGTCCACACAAACCCAGTGACACTGACAGTGTTATTCGCCATGGGTTTTCACTGCCCCCACCTACGGAGTCAACAAAGTATGCTCCCTGCGCCTGTGGTTGAGAATCAGCTTCAACTTGACTAACAGTCTTTGTTTTACAACAACGTGCAAAATGCGAGAATTTCTGACATTTGTGACATTTTTGTCCCTTCGCTGGACAGTTTCCCTTATCGTGCATTGTGCCACACCTTGTACGCGACTGTGTGTTACATGTGCCTGTGCCTGTGTGCTTGGATTTAGCCCCGCTACGACTAGGCCTACCACCACGTGTGAATCGGTGCTGTCCGCGAGAAAAGGAGTCAACTGCAGCAGCAGCACCATGTCTCTGCTCCTTAATCTGAGTCTTAACAAGTTCATGTTGTCTTGCAATCGTCACTGCTTTGTCAGAAGAGTGAGGTCGCTTTCAAGCTGCAATTTCTGAGAAAGTTCTTGATCCTGTAGCCCTAGGACGAGTCTATCCGTAACAGTCTCTTCTTTCTCGGCAAACTGTGCATGCTCTGACAACTCAAAGAGGCTTCTAACGTACTCCTCTACACTTTCGCCCTCTCTTTTACTGCCGCTTATGAAACGTTGCTCTCTCGTGAATGACGTTGACTTGTGGTACAAACTAACAAAGTGCGTGTTAAACTTTTCTAACACGTACTGTATCAAAGTTCTTGCCTTCCTCTTCACTCAGGTTGAACTGGCTGAAAACTCTTTCAGCATCAGAGCCCATACTGTAAATAAGGCTTGAGACCTGATTTTCTCCATCTTCTTTGTTGAGTTTCGATGCTACTCGAAATCGTAAAAATCTTTCGCGCCATTCCGGCCAAACAACCGGCTGATGAAAATTGAATTTCTCCGGCGCCTTGAACGCCATCGTAAAGCATATCAGTACTGGCACAGTCAGCACAGTTCTGACACCATGTTTCGTCTGGATGGCTGAGCATGTGTATGCTCTTGGGCGATGTTGGTGACACTGACATACATAAACAACACGACGCAGCCACGATGGAGATGAGAGCATGTATTCATAATCTCACGTGACAAGGTTACAGTGCATAGGTCGCAACAGTTACAACAAAAGTATTATCTCCCTTGAACCCATGTTGACTATTCAACACAATATAGAATATATATTTTAGCACGACCACAAACTGACAAAAGATTCTTCTCTTCCGTCATTGAGGGACTCATGTCATGGGCCATACTGTGTTGGAGTGCCTAATAAACTGATTGTTTTAAGTAGGTGTGATTACAGCACTGAAGGACAAACGGGCGCTGATCTACAACCCACTTCCAAGTTTTCTTGGAAAACGAAACTGAAATTACGAAAATGCTGCCGGGTAATATCCAAGGAGGCGGTCGGAAATTCGTGGAATTTTGAACGCCATTTTATGTCCCAAATACCATCACCGGGATCATTCAAACAGGGCTATAATTCTTATATCAAGTGAATAAACCCAAAATCTTCAACAAAGTAAGTATGACTATTATAAGTAAGCAGTGCCCAGGCGCTATAATGATCAGCAATTTGATCGTGGCCCTCAACGTGAAGAAGATGAAGAAGAAGTGAACATGGCGCTTAATGTCCACAGAACCATAAGGCTTATTAGTGACGGTATCCAAGAAAAAGTGAATTTTACCATTTTATGTGTGATCCAAGCCAGATCAAGAGGAGGGAGGTGAGCTGGATGGACTCTCATGAAGAAGTTGGATGTTTTTGTGGGTCCAGGCAAGATCAAGGGGAGGGGGATGGTGCTGGACCCTCAACTTAGCCCAGAAAAGATCAAGAGTAGGGAGGTGGAGCTGGGCTTGAAAGCTGGACTTCTTTTGCTTCAGTTGTTTCCCAACGGCGGAGCTGCGGACATTGACTTTGTGACTATTCCGCATAGCAGTTGGGACAGCAGTTGCAAAGTGTGACTGTTCCGCATAGCAGTTGGGACAGCAGTTGCAAAGTGTGACTGTTCCGCATAGCAGTTGGGACAGCAGTTGCAAAGTACAGTACTTGCTGTCCCAAATAGGCCACCTCGCCTCCATGGACATTAAGCAAAATTATTCAGTCATTCATTTTATGTGTCTTTCATTGTTTTAGTTCAGTGTGTGTGACTCACTTGTCTACACACTGTAATCAAAATCACTTTCTTGCAAATATTGGCTTCATTCGCTAGATAATGACCCTGTTTGATTCTGATGGTATTTGTGACCTAAAATGGCATTAAAAATGTCCCAGGAATGTTTAACCGTTTCCTTGAATATTACCTGCTGCCCTGGATCTCAGGAGACATTGTCATTGATATTAATGACAAAAATTAGATGCCAAAGTTTACATTATATAGTGAGTGCTGTTTCTGCCTTTTTGAATAATATGATTTTTGAATCATGGATTTTTTTATTTTATTTTTATCAAGGCTGATTTTCCTAAAACTAGTAAGAGTGGGGCAGGAAGTGGGACTCACTCACTCAGTAGAATCAGTGGCACAGAGGAAGAGTACTCACTCTCAGAAGCCAAAGTTAAGCACCATCAAGCCTGATCACCAAATGGATGGGTGACCGCTATGTGCTAGGCTTCACTCCTGCCCTGAGATTTCCCAGGAATCAAATTCTGTGCAGACCACGAAAGTCCCAACTCTACAAGGACCGAAGTCCCCTGTGTATATATATACATATTATATGCCAAAAGATCTCGTACGCATTTAAAGATCCTGTAGTCCATGTCTGAGTGCGGTGGATTATGGAAACACCAAAATAATGCAGCATGCACTGAAAATGTCAGTCTTATTTTTCAGTGCTCTCCCCATTTTTCTGTTGGCATTTGTACCAAAACTGGGTGTTGCCAACATATTCCATCAAGACCAAGGACACTATATGGAAGAAGACAACCCTGATCTTATTCACACTTAGATAAAGTCTATAGATGCAGCAAAATGTTTATTACTAGTACAAATATTAGTAATATATATTATTCATTATATTTATATTACTTTTATTAGAGCTGCACATTTGCTTGCAGTAGAGGTGGGAGTTGGGGCTACAGTTTACACTGCAGCATCATACAGGCATGACTGCTTGCTTGCATGACTATTTGACCCAGCAATCTTTCTTATTTCTAGCTTTTTCAGTTTTGGTCCAGCTACCCCCCAGGATGTTCTTAGGTGACTCCATGACAGTCTTTGCAGTTTACGGAATTGTGTGTGTGTGTTGACAGCAACACTTAGAAAGTTATACAGTTGCAATAAAACAAACAGTACTGCTTCTTTTTTTTATGGACATTTTGTCTATACTGTTACAGAATATCAAGGAAGATGCCAAGAGCTAGAGCAGGAAGTGCAGGTAACATTGAACAATTTATGCCTTGTATTTACATGTGATAATGAAGAGTATTACATATATATATATTACTAATAATATATAGAACTGTATACACTTATACATACTTCATTACTTGGCTGTGGCACACATGCATACTTGCATCCACACACAAAAATATGCAGACTTGCATATATCTTGTAACACATAGATATTTTATAAAAAAATACCATTGCTTAGACAGTTGTAAAACAGATGACAACTTGCACTTATGATATTGCATGGTAAATACCAACCTGACGGTAACCTGTAATGCCAGTCATCTGTATGCATATTAATTTATTATTGTCTAAACAAATTCTCATACTCACACAATCACAGTCATACACTAGAAAAAAAAACTGTAAATGAGTAAATACAAATTGTAATAATTTTGCTACTAATATAGTAATAATATAATAAATGTATGCAATGCATGTAAACACTGTAAATAGTGTAATGTTGATTTGTAGTGTGTGAAAAATGTAACTCAGAGTACCCCAACTGTTATGCCACCACAAAGGGGTAAAAAATCAACGCCCCACTCAAAAACAACTCCTGCAGCCATGAGTTTCTCTCTGTGAAATGCAAGGCAACCCAAAAAACAATAAATCAGCAACCACCTGTGCATAAAAAAAAAGTTGATCACAACACATAGCATCATAGGCAGCCCAGGCATCCATGAATTGATAAATTTGGCTGCAGCAAACACTTTACTTCAACTAACATTTCTAGAAGCAGAACACCATTTAAAGTTGTACTTTTAGTTGATTGTTAAATGTTATTGTAAGTGAGAGTGAGGCCTTTTAAACTTTGGATGCATTAAAATTTAAATAAAATCAACAACAACAAAAACCAAATGAAATCTCTAATGTCATTGTGAAACTAAAAATTGTTGTCCTTGTGTAATGATGTATGGTCACTTTGTGACTTTTGATTCTAACTGTAACATGTCATACATTCTGTGACTACTGTACTACTGTTGGTACCACTGTTAGCATTACTGTGTGAATGACACCTGCCTGATTTTACTGTCAGTGTAGTTGTTTGGGTTTTATGATGTTTCTATTTCTTTTCTTTTTTATATATATACATTTAAGATTGATACTTTCTGCATGCTTCAGGCGTCCAGAAAGGGAGAGCCCCCAAAGGACACAAGTTGCCAGAGTGGTTTCCATCAGGCGAGGTGTTGCTGCAGACGCAGCCGTACAAAAAGAAATGGCAGCTGGGAGACATTGTTGGACAAGGTGGATTTGGTCTCATCTACAATGGTAAAACTTGGTTTCTTTGATTGCAGTCATATTGGGGTTCAGATGTAGCTTAGAGATGAACCCTGGTCTCAGGCATGGTGCTGCAAACTCCTCTGCATATTCTGCAGACATTTCCTGAGCATGGTTGTGCAACTGATGGAAACTCAAGGGTGTTGGTTATTGGTTGTCTCCGTTCAGGCTCCCATTGTTGGGAACAACCTTCCTGCTCTGACACTGCAGTTCTCTTTCAGTCTCACAGTTTAGAGCGTCTCTTCAAGTTAAAGCCTTTCTTTTTACTTCTGCCTTCTCTGACCTACTCTAAACTTCTCACAGGCATTAGATGCTGTACTGAAGTGTTCCTGTACTTTGTTTTGGAATTTATACAGGGAGGGTGAAAGCGAGGGATGGGGAAGGGGGGGCATATATGGGTCATTCTCTTGAAAACTGGACCAAAGAGGGTGCCGCTTTCCTGATGAAATAAAAATTAAATTAAAACAGAAAACTTTATACTACTATATTTCTGATGTAATGTGTTTGGAGAAATAAGGGAAATGCCACAATGTGTGATTAGTGAATGCATCATTATTTCTTATGCTATGAGACTTTTTTGGTAAAAATCATAACATTTTCATGGCTGTCATTGTGATATATGGCTATGGGAAGGTTAGCTGATCGCAGATATTTCTTTGAAATTGTTCATGATTGAATAAAAACAGATTTCATACAAATGATATTTATTGTGTGTTGCTTCTTAGTAACAGCTCCAAAGAAAACATAATCAGTGTCTCATACATTACCGATGGTCTCTTCTGGGTGTG
Source organism: Alviniconcha strummeri (assembly GCA_963584105.1). Lineage (NCBI taxonomy): Eukaryota > Metazoa > Mollusca > Gastropoda > Provannidae > Alviniconcha > Alviniconcha strummeri. The sequence continues at coordinate 20,315,228 of OY757543.1, read as the reverse complement.
TGTCATGATATCAAGACTTGTTCACAACAGAAACTAAAGAACTTCTTTTTTTTTCATCTGCTTGGTAGATAACCACATTTCACCTTCTTTCTAATGCTTGTTTGATGACATGAGAGTGGATACCAAATAAATTACAATCACTTCTTAGGGATGGTTGATGTGCTGTCTTAAAATGGTGAAATGTGCAAGCACACAAAAGAACTAGTTCTGTTAGTACCATTGACTTTGACCTACCCTAACATATGAGTCCACATCAGCTGACTTGTGGCAGCAATGTTTGACCTTTTTTTGCACTGTGTGTGGTGTATTGTTTTACTACAAAAGGGAAAGTACTGTGGTGTTTTCAGGGGTGAGGGCTGTAACGCTCGTGACATATTTGTTCCCAGTTGGCTGAGTGTTTGTATGCAACCTTTTGTAACCAAACTTGGTATTGTGGTGCACCACCATGACCTGGACTGTCATGGGGAAAACTGGGATTCTATCTTCAGCGTCAAGGTCATAGTGTGTGCTTATATAATCAAAATATGACAGTTTCTACTATATCTATTATTAGTTCTAAAACAATGAGTCTTTTGCAACCAGGCTCAATTGTTTAAGAGGCAGGAAAGCAAAAGATTTTTTTAATAAAAATAAAATAAAAACTTAAAAAAATGTAAGAAGTGACAGATATTCCTTTATTAATTAGGAAATATTGTATAATAAAAAGGACAAGAGTCAAACTGGCCACTGAGCCAACTCTATTTGTGCTTTTCTGGTGTCTTCTGTAACATGCAAGACACTGACCTATGATGTAACATAATGCACGAGTAACCAAGTTCCTATCACCCTGTCAGTTTATGTCTTATATTTGCGTACACAAGAGATGTCAAGCCTTCATTTCCAAAGAACAACATTTAAAAATTCACCTTTTGAATTTTTACCCTCTGTCACTATCAGTCTGTGTAACAGTTTTTACGAGAATGACCCATATGCATGCGGGGGGAGAGTGAGGAATAGAATGAGCTATGTAAATTGTAATGAATTGTCTAGTATTATACTAGAATGTTTAATGTATATATATATAACAGTATAACACTTTGAGAATCACACATGTATTATACTTTTATGGAGGGATTCAGTGCTTTGGGAATGCATTCATTATTATTATTTTCCAAACTAGAAATAGAATCTGTGAGGTTGTTCAGGTTTTTTTATAGATTGAAAATGAGTTCCTTGGGTGTATTTATAACTGTATTGCAGCCTTTGATGTGACTGATGGACCTGCCAGTGCAGAACCTTGTTGTGTCAAAATGGTATGTAGCTAACAAACATCTATAGATAATTGTTTATTTAGTCTGTGTTGGTTGGTTATGCCATCAGCCATTGACACTGTTGTTTTACACCATGAGCTCTGTGTGTGTGTAATGCAACACTTCTCTTTTGTTTGTTTTTAATTTAAGGCCACCCTTTTTGATTCCATTTATCATGAAAGTATTGTAAAATTATATCCTAACCTTTGGCAAAAACTGCCTGTTAATGTTATTTCTAATGGTGTTGAGAAGGGCATGTTTTTGCTGTCACTTGTCTGGGACAAACTTCTCTCCCTCACAAGATCAGGAGCAGCTGCAGCTTGAATAGTCATTCAACGTGTATGTTTTGTTTGGTATAAATTAGTACTGGATGGTCATTTTTGATGATAGATTATAGTTTTGGCATGTTGTTTTGAAACTGGAAGTTTGATAAAATGCTAAATTGAAATGTGAAAGTGATCAGTGTTTTTACTGCCCTTATTTTAATCCATATTTTCTCTGTGAAGGAACCGCTGGATAATGGGCCGCTGTTCTGTGAAGTCCACTTTTATCAGCGAGTAGCTAAGCCAGACAGCAGTAAGTAGATCTGACACTTGAAACAGTAGCTAAGCCAGGCTGTAAGTAGATCAGCAGTAAGTAGATCCGTCTCTTCAGACAGCAGCGAAGCTTGACAACAGTAAGTAGATCTATCACTTCAGGCAGCAGCTAAGCCAGACAACAGTAAGTAGATCTATCACTTCAGGCAGCAGCTAAGCCAGACAACAGTAAGTAGATCTATCACTTCAGGCAGCAGCTAAGCCAGACAACAGTAAGTAGATCTATCACTTCAGGCAGCAGCTAAGCCAGACAACAGTAAGTAGATCTGTCACCTCAAACAGTAGCTAAGCCAGACAGCAGTAAGATCAGTCACTTCAAACAGTAGCTAAGCCAGACAGCAGTAAGATCAGTCACTTCAAACAGTAGCTAAGCCAGACAGCAGTAAGATCAGTCACTTCAAACAGTAGCTAAGCCAGACAGTAGTAAGTAGATCCATCACTTCAGACAGTCAGGTCAGTGAACAAATAAATGATCACCTTCCCAGATTGAACCCACCTGCTACCATACTGCAGAAAACTGAATACATCAGTATCCATAGCAGCAGGTACTTGAAGAGGAAGGACGTTTCTTTGTATTTCTTGCAGCAGTAATGTACTCTGTTTTGTCTCATGGTGCTGAAGTCATTCTTTTTTACTCAGAATGTCAAATAAACAGCCAGCACACTTTCAGCTTAATAAGGTGTATGTAATGACCTGTGTTGGATGGCTGTCAGGCCATGGCAAAAATAATACCATAACCACTGGCATTTTCTTAGACCTTGAAACCAGTCAAAGCCAGACCTTTTAGCTTCAAAAGGTGCATGACAGTGGCCTGGACTGGGCATATCTCATACTAGCCTCATTGACTATACAGTACAGCTTATATTTATAATTAATTAAAAGGTCACAGCAGCATGAAAATGTGTTACTGTTAGGGATTTTTTTCCCCCCTACCCAGATCACAGTTGTACTTGTAGGATCTCTGAGTGCAGAGAGGGAGATTATGGTATGTTTTAAGTGACCTTTCAAAAGGAGCCTGTGTGGAACAACTGTTAATGTACATTTTTCTCAAACACAAAACTGAATTCCATGCTTGATCATTGACATTGTGCTGTTTGTCATTTTGACTAGCGGCAAGTGCCTAATAACAGCAACCTGAATGGCACTGAGATTTTAGTTCCTAGTTTGTTTGTAGTATTAATTGTCACTGAGATTTTAGTTTCCAGTGTGTTAGTAGTATTAATACTGTAGAATCAGAATTGTTAATGTCCTCTCAGCTGCAAAGGGTTTTCTCAGAACAATTTTTAGTAGGTAGCAGGTACCTTTAAAAAAAAGAAGAATACTCTTGCAACAGCTGACCACAGCTCACACTGTCAGTGTCATGCTCTGTGTTCTTGTGAACTGCAGTTCTTGAGTGGGCAAAGGTGAAGAAACAGCGCTACCTGGGAGTGCCGCAGTTCCTGGGTTACGGCCAGCACAAAAAGGGAGACAAGCAGTATAGATTCCTGGTCATGCAGCGTCTGAGCACAGACCTCCAGAAAATCTTTGAACAGAATGGTAGAGCCTTCTCTGAAGAGACAACCTTTGGGATTGGTCTTAGAATGGTATGACGAATTGAATTTACTTCTTATTCTGTGAAATATTGCTTTGTTAGTTATCATTGTTTTTGTGTGAGCGTAAAAAAGAAGAAGTGTGGATCAGGGGGAATGGGTAAGAGACTAAGACTTTGGATATCATGTAAGAATGGTTTTCTGCCTTTCTTTTCTATTGGCCAAAGTTTCTGTTGTGAGTGTGGACAGAACAGAACCCTCGGCAAACAAACGAGACTAAGGTCTTTGGTCTATATAAATAATTTACTTTTAGTAAAATCTGCAAGTTCATATGGACATTCTGTGCATAATTTGGCTTGAGTGATTGGTCTGTGAGATACAACATTATCTGGGTGAATTTGCGTTTGCTAGGTATTAGCATTAGATTATGTAGATTGAGAGACAGTGATGCACTCATCTCATATCATTATACTCACTGTCTCTCAATTATGTAGATTGAGAGACAGTGAGTATAATGATATGAGATGAGTGCATGTATGTGTGATGACCTTGAATTATTAAGAAACTATTTAAATTCAGTGTTTGTGCTTTAAAGTTTAATGCATACGGTCAAAAAAGAACTTTAATTTCCTGCTGGGATGAATAAAGTGCATTGTTATTGTTAAACTGCAGGCATGATACTTGATAGTTTTGGGTGATTTTTTGGGGGTGGATGGGTGGGGTTGTTTTAGAGTACTTTGCTGACAAAGAATGCTCCTGAATTATTAAGATACTGTTTAAATTCAGTATCTGAATATGATTTAATGATTGAACAGTAACTTTAATTTCCTGCTGAGATGAACAAAGTATGTTGTTATTTTTAAGCTGCAGGTATGATAATTTTGACTGGATTTTTGTGTGTGTTCACTGACAAGGGATGCTGGTAAAAACTAAATTGTTGCATAGGATATTTCATACTGCTGTGAGAGAACACTCATAATGGTGCTGGGTAGTCTCATTTGTTGTCAGTGTTGCCTACCACTTTTCAGCTTGATGTTTTGGAATACATCCATGACAAAGGCTACTGCCACGCGGACATCAAGGCTGCCAACATACTGCTAGGTTACAACGGAGGCAAAACGGATTGCAACCAGGTTTGTGGGTCAGCGGCATAATAATAATTATCAAAGTATCAAGCACAAAATCTTGTCCAAATAGACTATTCTAAGTGCACACACACACACACACTTCTCTCTCTCTCTCTGACTGTGCAAAACTTAATTTACACAATGCTTAATACACAAGAACTGTGCCTTTAAAGGGGTCCAGTTGTAGCCCAGCTGAATACTCTGGGTGTCACCCTGTATATATTAAATGCAATTGTACATTGACAAATGCATTCCATGGGGTGAGAGGATTGTGTGTGTGTGACTGTTCTATTTCCCTGCCACATGGGGAGCTAGCTGTACACTATCTTCAGAGGATATTTCTCCATTTCTGGAGGGTGGGTAGATGCTGTAATGCAAGGAGTCCCACATAACGTGCTGTGCATAGCAACATTTTAATGTAGCCTTGGTGTTCTTGCTGGTGTCAGTGTGTTGTGACAGAGCCCAAGCCTAGGCAGAGTGGTGTCCAGTGTGTAGGATGTTGCTGTGGTGTGCTAAAGTAATCCTTTCTGCCAGAAACCCGTCTTCGGTGGTATATTGTTTGGGCTTTGAAGCATTATACTTGATATAAATAAGATTGTTTATTGGCCATGCTAAAATCAAACACATAAATGTGTCTCATCTGCACATTATGTAACATTAAAGTCTAATTAACACACACACAAAAAATAATGGTTGGTCTACCATTTTTTATTTTTTTATTATTACTCTTCTTGTGGTCTGTGTCAGGTATATTTGGTAGACTATGGCCTGGCATGTCGTTTTCTGGTCGATGGAGCGCACAAGCCTGAAAAGGAGGACCCCAAGCGAGCGCACGATGGAACAGCTGAGTATGCGAGCTTGGATGCTCATAATGGAGTTTGTGAGTATTGCTTTTTGACTTGAATGAATGAAAATTGTTGCCATTCTGTTTAATAATAAGTTTTAATCTCTCTAGCTCTGTGGCTGTGTGCATTTAATGATGAATGTTCGTTCATCTCTCCAGCTCTGTGGCTGCGCACATTGAATAATGAATGTTCGTTCATCTCTCCAGCTCTGAGGCTGTGCACATTGAATAATGAATGTTGGTTCATCTCTCCAGTTCTGAGGCTGTGCACATTTAATAATAAATGTCCATTCAGCTCTCCAGTTCTGAGGCTGTCCACACTTAATAATTAACGGTCATTTTGTTTTTGAATGGCGGCAAAAAGGTGTTTTCTTTCTCCCCGCTCCTCCCGTTGCAAAAAGGTGTTTTCTTTCTCTCCCCCCCCCCCCCTTCAAATCTTGATAAAAAGGAAGCATGGAATACCATTCATGATTTTATCCAATGTGTTCTGTGTCCTTTTTTTAGTTACTACTAGAATAACTAGTGTACATGCATTCCGGGACAAAAATGTGGTATATCTATATAATTTAGAAAGTAATCATCCAAATGTATTTGATCAGCTCCATCCAGAAGAGGAGACCTGGAGATCCTTGGGTACTGCATGTTGGAATGGTTGGCTGGCAGTCTACCCTGGAAAAACTATGGGGCCAACAAGGACATGGTTCGAGACCTCAAGATAAAGTACGTCACTCTTTTCTTCCAGACTGGGAGTTTCAGTTTGTCATTCCTCACACAGCCTTAATGTTACATGGTGGTTGGTACAACATGCGAGTCACTCCTCTCGTTCTCAAATGTGTGTATGTGTGAGCCTGCTTTTATGCCAGGCTGCCTGAGCATTAGTAATGCTATATAGTACATTAGTAGTAATTATAATGATAGTAACTTACATTTATGAGGCACCCTTTCTCACAAGAACTCTTACTTAGCACTTTACAAAATGTTATTGACAACTCATATGTAGGGGAGCCGGGTGGGGAGGAAGTGAGGGAAACAGGTTGGAAGCATGGATGAAGAGCCACAAGTCAGAGGTTGCTATAACACAACTTTTATTAGTACACCAACCAACCAGGAAACAGTGTCTGTATTGGAAAAGACACAAGCAAACAAAACATTTAGAACATGAAAGCAAATGTAAAGTCTAAACAACAGCAATTACTAATCTAATAAATACAGTAACCATGTAGTTTACCTGTAGGTTACTATAATACATGATGGAAACTGTGACAAAATGATTAATTATCAAGCACATGACTTGTGTGCATGACTTGCACTTAAAACCCTATCTCACAGTGTCATGGTGAGGATACAAGAGACGGCCAGTCAATTAACTGATGAACTCCCAGTATATAATAGTATACAATAAAGTAACAGTGAAAAATATGGATTACCAAGCTCATTCTTAACTAAGCAGGAAGAGTGAGATAACTGTTACAGCACTGTTCCACTTAAGCACACAACGAGACAGATAGTAACATGGGTGGGATTTGGGACCATGCCATAAGCGGGAGGAAGTCAGTCATAAACTGACCGGCTCCAGCCTCATTACTCAAAGCGTTACAGCATGTCCTGTTACTGACTAGCAGAGCATATCTGTGAACAACGTCAAGCATCTTACTGATGCAGGTAGCGCAGCAAGAATCTAAACTGCTGATCTGGCTGCGCCTGTCTGCTCGGGTAGTGAACAGAGACAAAGACCTAATTACCACCACTGACGTGCATCATCGGCCAGTTCGGGTACATGCACAAAGACCCAGAAAGGGTTTACAAGCTAAGCAGAGTGAAAGTCTGTGCGCCCAAGACTCGGCCATACAAAAGCCGGATCAAAACAGAAATAACACGTCTCACAGTTTATACAATCATCCCTATGCATTAAACCACATTCAACTAGTAAAATGAACATTCCACAACTATGAAGTCAACATCTTCAAAGTGTTAGCCATAATATACCACCGATTTCACGTAGAAACATAGATCGGTAGGAAACTAAACAAATAAGTTATGCCGCACAGAGATCTGCATGGCCACACTGACAAAGTATTTATACTTTAGAGGGGTAACTTTGCATCGGCAAAGCATCACTCAAAACTGAACAGCTACATATCAGCTAACCAGGGTTAGCTGCATACATTTTGGAAACACCGGTCATCCTGTGGCATAAAGGCTTAATGCAACCAGGCGGCAATCTGATGCCGAAATTACCCACGTGTTCAAGAACCAAAATCAAGGCACGTTGTGAACATGATAACATTATAAACATACATTATTTACATCAATAAGAAACAACAGAACAACAAGCCATAGAAAAATAACTACTTACAGGCTTTCCCCTGAGATGAACACGTGAACACCGGCCGCAACAGTAAACAAACAACCTGCCTCTGCAGGGACACTGGGGGGAAAAGGGACGCTGCCGGCCCAGCACACAACTTTTAACACCTTAGATAATTGGGGCCATAAAACACCCACCCAATCAAAAAGGAAAAGGACCGGAAACAAAGGATTAAAAGGTCATGACCCGGAACATGTATACAATACACTCGGTTACACATCCAAATGATGCAAGTGCCACGGATACATTCTGCCAAGCATAGATAATGTACTCATCACATGCATGCAGCATGCATTGCAGGCGATTTTGTATGTTATTCATTTATGTAAATGTTCAGTTCTTTCTAGTAGACAATGTATTTTTACAATTTGCAACAGGTACATGAATGACCTGCCAGGATTGTTCAAGGCCTGCTTTGGCTCCAGACCCTGCCCAGGTAAGTCAGTATTATTGGAGCGGGGATAGCTCAGAGGTAGAGCAAGAGACTCATGATTGAAAAGTCTCAGGTTCAAGGAGTGGCAGGAGAATTTTCTTCTCCAGGATCAGCTTTCTGTGCTGACTCTTATTTTTGGTATCTGTGTGAGCAAGTGCTCTTTGTACGTTTTACAATAATCCCGCCCCGCTTAACGGATCAATGCAATTTCATTACTGTACTTTAGTAACCCGGGAACCGGAGCAGACGACGCTTTTGTTTTGAAGCGCGGCGTGTGGCGTAACGCCACATGGCCTTCACACAGCCGACCGGCGATAGCCGCCAGTGCGCGCCTTTTTCAAATCTGTTTTTCTCCCTTAACATTTTGACCGCTTGTTTGTTTACCTACTCTTTGTCTATCTAGTCCTTTTTATGCACTAAGCTATGTATAATATAATTTGGCATCTTAGAATGTTTATTTAACGTTTATTCAGACACCGGATCGAGCTTAATTAGTAGCCGATGCCTCTCTAGGTCCATTCTTTTATAGCCGTCGTCTGCATGGCGCGCTTTGTTTAGTACTAGTAAATGGTAGTGAAATGTTGTTTTGATTCGATTAAAGTAATTCTGTGTCGATCAATGCGTTGTCGTATAGTATTTTGCTTAGCTGACTTCATGTTTAGTGTTTATTTTGGGTTGAAATTAATTTATTAAGTATTGTGTACTGTAGAAGCTAAGTTGTATTCATAGACTACTTAATCTCACTATCAGCGCTGCTGCGACTAAGATTACGCGCCCCAGGCGAAAGTTCGCACCGATTGTTTTAATGCTAGTCTTTGAGTTTGTCTTGCTTCTCTTACAGAGCGTTGTATTGTAATTGTTATGTACCATTTTAACCGTGGGAGCGTGCTCTTTATTCCGATGTAAGTTTTAGTGACGTTTATATTTTGCACATTGTGTTAGTTGTGATTTAGTTGTACGAATCTGTATATAGACAGGCGCAAGCCACGCTTCCCACTCTTGTTGTAAATAAAATAAGTCATGTGTGTACATTTTGTTTATACGGTTTAAAAGATTGTAACTGTAGCTTTTATTTGATGTTTTTGATGTTTTAATTAGTTTAGTTATTGTAGAGGAAAGTGTATTTGTGCGGGCCAGGGAAACACAATTGTCAGCCATTTTGTGGTCCAGAGGGGCGATTTTACTGTAGCGATAGCGTGTGTTCCCTGTGGCCCGCGCCGTTCTCTTATCTATGCGTGAGCATGATGATTTTGTGTGTGTGCTGAAAACTGTCTGCGGCTGAACAAGTAAAAACTGATTGCTGCCATACGCCTGCTGTGGTCTCCACTTTATTGACTCCGCTGCCTGTGTCTTGTCCTTCTCGCAGCGCCAAAGTTGTAATGGTGCGGAGTGGTGGTGCTGGTGGCTAGCCGGGGTCGTCAGTTGTACCGCGACATCGGTGGTGTTGGTGGCTAGCCGGGGTCGTCGGTGGTGCGGAGTCGATGGTGGACGGCTTCTGTGTAGCCCAGGTCTTGCTTGTCCTTGATGAAACCAGCAGCATGCTTTGTCAGCAGTTCTTGCAGTCGTTTCCGTTGGCTGCTTGTCCCGTCGAAGTCAGGGCAGGGAACGTGGTCTGCGGGTGCCGAATCAGCTGAACGGCAGACAGTCTCTCTTGACACCACCAGTTCATTGACGCCAACAGTGAACTGGATGTCAGAGCTGTCCACACTGTCTATGGCTTGAAGGACAGCTACTGGTGTCCTGGGCGGCAGCAAGACATCTTCATCCGACGACCCCGGCTAGCCACCAACACCACCGATGTCGCGGTACCACAACTGACGACCCCGGCTAGCCACCAGCACCATCGACGACCCCGGCTAGCCACCAACACCATCGACGCCGCCGGCCAGCAGTCTCCATCTCCGCGGCCAGACGTCAGTGACTGAGTCAGACAGTGACGATGAACTATGCGTGTTAACACCGAAGAATCCAGCTCGTGCTGCTGTTGCTGTGCCAGTAGTGACACATGTCATCCAGCGACCACCTGTGCCTCTGCCTAGACGCTCACGACGTCTGGCAGAGAAGAACATTATTCGACAGTAACCCGACCGCAAAGTTACCTGGCGCAGTACCGTAAGTGTTTTGAAATTTGCTGTTTTGTTGACATGACATGTGTGTGATTGCATTTTATACAGTGTTCATGATTTTTATGTCAGATGCCATCTGTATTACTAGGTTCATGGTATGTTTTTATCTTGGCTATTTTGTAGGTGCAATGTGTCGGAAACAACGGTACTTAGGAGAATTTTGCTTAAATGCAAATCTTCTAGTCTAACTGCCTGTTTTACTGGCAAATAGTGCGGATTTTTTTGGTGACCTAAATGGATTGTGAAATGTGATAACTCAGTGACCGGTTGCTTCAGTACATACTCAGGCCTTTTTCAGTAGGTTGTAGATATTAGAGGATCATTGTTTAAATAACAACCCTCTGTTGATCTAAGGCATAATGCCGCCTCTGATTTGGTCTTATTTGAAATCGCGGACTCTCATATTAAATATATGTTAGTCAAAGGATGTTGATTTTGTTTCCCGGTTCAGCCGGAGATCTTAGCCCATTCTAGGTTGTTACGTTAAATACGTCGCCTGACAGATTGGTGTTTTTACTCAGCGAGGACGCTGGTAGTGGTAGAGTAGGGGGGGATGTGAGCAAGTGCTCTTTGTACGTTTTACAATAATCCCGCCCCGCTTAACGGATCAATGCAATTTCATTACTGTACTTTAGTAACCCGGGAACCGGAGCAGACGACGCTTTTGTTTTGAAGCGCGGCGTGTGGCGTAACGCCACATGGCCTTCACACAGCCGACCGGCGATAGCCGCCAGTGCGCGCCTTTTTCAAATCTGTTTTTCTCCCTTAACATTTTGACCGCTTGTTTGTTTACCTACTCTTTGTCTATCTAGTCCTTTTTATGCACTAAGCTATGTATAATATAATTTGGCATCTTAGAATGTTTATTTAACGTTTATTCAGACACCGGATCGAGCTTAATTAGTAGCCGATGCCTCTCTAGGTCCATTCTTTTATAGCCGTCGTCTGCATGGCGCGCTTTGTTTAGTACTAGTAAATGGTAGTGAAATGTTGTTTTGATTCGATTAAAGTAATTCTGTGTCGATCAATGCGTTGTCGTATAGTATTTTGCTTAGCTGACTTCATGTTTAGTGTTTATTTTGGGTTGAAATTAATTTATTAAGTATTGTGTACTGTAGAAGCTAAGTTGTATTCATAGACTACTTAATCTCACTATCAGCGCTGCTGCGACTAAGATTACGCGCCCCAGGCGAAAGTTCGCACCGATTGTTTTAATGCTAGTCTTTGAGTTTGTCTTGCTTCTCTTACAGAGCGTTGTATTGTAATTGTTATGTACCATTTTAACCGTGGGAGCGTGCTCTTTATTCCGATGTAAGTTTTAGTGACGTTTATATTTTGCACATTGTGTTAGTTGTGATTTAGTTGTACGAATCTGTATATAGACAGGCGCAAGCCACGCTTCCCACTCTTGTTGTAAATAAAATAAGTCATGTGTGTACATTTTGTTTATACGGTTTAAAAGATTGTAACTGTAGCTTTTATTTGATGTTTTTGATGTTTTAATTAGTTTAGTTATTGTAGAGGAAAGTGTATTTGTGCGGGCCAGGGAAACACAATTGTCAGCCATTTTGTGGTCCAGAGGGGCGATTTTACTGTAGCGATAGCGTGTGTTCCCTGTGGCCCGCGCCGTTCTCTTATCTATGCGTGAGCATGATGATTTTGTGTGTGTGCTGAAAACTGTCTGCGGCTGAACAAGTAAAAACTGATTGCTGCCATACGCCTGCTGTGGTCTCCACTTTATTGACTCCGCTGCCTGTGTCTTGTCCTTTGACCACTCCGCACCATTACATCTGTTTCACCCCAGTGTTACTGCAATAGCATGTTAAAAAAAATCCAGGTCACTGCCAAAAATGCAGGTGGCAGGTTACAGCTAAACATTCATGCAGCCTATGTATGTGATTTCAAATAAAGTGACATTGTAGGCTGTTGTATGGTGTACACAGATCTTGCACTGAGATGGCAGCAGTTTCACGTGGCACCAGCCAGGTAATGACTAAACGGCATCACTGTAACTGCTTTGGTGGATATTCAAAATGTGCTGTGTAAAGCTATGGTCACTCATTCAGTCACATACAAATAGAGTGCAATGGGTCTGCTCAGAAGCAGAGAATTGTGCTATGGTTACCATTGCGAAATGCTTAGGGCTTATTTTGAGATGAGGCACCCAACAAGTGTTCAAATAAGTAAATCTCGGGGGGCTTTTGGCCTTTGACTGTCTTGGTGTTAGGGGTGTGGTGGGAGTTTGTGCAAATCGGAAAAGAAAATTGACTAAACTGTTAACGCTGCTTAACACCAGCTCACACTTTCATCACAAGGCTTTATTTTTCCTTTGGTACTTGCAGAAGGTTTGAAGAAGTACTTTGGTGTCATCAGCAAGCTTACATACGATGAGAAACCTGACTACAATCAGCTGCGCCAGTTTCTGCGCTCTGGGACCAACAATGAGTGGGTGCTTGGTTTGACAGACAAGGGCTCACCAGCTAAGGTGAGGGTGTGTTACTTTCTTTGGTGGTTTTGTTCATTACCCTAAGGCATTTTCTTGGGGTGGGGGTGGGGGGGGGGCTCTGAAAAATATGTACAGCCAGAGAGGGCATGACGTGGATAAACTTGATATGTAGGAAGTGAAAAAAATAAAAAGGCTCTTTCATTTGGATGGTGACTTGTGGGGGGTGTTCCCTTATGTACTGGAGAGAATGTGAAAAGATGTGAAATTTAGTTTGGTCTCGTCATGTGTGATCAGTTGTTTTGGTCAACTCTTGTGGAATAGGCACTGTTGGACACAAAAACTGAAGGTCCTCTCTCCTGACAAGCCAGAGGTATCGAGGGTTCCCTTGTTTACACTTGGAGTCGATCAGAAAAGATAGCTTGGTGTGCCTCTTCTGCTGCTGGGAATTCCATCGTCCTAGTTCATTCAACTTTATTTTTGGTCCCCAGTCATCTTGTAACATAAAACAAGACATGTGTCATGAACAATGAATTGGACCCTTTACTTGTGCTTTGATGAAGTTTGTCTTGCTGCTGGCATTACTATGGTACATGGCATCAAACCAACTGGTTGGAGGCCATGTAGCAAGCGTCTGTTTCTCTCTTTCAACAGGGCATAAAATGCAAGAACGACGCACCTGGCTCATCCTCGCCCAAAGTGGCCCAAATCCTTCCCAGCTCTTTCAAAGCGTCTCCAAGAGTGGGCAGATCCAGACCTGCCATCTCCAATGGTTCTGGCAGATCCACCTCAGCATCAACATCCAGCTCCAGAGCCAGGACCTCTCTGGCCTATGCCAAAGCTAAACAGACACCAGCGGTGAGCTCCACTGATTCCTGGCGCTCGCGCCTCCCCGAGGAGAGGACCTGCCACAGCGTCACCAGCAGGATCCAAGCGCAGGCTGTCCACCACCAGAGGGCCCCGAAAACAGCTGCCTAAGAGCAAGAGCTCGGTCAGCTCTCCTGCTGGCAGCCGGGTACCTAGCGCAAGGAAAGGTGCGTTTTGTTTGTTCGTTCATTGCGGTGGTAGGCAGAAAACTGATCTGAATGGAGTGTACTAGTCAGATTAGGTCTGGAGTTCTTGACACACACAGTGACTCTTGTTGTAGGCGACCAACCTGTTTGGCACCCAGGTTGTGCTGAAATAATCTGAAGTAGAATATAAGTTTATGTACTTTGTATTGACTTGCATGCCAGGTGAGAGTATGTGGCATCTTTCAATCGCTGATTAGCCCCCCATTGTTTGTTGTGGTGCTGGAAGGTTGTGTGTGTGAGTGAGTGTGTGTGAGTGAGTGGAGGGTTGTCACATTAAACCATCATCATGTCAGCCCAACAGACAGGTGTCATGGCTCCAGGTTCTGTTTGTGTGTGTGTGTGTGTGTGAGTAGAGGTTTGTCCCATAAAATCATCATTTCAGTGTAACAGACAGGTGTAATGGTATCAAGTTCTGTGACTGTGTGTGTCAGTGGAAGTTTGTCACATAAAATAACAGACAGGTGTAATGGAATGGCAACAGGTTCTGTGAGCATGTGTGCACGTGAAGTTACTTATCTGTGGTATAGCAACAGAATATGAGCCAAAGGTTTAGAAGGTCACAGTGGCTGGTTTGAAAAGCAGTTTGCTCCCTTTTTCAAAGTGTTATTGATAACCTTTCCAAACTTTGGCAGATTCTAGCGTGACAGAATTGTAAGTAGATGTTTACCATGCTTGAATTAATCTGCTGAAGCCACGTGCCTACAGTGCTAATCTGTAGAGGTGTGCATTCTGTTTGGGCTTCCAGGTGATAGATCACCTGGTTGATGTGCTGTACTCTTGTGGCTTACTTTGATGCTATAGGCATTACACATTTAGCTGGGATTTGTTTCCTTTGCTTGAATTTTGCTGCACTCTTATCATCCTGATATGACTATCATGATTGACTGGGCATTAACTGTCATGATTGACTGGACATTAACTGGCATGATTGACTGGACTGGACTGTCATGACTGGCTGGATGTTAACTGTCATGATTGACTGGACGTTAACTGTCATGATTGACTGGACTGGACTGTCATGATTGACTGGACGTTAACTGTCATGATTGACTGGACTGTCATGATTGACTGGACGTTAACTGTCATGATTAGCTGGAATGGACTGGACTGTCATGATTGATTGGACATTAACTGTCATGATTGACTGGGCATTAAATGTCATGATTGACTGGGCGTTGACTGTCATGGTTGACTTAGCGTTAACTGTCATGATTGACTGGGTGTTAACTGTCATGATTGACTGGACGTTAACTGTCATGATTGACTGGACTGGACTGTCATGATTGACTGGATGTTAACTGTCATGATTGACTGGCTGTTAACTGTCATGATTGACTGGACGTTAACTGTCATGATTGACTGAACGTTAACTGTCATGATTGACTGGACGTTAAAAACCAGTTACCTATCCATCCTGGCAGCTCCATTCTTCTGCAGACACCCGAGTGTTCAGAATACTGTCTGTCAGCACTAAGTCCAGTCAGAGTGGTCATTGCTCTTATTGATACAAGGCTCCAACTTCCTGGGACCAGTTTCCTGTTTCTGTCTGTCTTGCTAACTCTGGTCAGTTCTTTCGGACCTTTCCTTGAAAACCATTCTCTTTTCACCAGTGTCAATCCCTTCCTTCAGCTCTTCTGCTGTTTTATGTTGGTATGTGTCTTACTCTGTGGCTTCTGACGTTTTATATTGGTATGTGTCTGTGCCTTTGAATGTATCATAAGTTCTTTTGGCCATCATGAGTTAGGCACTCGAAGTGCCCATTATTTTTTTGATTTTTTTGAACACTGCTTTGCACTTATGTACACATAATTATTACATGATCTGTATTAGGTTATTGAAGTATGGCAAAACTTAACTTTGCAAAACAAATTCCACACTGTTATAATAATCAGTGTTAAACTTTGCAAAACAAATTCCACACTATTATAATAATCAGTGTTAAACTTTGCAAAACAAATTCCATACTGTTACGATAATCAGTGTTAAACTTTGCAAAACAAATTCCATACTGTTACGATAATCAGTGTTAAAGTTTGCAAAACAAATTCCATACTGTTATGATAATCAGTGTTAAAGTTTGCATGATGGTAGTGCTTACTGAGCTTTACTACCACCTGTACAGTTTGGTGATTTGGATTTAAAGGTTACAACAACATCAGACGGTTGTGGAAATGTTGTGGTTAGTACATATACATGGACCAGATCATGCACCTGGTACTTTTATTGTATTCATGAGAGGTGATTAATGCACCTTGTTACTGTACAAAGACCTTATAAATGAATGAAATTTGTAATGCATGTAAAACAACTTTCATGCAAGAATATGTGTACAGTGCATGGCTGGGGGTAGGGGGAGGCGTACATTTTCACACACGTACACACACTGTAAGATACACAGAGTTATGCATGCATGCACACACAGTAAGGACATTAACTCTTTTTTATTTTATTTTAACAATGTCTTCCAATCATATGGGTGATCTTTCATTGTAACACCTTTTGAGCTCTACTTGCTTATACCAGATGTGAATACCGTGAAGGTCAGAAGGATGAAACTGCACATTGTATTTTCTTGGGAAGTTTTCATTGGTTCAAGTTTAAAACTGGTATGATTGTTCAAGTGCATAAACAAGATCAGAACAAACTGCTTTTCATAATTTTGGTATGTTATTCTGAGAATGTTTACAGATTTATACATCTCTAGCATCAGAAAGATTATACTGAAACTAGTGAAAGTTTTTCTGTTTTTTGTTGTTGTTATTAAGCAGCAAGTTGTCCTTGATCTGCTTGAAGCTCATAAACCCCAGGGATTATGGTAGGTTTTTAAAACCATGTACAGCATATGTAAACTTGTCACCAACAACAAAAGCATGAGGAGTTTAAGGAGCTATCATTTTTGCATCCAAGTAAACCATCCATGGGGATGAGAGTCATGAATTTTGTGTCGCTTTGATGTGAGGTATACACAGAACTTTGTGAGACAACATCGGTGTGAACAATATACTTACGTGTGATTTCATAAAATACGTAACTTTGGGGGGTGGGGGGTAATTCAGTGTCTTAGTTGCAGTGGAGTGATGTGCATTTTGTGTAATATTCTTATCAGGGTTTTGAGGGAAAAAAGACCAAGATAGCCATCTGTTTTAAGACTGTCCAACATCAAGGCAGATAGTAAGTTCAGGCATGGGATAATTCGTATTTAGGCTTGGGGATTGTGTTCAGGCATGGGAATTGTCAACCAGTTAACTGAATTCAATTCAATTTTGAAGCTACCTATGTTCAGCTAAATAAAAAACACCCCAAATGCACCCTTGCTTCATCTGGGAAAACAAAAGTGGTGAAGTGTTGCTTAATGTCCTCGGATGTCAGTTGACATATTAGGGACAAGTTGTGACCAATGCCGAAGCACGGTTCAATAAATCTTTATGTCCACAGAAACCAGAAGGCTCATTAGGACGGACAGCCCAGGACATCCACCTCGACTCTCACACAGCTCCTGAACTATGGGAAAACAAAAATCAACCTGAATCCTTAAGTGGCACAAGCACAAAAGAAATCTGCCACTACCCCAGTCCTCCTGCTTTTTAATGATGAGAATCCTGTTCCCCCTTTAACCTCCCCCCTCCCCCCTCCCACCCCAACACACACACACCACACACACAGTTTTGTTGTTGATAATTCCCATGTGCGTAGTTTGTATTTTCCCAGTTTTGAATGCTAGTTGTCACTGTTTGCGACTTTTCATTGTTTGTTTTTGTTTATAAAACTATTAAAAGATCCTTTGGACGTAGGAAGAGAATCTCTCTTCGAGTTTCTCCTGTGTCAGACTATAACTTTCTATGGGCATTAGAAATGTAAATTACTTGAGCATGATTTACTCCTTTTGTTGTCTGAACTTTGTAAATTTCACTCAAAAACTGAAGGGTATGTGTTTTAAAAAAGAAGAAGTTTTATTTTGTATTCACATAATAAGACACTTAACTAATTGTTGCTTCCTCTGTTTTTGACTTGCATTGATAGAAATTAGAGACTATGTGTTTGCGTGTGAGACCTTGAGTCTGTCACTCTGACTCACTGTCAGCAACAAAATTATTTAATTTTGTTGTTGTTGTTTGCTGTATTTTGCCCCCCCTACTACAGTACTAGGCTATGTGCGCTGTAGGGAAATCTGAGCTGTTTATGGTTAAATTGCCTTCCCCTATTCTCTTAAGTATAAACTGTCCCTTAGCCCAGCTATGGCAGGATTCAGTTCATTTCTTTGTGTCTTTAAAAATGTTATCCTGTTATGTGGTTCCGTTTTTTTTGTTATTTTATGATTTAAGGGAAGACTGGCCAGTTCTTTTACTTTTTGTTTGTTTAAAGTTGTTATGCATTTTAAATTGATTATTATAGTACAAAAATCAGAATAAATGGTATAAAAAGTTGTTTTCACTATCTGCAGCTTTCCATTCGGCAAAAAAATCCATGGTATGTGTGAAATTCAGTAAAATATCACCCCCATTAGGAAGAAAATATCTCAACATTGACATCACTTTCATTACATTTTATTCTTTTATTGTGATCTGTGGGTTGTATTCTGTGAATCTATTTACCATTTTTCTTGTAAACGTTCTTGATCCAAAAATATGGGCCACCAACTGAGGTTACCATGAAAAATTAGGGTGACACATAAGAATTTAATTTTCAAAACCGTCTTGCAAATTTAATATGCCATAGAATAAAAAATCCTCAAATAAAATCCTAGAGCATTCAATTCTCTCCACAGACAATGTTTGTTTATTGTAATAGCTTCAGGTTTGGCGGAGATATCATGTTCCTCCCAACATCACCATAGCCAATAAACGCCGAAATGAGAAAAACGTGAATAAAGATTTGCCATCTGAAAAACATCGGTACAATAAAGAAAAATGCAATGAAACTTGTTTCTATAGTCTATGGGTTTGTGTAATGTTTGAATGAAAGTAAACTTGCAATGATCAACTGCTGATGATGATTCTCTCAGCGAGAGTCGTTGGAAGCCATCACCGAAGCACTAGAATGTGCCAGTCCATCGGCTGTAGCAAAATGCTTGACAGCTTCGCCAGTTGTCGAACTACTTTCCTTAGCCTTCGTTCTTTTTTATCGGCCAGTCCTTGCATATGCTGCTTCCTTTTCCTGGTAGATTTACCAATGTTTGCTTCAGCAATAGTCTTACGCTTCTTTGAAGGCATAATTATCGCACAGAAATCAGTTTTGTAGCTCAGGAGATTTGCAAACGTATGTTCGATTTGTTGTCTGCAACAAACAGGAAGTGACTAGTTTGACAGGAAGTGGCTTGTTCGGGAATGTCCGTGAACTCTCATTTGCGAACTACGCATGCGCAGCAGCACCGATGGCTATATAATGAGGTCACTCTTTGAAATCCGACCAATGAGAAACGACTCGATCCAAATTAGGAAGTTTCCGTTGGAATACCCTTCCCGCCTTTTCAAACCCTTTGTGCCTTCATCAGTGGAAGTTCCCACTGGGTCATGACGTCATTTTGAAGGTCAGAAGCTACTGAGCATTTTGATAGGCAACATGTGCTGAGTTTTGGGTAGAAAGTCCCCGTAACCAAGGGATGAAATGGAGTGTTTTTTCAGTGAAATGATCGGCCACAGGACAAAAACAAACACACTAAGGTTCAAAGAATGTTTTCATTTGCATAAAAATCAAACATATATCATAAAAATACTGACTTAGATGAAAATAGGCATGTTTAGGAACCCAAACCTGGAAAAAAACAAAAACCTGTTCTGGAACATTTTGGGACCAAAATTTGACTGGCCAGTCTCCCCTTAATGAGCTGTTCAGGTCTAGTAAAATGAGTTTCTTGAAAAGAAAGGCTGAACACAATCTGACCAAATGTATTTACTCTTGTAGTAATCAGCCACAGTTAAATTAACAGCCATCCTGTGTTTGTTGTTTTCATTAGGGAAGGCGAGGACGCCATAGAAGGCAGCCCCCACCAAGAGGAAACGCAACGCAAATATTGCCGCATCATTTGACACAGGTGTCCAGACATCCCCAGGGTTAGCGCTTGGGCTGAAGAATTAAAAACTTCTGTGAAACTGCCGCTTGCATGTGTAGGTACAAGCAGGGAGAGAAAGAAACAACAGCTGCTGGAACTGTGTGTGTAGTGTCAGTGGTGATGCTGACATTAGTGTCTGTACAGTACAGTGGCACCCATAAAAATAGCATAAGTAAAACCCCACAAACAAGCAGAAAATGATAGTTGATACTAATAGGCAGCTGCATGAACTGTGTGTGTAGTGTCGGTGGTGGTGCTGACACAAGAGCCTGTACAGTAAAGTGGAACCCATAAAAAGAGCATAACCTAAACAAGACACAAACAGAGTGATACTGATAGGCATGCAGCAGTTTGAACAGTGTGTGTAGTGTCAGTGTCTTTGGTGGTGCTGACACAAGAGCCTGTACAGTAAAGTGGAACCCATAAAAAGTGCATAACTTAAACAAGACACAAACAGAGTGATACTGATAGGCATGCAGCAGTTTGAACAGTGTGTGTAGTGTCAGTGTCCTTGGTGGTGCTGACACAAGAGCCTGTACAGTAAAGTGGAACCCATAAAAAGTGCATAACTTAGACAAGAAACAAGCAGAGAATGATACTGATAGGCAGCTGCATGAACTGTGTGTGTAGCATCAGTGTCCACAGTGGTGTATAGACACAAGTGCCTGTACAGTACAGTGGCACCCATAAAAAGAGCATAAGCTAAAACAACAAATGAGCAGAAAATGATACTGATAGGCAGCTGCATGAACTGTGTGTAGAGTCAGCGGTGATGTAGATTGTGCAGTGGCACCATTTTTTATTTTTTTTAAGACACAGGTTGGAACAAATGATAAACAAGCAGAAAATGATAGGCGGCTCCTTATGACAGTGGTGGTATAGACACATGTGCCTGTTAAGTGGCACCCATACAAAAAAGCACAACCTACAACAAACAACAAACAAAGAGCAAAATGTCTACAAAAAAAGGGACAGCCTTTGCCTTAGGTGCTGGGTGGTCTGCACAAAAGAAATGAGTGTTTTGTTTGTTTTGTTTTTTAATGCAGTCTTTGCCCTTACAGAGAGATCCATCTGTCGTGAGACCAGTCTTACATTAGGGACTCCACAGTCCACTGCACTGACAGTTCATGGCTGAATGACACCAAAAAAAATGTTTTGCTTACCACATTTTCCCACTTGTAGTTCTCTAAAAGCTACGCAACTTTCAAAAATCACTATCTCAGAAAAATGCATCCGGTGAAAGTTGAATGGATTGTTACAGCTGAGTTTGATTTGAAATCAGAATAGGGAAGCTTACGTGATGGTTATTCTATGATTTACATGAGAATGGGAAAGCTTAAGCGATGGTTATTCTTTGATCTGCATGAGAGTAACATGTAATCATTGTAATAATAATGTACATTTATCATGCGCTCATCAACGCCCTGAGCACTCACATGATACATATTAACCTAAATATGATATTCTATACACATGTAAAGCATAGTCCTACCAAAACAATTTACATAAAGTATTATTTTAATAAAAAAAAATTAAAGCGCATTACACACACACACACACACACACACACACACACACACACACACACACACACACACACACACACTGACTGTAATAGAAACTGGGTACTGATATTAGTTAGGATGGAAATACTGTGAGAAGAGGAAGGTTTTCAGTTTGGCTTTAAAAGATGACAGGGTTGAGCAGTGTCTAAGGTCTTGTGGGAGTGAATTCCAAATGTGGGGTCCAAAGCAAGAGAAAGTGCGGAAGCCATGAGTCTTGCGTTTGTATTGTTGGATTTCTGTTGTCTGGTCCAAGAGATATGTAAAGTTACTTAAAGAGGATCCACAGTGAAGACACACATCAGCCAGAAAACAGAAAGAAAAAAATTGCAAATATTTCAATTTGCATGCTGTATGTGGTTGGTCTATCAATATGCATACAATTAAAGTACATTTTTGCTTCAAATTTGAGTTGAGACACAAAGTGGCATCATTCACAGCCTTTTTTTTCTTTTCTTTTCTTTTTTTCAAGGTGTTTTTTAAAATGTTGATTTCTAACATGCTAGTTCTGAAAGCCAGACTTTTATACATAAATTAACCTATTAAACCTATGGAGATACAACTTGGTGTGAAGATTCCTTGGGACATGAGTGTAAATGCAGGCTATAGTATGGGTAACACCTCTGTTGCTAATTAACACAGTAACACTAAAAATTATTGAAGCAAACAAGGGTGAGATATATATAATGTATGTAACTGCATCTTTGCTTTGTCAGGTAGCTGTTTCCAGACTCTCAACCAGCAGTATTAGTTGACCCTAATTTATTTTCTCGCACTCTCTTTTACAACATCAGCAACATGGAAAATAGTTTCAGCTGGGCTCCATTCTTGTGGGATAGCTGGCTGAGCAGGTATTTTGCAAGTCTCCATTAATCTTCTCAGTCAAAATTCTAGTCTGGCAATACCTTTGCATCCAAAATTCAAGTACCAGTAAAAAAAAAAAAAAAAAAAAAAAAAATCTGCTTTAAAATAAAACTTTACATTTTGAACACCAAAATAAGATGTGCTCACTTTCATTGTGGTTGATGCTGGGATGATGCAGTTGATCACTGTGCTGAAACTGTTGAGAAGTCTAAGAGTGTCTATGCAGTTGCTGTTACATGTACACGGGAGTCTGGAAATGAGGCATTTTTACTTTATATGCTGATGTTAACTTTAACAACAACTGGGGGGTAAGTTTAGTTAACAATTATGTGGCTGTGATAAGAATGATTAAGTGAGTCTGAGAGAGATAACCACACAATACTCAGTGCTCTGAGGAGGAGAAAAACAACAGTGAGCACTCATTGTCATAAAGCTGTGTTCATCCTGATAATATGCATTGGAGTTAGTGTTGTGCTTGGTGAACTTCAAGCTGCAGTGTGTTTGTTACTTTAAGCTACAATATACTTCAAACTTGACCACTGTCTAATCACAATCGAATCTGCCATTCACCATATCATGTTATCAGGTCTCTAAAATGCTGTCTGGTCCAAGGAGTGTGCGTGCATTCTGTTGTCTGGTCCAGGGGACGTGCATGCTGTGTGGGACACATGTACATGTCGTTGTCTGGTCCTAGGGACATATATGCATGCTGTTGTCTGGTCCAAGGGACGTGGGCATTCTGTTGTCTGGTCCAAGAGATATGTGTGCATGCTGTTGTTGTCTGGTCCAAGGGACATGTGCATTCTGTTGTCTGGTCCAAGGAATGTGTGCATCCTGTTGGCTGGTCCAAGAGATATGTGTGCATGCTGTTGTCTGGTCCAAGGGACATGTGTGCATTCTGTTGTCTGGTCCAAGGGACATGTGCATTCTGTTGTCTGGCCCAAAGGACACATGTACATGCTGTTTAATTTTGGGGGGGAGATGAAATGTATCCATTTGGTACACTTGTTTTCTTCAGTCCTTTATCTTAATTATATTGTTCACCCCAACAAAACATTTAATGATTCAGTTATGCTGTCAATGAGATTGTCTCTAATTTAATTTTATATTTTGATTGTACTGTGTCTAGATATGCTGAAAATATGTGTGGTCCAATAGTTTTGTGAACTACTTATTCATTTGGACTTTATTTATTTATTGTTTTGTTTATATCTTGTAGTGACTTTTTATTTTATTTATTGTTTGTTTTCTTTATATCTTGCAGTGCCTTTTTTTTTTTTTTTTTTTTTTTTACCACAGTAAAATCATGTAAATTTATGTAATAATAAATGTTTGTAGCAACAAGAAAAAAATGTAACTTGGGAGTTTTCTCAGCCATTACAAATTATCAACGCAAGATCTCTCTTTGCTTTTTCTTTCTAGGGAATGGCAGTGCATTGTAGTTTGTACATTCTAGGCAATGGCAGTGTGTTGTACTTTGTACACTTGTTCATTCTAGGGAACGGCAGTGTGATGTACTTCATACATTTGTTGTTTCTAAGGAATGGCAGTGTATTGTACTTTGTACACTTGTTCTGTTGCCAGTTTCATTCTACTTGGTATAGGTAATTGGGTTTAATATATCTTGAACGCCTTCACAGGTCAGCCTCTGACTTGTTCAAGTAGATATTTTGATTTTAAGATCTTCAGTTGATCACCAAAATATTCTTTCAAATGTCCAGCACACCATATTTTTGTAAAAGAAAAAGGTTTACAAGAAACAGCATTGTCCTGTCAAATCTGTGTGTGTGCTTTATTTTAAGATGAGTAAATATGTTTTATACACCTGTAAGCTTGGGTTTGTAATAAGCAACATGATTAAAGACTTTGATCCACTTGTGTCCAGTGTCAAAGGAAGTCTTTCCGTTTTGTCTCAATTAACCCTTTCAGTTTCACTCTCACGCACCTTTTGCCAGTTTCACGATTTTTACAATTACATCACTTAACTTGAAATAGAATCACACAGAAGTATCAGAAACATAAAGCAATAATTGTCACATGCTTGTTCTTCAACGGCACCTTGTGCTTGTCCTAACCCCATACCACCGTCACAACCACATTGCATCTTTCTCCCATGCCCACACACCCCACCCCTTGATGTACTGTTCGTTCACCTCCTCAACACTTTCTTCTGGATAATCACTGTCACTACCATTAACATCAGCTGGGTCAAATTCCGTATCCCCCTCCTCTCAAACCTGTTTTTTTACTGTTGCTTTCAACTCCATCGCCCAGAATATTCATAATAAAATGAACAAGTTCATCTGTAGTGAAGTGCGCACCACCAATTTGGCACAAGATCCGACACGCGTTGAAAACTCAGCAAATCTTTTGACTAATCAACTTTTAGAACTCCAAGACCACAAAAATGACACCATTTGCAAGCAAGCTTCTACGTTATCAACTTCGTCACTGATTGGGATTCCCTGGGTTTCCCAGAATGTTGCTGTTACTTTGTGGTTGTGAATCCACCCCGGAATGTACAGTCGGAAGTGAAAGGCTTGATATATACGTAGCACAATGCATGCAGAACAAACCCTTATGCTTGATGCATGTAAACAGAAAACTGATAAAGTTGCCAACATTTATGTTTCCTTACTTTGTGAAATCACGTCCATATCATCTTGACACGGTAACACTTTATTTAACAAGTTTATCAGTTTTTATTACCTTTCACTTTCAGGATTGGAAGAATGTCCCATAAGTGAAAGTGCACCTTGTGTTTCTCAGCAAGCTCTTATATATATATAGCATTATCCTGCAAAGTTCAAACTCTGTATGCTGTTACACACATTGGCAAATGAACACACAAAGTTATTACATGATTTAATTTATGGGATGTAACTGATGTTTTTTACCTTGACCAAAAAAACACCTTTTTTGAGATAGTGTTTAAACATGATCTTGGAAAACACAGGTCATACATTATCAAGCTTTGAATGGTGCTGTCTTGTTTGGCGATTCTGACCCATTCTCTATCAAGCTTTGAATGGTGCTGTCTTGTTTGGTGATTGTGACCCATTCTCTATCAAGCTTTGAATGGTGCTGTCTTGTTTTGGTGATTCTGACCCATTTTCTATCAAGCTTTGAATGGTGCTGTCTTGTTTTGGTGATTTTGACCCATTCTCTATCAAGTTTTGAATGGTGTTATCTTGTTTTGATGATTCTGACCCATTCTCTATCAGGTTTTGACTGTGCTGTCTTGTTTGATGATTCTGACCCATTCTCTATCAAGTTTTGAAGGGTGCTGTCTTGTTATGGTGATTCTGACCCATTCTCTATCAAGCTTTGAATGGTGCTGTCTTGTTTGGTGATTCTGACCCATTCTCTGTCAAGCTTTGACTGTGCTGTCTTGTTTGATGATTCTGACCCATTCTCTATCAAGTTTTGAAGGGTGCTGTCTTGTTATGGTGATTCTGACCCATTCTCTATCAAGCTTTGAATGGTGCTGTCTTGTTTGGTGATTCTGACCCATTCTCTGTCAAGCTTTGACTGTGCTGTCTTGTTTGATGATTCTGACCCATTCTCTGTCAAGCTTTGACTGTGCTGTCTTGTTTTGATGATTCTGGCCCATTCTCTATCAAGCTTTGAATGGTGCTGTCTTGTTTTGGTGATTCTGACCCATTCGCTATCAAGTTTTGACTGTGCTGTCTTGTTTTGATGATTCTGGCCCTTTCTCTATCAAATTTTGACTGTGCTGTCTTGTTTGATGATTCTGACCCATTCTCTATCAAGCTTTGAATCATGCTGTCTTGTTTGATGATTCTGACCCATTCTCTATCAAGCTTTGACTGTGCTGTCTTGTTTGATGATTCTGACCCATTCTCTATCAAGCTTTGAATGGTGCTGTCTTGTTTTGGTAATTCTGACCCATTCTCACACTGCAATGAGCTAGAACTTTACAAGACACTGAAGAAAAGTTAATACTGATAGTTATCAAGCATAAATAAACCCTGGTAGTTTTTGCCACAATACCATGCCAGCCATTACACTGGTTTTCTTTCACCTCAACTATTTCTGTTTGACGGTCAACTGCAACATTGTGTACATACATTCATTGTTGTCAGGTCATTCAGCATCTCATTCTCAACCAAACCAAAAAAAACTGTCAGCACAAGTCAGTATTCTGAACTACGCATGAACTTATATTCAGACATAACACGTAGCTAAATCTGCCTTAGCAACCACCAACAAACCCCTGCTCAGAATCCCTGAGTATAAAACCATATTAATACATGTAACTGGCTTCTCTAAGACCTGTGTTGGCAAGTCACCACACTTTGAACCCAGAGGTGGTCACTAGGCAGGTCAGAGTGCACACTCCAAGCCTCATTTTCCAGCACCCTTCCTCAAGCTCTGCCATAACTGGTTACGCCACTGAGGGGCCACTTCTTATCTCCATGCATCTGTCAACCAAAATCACCCCTGTCAGTGTCGTGCTGTCAGCTCCCTCCACAAAATCAACAAAAGTTTGAGTACTACCACTGTGGAAGCAACACAGTGTCAGAGCACACACATTATACATAAAACATCTGGTGCGTCCACCATGGCTAAAAAAAAACAGTTCTATCTTAATTCCAATGGTTTGGGTTTTATTTTTGCCGGCAGAATCATTCTGAATGATTAAAAGAAATCTGTCAAGTGTCATGGTATATTTTGAATTGTCTGTGTGGTTGAGTTTAAAAAAAAAAGTCAGCTGACAGTTTTCAGAGACTGATGGCAGTAGAAGGTGGAATAACCAGTTATGGCAGTAGGCAATGAAATAACCAATTCTGGCAGCCAGAAGTGGCATAACTACTTAATGTGTGTGCAAGTTGTAACCAATTATGGCAGTGGGGCGCATGTCATAACCAATTATGGCAGCCACAAGTGGGGGGGGGGGGGGGGGGGGGGGGTTGTAACCAATCAAGGCAGTGGGAGGAAGGATGTTGTAAACAGATGCTTGGAGTTTGGTCCAATTATAGTCTCAAGGCTCTCAATAGTTGCTCATCAAAGACGCTTCTTAATCATACAATTACCACACACTCAAAGTTCTCATCATGCACAAGGTTACGCAGAAACTTGCTAAAAGGAGCAAAAGCTTCCGAAACGCAAACGCACGCTCAGCAGGTTCTTGCATCAGTGTGGCACATGAAGCACCGCCCAGTTCAAGTGAGTCTGCATCATACAGCTGGCACCGCCCAGTTCAAGTGAGTCTGCATCATACAGCTGGCACCGCCCAGTTCAAGTGAGTCTGCATCATACAGCTGGCACCGCCCAGTTCAAGTGAGTCTGCATCATACAGCTGGCACCGCCCAGTTCAAGTGAGTCTGCATCATACATCTGGCAGCAGATGAATGTTTCTCAGCACAGTGTCGGGGTCACTCTTGTGCATCATGAAAAAGCCCTGCACTTGAGCAGCGCTGATGGGTTTTCCCAAGGACAGTGCGAGGCGTGCAAACTCCCCAGCTCTCGACTCAGGCTCCTCTGGATAGAAACGCAGGAACATCTGGGTCAGCTGGTGCTCAGAGCAGTAGTCCACAAATTCTTTCATGTCCACTCGGCCTGGCCTTATCAACGCTGGGTCCAGTCTGAAGCGAAAAAAATAAATGTATGTACATGTATATATATATATCCTCTCTATCTCTCTCCATCTTTACTCTCTTAAGTCAAAACTGAAAACCCACCTCTTCTTTTCTGCACACTGATCTGTCATTTTTCTCCCCCCCTTCTCATTCTACCTACCCA
The DNA here is from genome assembly GCA_963584105.1 of Alviniconcha strummeri. Lineage (NCBI taxonomy): Eukaryota > Metazoa > Mollusca > Gastropoda > Provannidae > Alviniconcha > Alviniconcha strummeri. The sequence continues at coordinate 20,287,159 of OY757543.1, read as the reverse complement.
TCACCATATATATTTGGTGTGTGTGTGTGTGTGTGTGTGTGTGTGTGTGTTGAAGTGAGCGTATCGGCATGTGTTTGTAAGGGCTCCAGGCTCTTACAAAATGAGATGCCATAAATAATCTATTATTATTATTATTATATAATATGCCCAGTTCTTTAGTTCTTTGATTACATGGTGATTTTGAATCCAATTTACAGTACGATGGCTGTGTGTGTGTGTGTGTGCAGTCATTCAATGCAATTTTGTGTGTGCTCAGTGTTCTACCATTCAGACATCTGCATTCCACCATAAGGGTACACCTTTACAATTGAGCAAACAGACAGAAGTGCAGGCCAAAAAGAAAGTGTCCCCAAGCTGCAGAGCTGACTGTAACTCAGACTGGGTCCATGCTCACCTATCATCATGTCAACAACTGCTGGTAGCCTACACAGTGTATACCACTGAACATTTGGGAGTGGGGATAGCTCAGTGGTTAGAGCGCCGACTCCTGATCGAAAGGTTGCAGGTTACACACTAGCAGCTTTGGGTTTTGGAAAAGGTCCAGTTTGTAGAACATCTAACTTCAATCCGGGGATAGCTCCGGGATAGCTCAGTGGCTAGAGCGCTGGACTCGTGATTGAAAGGTCGCGGGTTCGAATCCCTGCTGGAGCGGCGGAAGAATTTTCTTCTCCAGGGTCAACTTTCTGTGCTGACTCTTATTTCTGTATCCATTCCACCCCCATGTTACCGCAGTAGCACGTAAAAGATCCCGGTCATTCTGCCAAAAGTGCAGGTGGCAGGTTACAGCTAAACATGCATGCACCTTACGTATGTGGCTTTGCATGAAGTGACATGGTGCATGGTTGTATGGAGTACACAGAACGCGCCGAGATGGCAGCAGTTTCATGTGGCACCAGCCATGCCAGCACTGTAAGTACACCACTTCGGCGGATAGCCGAAAACACGCTAGAAAAAAGAAGCTATTTACTCATGCAGAATCACATGCGAGTGCAGTGAGTCTGCTTGAGAGCGGAGAATAGCACTATATAAATGTGACTGACAACAACATTTTCAATTTCATACATGTACAACTGGTATGAATATGGGGGAAAAACATGAAAATAATTTCGTAACTTTGAACATGTACATAAACTCAAGTGTTTGCCCACTAAAATCTGGTGAGAATGGCGTCTGCCCAGTAAAATCAAGTGAGAATTGTGTTTGCTCAGCAAAATCAGGTCAGAACTGTGTTTGCCCAGTAAAATAAGTGAGAACAGCATTTGCCAAGAAAAATCAGATGAGAATTGTGTTTGTTCAGCAAAATCAGGTGAGAACTGTGTACGCAGTCATTACAGTGCAATTTTTTGTGCTCAGTCCTCTACTATTCAGGCTTTTTATCTGCATTCCGTCATGGGGGAACACCTTTACAGCTGAGCTGAGATGGAGTAAAGTGAAAGTTTAAGGAGAAAGTTAGAAGCATACAAGCCAGCAACCTTTCGTCAAGCTGCCTGATTGACTGAGGATTGACTGAGCTGGCTGGGGTCCTACCTGTCGATGAAGTTGGTCGTCATGAAGATGATGCGAGCCTCCGCAGAGGCCACCCCATCCAGCGCATTGAGAAGTCCACTGAACGTCAGCCGGCCCATCCCTTGGTACATTGCTGGGTCTGAGAGAAAGGTTTGAAACAGTCTTGTTACCTCCACTGAATGTAAATATGTACCACACTCAAAACAAGGCACTCCATTCCTATCCAGTGTAATTTTTAAGGCAAACGCAAAACATCATGCCACTGATGCTGTGCACAGAATAAAACCTGAACAGACAAATGCAGAGAAATGTCTTCCTATTGTATTCTGACACTTTGCCTGTGACAGAAGTTGCCAGGTGCATGAACTTGTTACAATAATCAATCCATGTGGGGAAGGGGAGTTACTCATGAACACAAACAGTTCACTTTTCCCCCCTTTTGTTTGTTCATTACAGAAATTTACACAATTCACAGCACACACTGAGGGCTAAAGTACTAGATGCACAGTATGCAAGTTTGTGTTAAACAGTAGTACTTACATCATCCAGACTACACACACACACACACACACACACACACACACACACACACACACACACACACACACACACACACACATCAAGAATATGAGCAAGGAATGCATTTGTGCAAGCAACTGCATTATAATGATTATACATTTTTCAAACTGGTGTAACATCAATAAGGTGGTGAAAGTGGTTCACAGAAACCAGTCAAATAATCATTGTAACCCATCAGATACATGGCCATCCACACTGCTACTAGAGCTGTACCAGCAAGCATCTCCCTTCCCCATCTAGAACACACTTGCACAACTCACACACAAACACACGCTCTCTCACTGTGCTGCAGAAGTGCTGTCATTTCAGCACATACTCTGTGTACACAATAAAACACGTTGCAAGTGACGAAGCGTACCAGTATACCATACCACATGAAAATTTTGCACTCAAGGTTTATCAGTATATACCAGTAATATTCTGCAGCTCAGGACATCATGTATTTTACAAGTTAAACGTGCATGCTCTATATAAAACTTACAAGAAAAGCTATTCCAGGACTGAAAACACTGTTTCAAAGGTGACACTGGGGAAACTTCTAAGAGATGTGGTAGAGCACATATGGGCTTTTCCAAGCGCATAGATACCATCTTTAACTGAACTGAAAACACTGAGAAAAAATACTCTGATGGGAGAGAATATATATATAGATAGATAGATACACACACAGATGTATAACAAATTATTAACTATATTAAGATTTATTCAATGAGAACTCACTCTCTTTGCTGAGGTCACGGCTGAGAAAAGCAGCATCCACGTCTTCTAGCAAAATGATGCTTTGCTCCGGTGCCACTGTGAGAAGGTGGTTTAGTCGATCATCTGACAGACCCTTCTCACTCAAGTTCAGAACACAGATGTTGTAATCCAAGGCACCTGTAGGACAGCAAACACACCAGTGTGGACCATCCATCAAGCAGCATGGATGCACAGATATATTCCACACAAGCACCTGCAGAAAACCTGAACAACTCAAATACGTGGGTGTTTTTGTTGTTGTTGTTGTTGTTATTGTTGTTGTTGCTCCTCTCCTGCCAGAATCTGGATAAGCAACCACCTCCCCCTGAGCTAATTCAAATTGTGGATGTATATGCAAATAATGTTTTTTAAATACACAAAAATACTGAAGATATTTAGTTCAGTTTAGTTCATCCTACCAGGGGCAATTCTGGCACTCGGGCTCAAAAAGCTGAAATTTAAAACAGTGGTAATACAAACATTGCAGTTATATCAGGGCGAATGAACAGACGAAAGTATAAACACACAGGTAAACAATTAATGACTATTCCTATAGTTACCACAGCAACCAACCCAAACTCCAAGAACTGGTTTACGACATCCTTCCTTCAACCACTACCGTATTTAGTTACGCCATAGAGTCCAGAAAACTGTCAGCTAACGAGCAGTTTTTTGTTGGTCCTCAAACAGGAGTAAGTTTGTTACAAACAATTCAAATAAACAAAGGCGTGTCATTTATAGCCGCCAACAAAGTTTACACCAGCACAAATAAAACCACAATTGTTTGAATCAAGACAGAACTCTTTTTTTACCCAGGGTGGATGCGCCTCATGTTTATGCGTGTGTGCTAAGGCACTTGGTTGTTTCCAGTCTTATCAGCACCCAAACCTACGGAGGGTGCTGACCGCGTCGCTGGACAGCTGTGCGGAGATAAAGAGTGCCCTTCAGTGGCGTAACTAAATCTGGCAGAGTTTGGAGGAAGGTGCTGGAAAGCGGTGCTCAGAGTGTGCAACCAACCATGACATGTAAATGCAACATGAAGCTGCCACCACAACACAGATAAAACAAAACAAAACAAAAACAGATGGTCTTGACAGTAAACACCAAAACACATACAAAACATACATTTATTCACACTGTCACAGATGTATATTTATATATAAAATAAATACATACCTGCCAGAGCCATAATGTAGCTACTCTTTCCACACCCTGGCGGTCCGTACAGCAAATAGCCCCGTCGGTAGGGGATTCCCCTCTCCATGTACCACTTGGGACTGTCAATGAATTCTCTCACGTCCAGCAGAATCTTCTCCGACAAACCCCTCTCCAGGATCACTGAGCCCAGTGGCCGTTTTCTCCGCGGATAACCAAAGGGACGCCACTCTCCTCCCATGGCGGTGTACATGACAGTCTTTCCTTCCTGACTCTGGAGAGCTAATTTTCGAGATTCATCTAAAATTTCAAAGAACAGTTCACGGTTTCTTCCCAATGTCGTCATGGTTACTGTCTCGAAAGGCAGGCCAGCTTGAAAGTTGACCATCTGCTTTTCGCGGTTGCGTTCTACCCGAATCCAGTAGCCGCGGTAGTTGAAGAAGTGGGCGCCAGGGCTGGGAACGAAGTCAAATTGAGTAGAGATCTGTAAACAAACAGAAATTCTTCAGCAGAAAATCAACCAACATGGAAATGAATCATATATGATATATGCAGGGCTTCCCCCTTGAGCCGTTTTTCCAAAACACTGAAACAGACTAAGCAAATGGTTTAACTATGATTTGTATTATATATTCATAACTATGATTCATAACTATTATACTTAAAATACAAAATATACTTATAACAATTAGGCTGAATACACTGATCAAAATGTTTCAACAGTGTAGTTTTTACATTTTAACAGGACTGCCCTAACAATCTGTCTAATCTGGAAAATGTGAAAAAATTCCAGCGAAATGTATACCAGAGGACTTGCAAAAACTGGCCTACTTTTCTGAGCTATTCAATTGTTATCCAAAAAAAATCTTTCCCCATAAGCATATTATTAAATATTTACTGTGGGTTAACTTCTGGTTGGCTTGGCAGGTTTCTGAAGAAAAGAAGTTCAGAAGTATTTGAAATTACTTCATCTTCAAGTATAAATTCAGTTATTTGTGGGTGTTTATGAATTTTCTGGAGGGGGGGGGTATGGGGGGAGGGGAGACAAACCAGAATATATGTCCCCAAATTTTAGCCTAAAAATATGCAATGAGCATCACACAGGATCAGGTGAAAATCGATGTGCACAAATCAGGAGTCCAACCCTCATCATGTCACCCATTTCAATGCCACTAAGAACATTTTGTTATTTTTAGGCATACCTTTCCTGTGTCTGTCTGACTAAAGGTTGTTTCAACACTTAGATGCTGTGTCCGTGTTCCATAGCGTGAGATCCATTGCAGCAGCCAATTGTAGCTTTTGTCCTGGCTGGTTACTTCCAGCGTTATCATGCAGTGCCGACGAAACAGAACCGTTCCCAACTGTAATCAACAGAAAGGCTATAATTTCAGTATAATAAATGCATTACATTGCTCCAAGTCCAACACTCTGGAAAACACTCCCAAAAGAAATTAGATTCTCTCAGTCAGCCTCTTCCTTTAAAATCAGTTCTTAAAACTCGCCTGTTCCTAACATGATACTGACTGGTGTGTGTGTCTCTAAGTAAGTAAACATGGTGCTTAGCGTCCACAGAAACCATAAGGCTTATTAGGGCCAGGGGAAAGGGGGTATGGAAGTGGGGGAAGAGGGAGAGATTATATACCTATCACTACACTGTCACCACCAGACTGACTCCTGCATTAAGATGGGCAGCAGTGAGAGCCATTTTAATGTTTCATTAATTGTGAGAGACAAAGTCACAAGACTGTCGACAAACCACAACCTTTTTGAAGAGAGAGGTGAGCTGAAGGGGGATCAAACCGAGGTCCTTCTGCTTACCAGCCTAACACCTTACTGCTGGGCTCACCCAGTGTGTGTCTGTGTGTGATGAGCAGGTGTCTGTGGGACTTGCATCCTTTGGAATTGTTAATGTTGTTAATCTCTATGAGCTCCTGTGAAAAGGGGTGTTTTATATAAATGTGAGCAAGTGCTCTTTGTATACAATTACAATAATCCCGCCCCGCTTAACAGATCAATGCAATTTCATTACTGTACTGATAGTAACCCGGGAACCGGAGCAGACGACGCTTTTGTTTTGAAGCGCGGCGTTACGCCACATGGCCTTCTCACAGCCGACCAGCAATAGCCACCAGTGTGCGCCATTTTCAAATCTGTTTTTCTCCCTTAACATTTTGACCGCTTGTTTGTTTACCTACTCTTTGTTTACCTAGTCCTTTTTATGCACCAAGCCATGAGTAATATATTTTGGCATCTTAGAATGTTTATTTAACGTTTATTTAGATGCAGGATCGAGCTTAATCAGTAGCCGATGCCTTTCTAGGTCCATTCTTTTTATAGCCATCGTCTGCATGGCGCGCTTTGTTTAGTACTAGTGAATAGTAGTGAAACGTTGTTTTGATTCAATTAAAGTAATCCTGTGTTGATCAATACTTTGTCGTATAGTATTTTGCTTAGCTGACTTCATGTTTATTTTGGGTTAAAATTAACTTGTTAGGTATTGTGTACTGTAGAAACTAAGTTGTATTCATGGACTACTTAATATCACTATCAGCACTGCTGCGACTAAGATTACACGCCCCAGGCAAAAGTTCGCACAGATTGTTTTAGTACTAGTCTTTGAGTTTGTCTTGCTTCTCTTACAGAGCGTTGTATTGTAATTGTTATGTACCATTTTAACCGTGGGAGCGTGCTCTTTATTCCAATGTAAGTTTTAGTAACATTTATATTTTGTACATTGTGTTAGTTGTGATTTAGTTGTACGAATCTGTATATAGACAGGCGCAAGCCACGCTTCCCACTCTTGTTATAAACAAAATAAGTCATGTGTGTACATTTTGTTTATACGGTTTAAAAGACTGTAACTGTAGCTTTCATTTGATGTTTTTCATGTTTTAATTGGTTTAGTTATTGTAGAGGAAACTGTATTTGTGCGGGCCAAGGAAACACAATCGTCAGCCATTTTGTGGTCCAGAGGGGCGATTTTACTGTAGCGAAAGCGTGTGTTCCCTGCGGTCCGCGCCGTTCTCTTATCTATGTGTGAGCGTGAGGATTTTGGGTGTGCTGAAAATTGTCTGCGGCTGAGCAAGTAAAACCTGATTGCTGCCATACGCCTGCTGTGGTCTCCATTTTTGACTGACTCCGCTGCCTGGGTCATTGTCCTGTAATACGCTCCAAGGCACCATTACATAAATGTATCTTATTATTTGTATAACTTAATACTCTTAATAAAACAATACCTGATTGAGGTTATTATTGCACTGAATTAGATTCTATACATTTTGATATAAACTGAGAGGGATATAATTTACATGCAAAATCCTTAAGTTTCAGTTTTACTTTGAGGGCAAAATATGTCCTGAGAAGGACTAGTTATTTATAATATTAGAGTTTAAAATTAAGTCACAAAAAGTACAAGAACTTGGAATATTTAATTCAACATTATTTCCAGTAAGAGTACACACTGTTGCTTTTAAATTTTGTGTAAAGCTTTTCTTTTTAGTTGCTGTCCATGCTATCTTACTTCTTAGCGTCTATAACTATGGTAACTCATTTTTCTTTTTTGTTGTTGTCCATGCTGTTTCAGTGTCTCTCACTATGGTAAGTCAGTTACCATATTTACAGACACTGAGTATGGACAACAACAAAAAAGAAAAGCTCCACACAAAATAATCAGTTACCAACTGACTGATTCACTTTATACATGTATGCATGTGTTAAATGGGTTGTGGTTGAGTCCAGACTGCATGTGACAGAGACAAAAGAGTTAACAGTTTAATGCCAAGTCACATCTGGGCAAAGCAAAATTCATCAAGACACAACTTTGGTCTACAGTTATTACATGATGTACATATCACTTTCTGAGTTTGAAAAGAATTTAAAAAAAATAAGTGTCCAAACCACAAAGACAGAACATGACAAAATTTCCAGCAGTGATGGAGCAAGCAGTCAGAAGTACCCCACAAAAGGGAGCAGGGGGTAGGACTATGAGTGGGGTTGCTGAACAGGCCAAGTAGATCTATAGATTACTGGTGCATGCAGCCAAGCATGCAAGTAGTCTTTTGTAGATCATGCAGGTCTCCCTACCCCCTCGCAAAGATAGCTACATTTATAAAGACAGATGGACTTCACCAGTGCTTGATTACACTACAGTTAACACTAACAGTAACACAAGCTTGTTTCATGAATCACCTGACTTCCCCGCCTTAATATGGCAGCAGTCATACCAACACCAAACAGCCCAGCCCCTGCACTGAAGTAGGGATTGGTGCTGAGGGATGACAACATCTCAGCTAAAGGCATGGTTGCTTCCTAGTTCTTGTCCAGGGATGCACCCTCTCAAGACTCACTGCTGGATCCACATCAACTTCTAGAATCACTCAGTAACAGCACCTGTAACAAAACAAAATTAATCTAATCATAAACATTATGTTACAAGGTAGGAGAACAGAAACATAACTGTAAGTTTCAGGTTCAAATTCTAAATCACTCAGTTCTCCCCTTACTGAGAAGGGGATGTCCAAGGGGTTGGGGTGACTAATGTATAGATATCTCTCTCAGGGTATGTTCAGGGGTGGAAAGAGGGGGGAGAAGGGAATAGTGAAGAAACGACTAATGTGTCTCTCAATTTCAATTAAAAAAGTAAAATAATAAGGTAAATTGTTATAATGTTAATGGATGTGAACTGCTCTGCTAAGCTGTATAATTTATAAAGCATTGGTAAGACTTTTTAATTGGGTGAATAAATGGGACGAGTATGTAGTTCTGCAAACTACAATGTAAACTGGTCATGAGGTGTACATCACAAGAAAAAGATGTTGTGTGTGTGTGTGTGTGTGTGTGTGTGTGTGTGTGTGTGTGTGTGTGTGTGTGTGTGTGTGTGTGTGTGTGTGTGCGTGCATGTACTAGGCCCTCTCTTCGCTCCACCCCCACCCCCCCATACACCATTGGATACTGCAAAGAAGAGCTTGTACTCATATTAGATCTTGCAAAGGAGAGCTCCAAGTGTGTCGTGTGTCTGTGGCAGAACAAACGCCAGCCATCACATAATGGTTGACCCGGTAAGATGGACCCTGCGGTCTCATATATATAGTTAGGCGCTGTGCAAGAACATGATCACATATCGGGCGCGCCAGTATCTCATACTGGCACTTGCGCCGGTACTTATTGGGCCGCTTCACGTGTACTGGTTTGTAACACGAACATTCTTGTTGTTGTGGTCGTTTCTGCAGACTGCACATCTAGTGATCAGCCTCCAGAAATGTTCCTTCTTTTCTTTCTCTCTCTGCTTTGAGCACCAGTGCCCCCCCCCCCCCCCCCCAACATTAGTAATATACTAATGGTCTGCTTGTAGTCCTAGTGCAGATTTGAATTTACTGGTTCAAGAAAACTCAAAAAGAAAGCAACTACCGTGGGTTCGGGGTCATTTCGTCAGCCAAGGAAGGGGTCCATTCTGAGGTTTTAGGCGTTGTCTTTAAACATTATGAAAATTCCGCAACTGATTATGAACTCTCTTACAGATTTTGTTTCTTTTCAAGTACAACACGTCTTTATAATAATACAGATTCAAAAGTCCTGTTAGTCTACTTGTCCCTATCCGTCCTCAGCCGAACACATGTCTTGAAAGAAATACACATTAGAGTTATTTCCCTCTCCAGTTATTAGAGTCACGTCCCTGCTTTTGAAAACAACATGGCCACGATGAGCTAGTTTCGAAAGTCTTTCCCGGAGCCTACGAATGAAGAAAACAAGTGAGATTCAGAAAGAACGTCTGTGTTCACACAGACGCGAATGGGGCAGTTACTGATTATTTTTTTTTTAAGAAGCAATGGAAAAGAAATGTAGCCACAAACTGAAGAGGAAAAGGCAAAGGGGACAGTCACCCGAACAAACTCAGCTGCGCTCTGAAATCCTGACAGAGATTCGCAAAGAGACTTTTGGTTCCAAAAGAGTTCACGGAAGTCAAACTAGTGACAACCATCATGGTGGCGTGCTTAAAGGTACTGGCAAGTACAGCAAAATAACACATGAAAAGTCAGTGAGTGGTTCTTATTCGAACACTGAAGCGAGTGCCAGTGTTTCACAAACCGCTGGACGTCGTCTTGAAAGTGAAAGACAAGAGGGCAGTCCAGGATCAGACAGCGTTTGTGTTAAACCTAAAAGCAAAACAAACAAGAATCAGAAGAGACATTTAAAGAGAAAATGTACAAAGAAGAAAAGCAAAGTATATTGTTCAACGACATCAAGTCAGCCAAGTGATTCTTCTCGTGAAGCTGACCGGAACATAAATCGAAGCAAACGTATTTCAGAGCTTGGTGAATGTGGAAGTGCTAGGGAAAGACCAGCTGAACATTGTCAGCAAGGTAAGCAGCAGAGGGGTGACCAGGGAGGTGCAAAGCATCCTAGAAAACAGATGGATGGTCACAGTGACAGCCAAAGTGGTAGTAGAGGTGACTCCCGAGGAGGCCAGAGAGGGCACTACCAAGGGGGCAGAAGACATGACAGCCAAGCTCACAGCAGAGGTGCCTACCACAGCAGAGGTGCCTACCACAGGGGCAACAGGGGGGTTTACCACAGGGACATCATGGGTGACTGTCAAGGTGACAGCAGGGGTTACTATGAAGGCAATAACAGATGTGGCTGTCAAAGTTACAACTGTGGTAGCCATCCAGGTAGAGGTTACCACACAGGCAGCAGCAAGGAGGACTGTCAAGACAGGAAAAACTACACCAGGAAAAGGGGCTACAGAGGAAACCAGGAGGAGCTTGATGAAGGCAGGCTTAGAGGTGGTGACCAAGGCGGCTTCCATAACAGAAACAAGCGTGGCAGCAATAGAAATGCACGCAGAGGATTTGGAGGCAGAGGAATGTGGTCTGCAACTACGGGTAGGAGTAGCTCTAGTACTTCCACCAATGAGCTGCAACCTGAACAAAGTTTAAGTCAGTCAGGAAGTGACCCTGGTGAATTTTGTATCCTTTGGTAAAAATTTGGTTTAGATTATATTTTGTAACCTTTTCAAATTATTTCTTTTTCATTGGTTATTCTTCTTTTTTCTTTTTGACTTGCAAGAAAAATGTGGACATGAACATGGGTCAGTATATTGCAGCAACAATGAAATAGTCTTCTTTTCTTTTTCTTGAATGGTTAGCTTGAACGCTAGTTGGAAGTTCTGTAACAGTGTAAGTTTTACTCTGAGGTGTAAAATACATTGTCATTGTGAGATTTTTCAAATTTTACTTGATCAGTTGATGATATTTCAGGTAATAATTATAATAATATATAATTTATGGTGCCCCATCTTGTAAGAGCCCAGAGCGCTTACAAAGACATCAGAATATACTGACCCATTTCATTACACACACACACACACACACACACACACACACACACACACACACACACACACACACACACACACACACACACACACACACTACAAATGCATGTATTACTGGTGATGGATTGGTATGGATCAATATGCAGAGGAGAAGAGATGGGTTTTCAGAATTGACTTAAAAGAGGAGAGTGAAGACGAATACCTGACAGAGAGAGGATGGGTCTCTATTAGTATTACTGTATTAATATTAAGTTTCAAGTCACAGATCTATAATTCCTAGTTAGGTCACAGGATGTATCCTTAAGGCAAAACTGGAGTTGTACTTTTTGGTAAAGTATCTGGCTCAAGACAAACTTTGTCTGATTGCTGCATGCATGGACATGGTTTCATGCTTTTGTGGCTTTAATGGAGACTTGTAATCTAAGCAGTAATATTTACTTTGTGTTTTCCTGGAGATTTCTTAACCCAGATCTTTCAAACTCTTCATGATGGTAATCTTCATTTAAACTTATTAAGTTTTAGTCCTTTACAATTATATAATGTTAATAATATGACAGCTATAATATATATATATAAATAAAGCTACAGTGACCTTGACCTGTTTTCTGGGTCATAGTTCAGCCTCAAAGGGAAAAAAATCAATGTAGTTTGAATGTCAAAAGACTGCTGTCTTTTTTATTCTTGGTGTTTTCCCAGCCTTTGTGACATCTGTATCATATGCCATTTATGGTAAAATGTTTTCATCTGCCAGAAAGATGTCCGAGGATATGTATATATATAAATCCTGCTCAAATTCTGACTGCACGCATGTGCAGGAGAAGCCAAGTTCTAGATAATTAATGTTTCTGGTTGGCTCAAACCATCTGCAAGACTCTACATGAAAGTGATCACATCAACAGCACACATTCTTTGGCAGTGAAAGGGTTAATTAAATGAAGTCTAGAGACTTGTATTGATTTGGATCTTTCTCAGCCATTGCTCTGGTGGCATTTTTTTTTTTTTTTTTTTTAACTTAGTTTACATAGTCATGATAATGATCCTACATAATTTACATAATCATGATAATGATCCTACATAATCATGATAATGATCCTTAATTGAGCTACACCTGTTCATACCAGTTTGATGACTTTCGATTTATTTCAAGGTCTTAGTGATGTCAACAATGTGACTCTTTCTTTATGAGACTGTTGAGAGTGAAACTTGTTGTTTTGGGGTATGCTTCCCTTAACCATTGTGCCAGACATTCCTGGATTTTATTATGATCCAGAAAAGAAGCGTCACTTCAAAATCCAGCAGCATGGTGGCAGTTCAGATGCTGCAGTCACAAGAGAAAGCATCGCCAGAAAAGAAGCAGAGGCTCAGCGACAAAAAGATCTGGCAGCTTTCAATGCTGGCACCAGTGCAAGGATTGTGCCATGCACTGTCAGTGGAAAGGCCACCAGCAAATGTTGTAGCCAGTCTGTGTCATCTTTTGTGTTGAACGGCTATCAGAGGGGTGAAGTGAATCCGCTCAAATTGCGCAGAACCTGGGTTTTAGCCTCAGGTTCATCCCTCAGGCACACAGGCACTGTTGACGTCCTGTCTATTCCCCGTTTGCACAGAAATGTGGTTGTGGAGCACATGATGCAGATGGATGTGGGCAGGGAACATGACCAGCTGCTCTGTCTGTGGTCTGTCTCTGGCACCATAATGGAACGCCTTCAGCTGGTCACTGTGAAAGAGCACAGAAGAGCCTGGCCACGAGAGCTGTCATTGCAGTTCAGCTCCTCCAGTGCCGCCATTCTGCAGTCCTGGAACAAAGTCACCAGCATGTGCTGGTCTGAGTTTTCTCAGTGCCCAGGCAAGAAGTATGTACTCTACACAACAATGTGTCACACCGGTCACGCGCAGAGTATGGCCACCATTGCCAACCTGGACACAGCCAACGGGGGCGATGCCCACTTCTTTGACTGTGACCTGGGGAGGAAAGTGGTGTGGGCATGTGCATGGAACTACCCCAGGCAGCAGTTCAGCGTGGGCACAGAGAAAGGCTGTTTGCTGATCGATGTCAACACACGTCAGCTCTGGCAGTTCAACACAAACAAAAGCGATGCCCTGGCCCAGATATTCTCCAAGGTTTTGCAATGGACATATTTTCACATTGGCACACTTTCACAGTCACAATCCTGTGCACACACATGCATGCACGCAATACACATACGCATGCTTGCACAGAGTCACACACACACACATACACACACACACACACATACACCTTCAGATGCACACATATAAATACACACACACACACATATATATACACACACACACACACAAACACACATGCATGCATACATGTACATATAAATACACACACAAACACCCTTCACACCTTTGAATAAAGAATTAAGACTTGAGCAATTTACAGTGATACATATTTAATAACAGTGCATGGTGGTGGTGGTGGTGGTTGTGTGTGTGTGTGTGTGTCTGTGTGTGTGTGCATGGCAGAGAAGGGGAGAGAGTACAACTACAATGCTTACAGTGTTTGCTTTTAATTTTATGTTTATGAATCTTACCTATGTTTTAAAGGAAGATGGTGGAAACACGATGTACACGGGAACTCGCAGTGGGACCATTCTGAAGCACGACTTGCGCAGCAGGTCCACATTACCCATCTGCCTCATGAATCATCACTTGAGCGTCTGCTGTCTTCGACTCTCCCCTGATGAACATTACATGTATGCCAGTGACTTCTCTGGCAAGGTGTGCATGTCATACTATCTCTTACCTGTTTCCATTCAGTCCACATTTAGCACATTTTGACATCAGCTGATCTGGTCAAGAACAGTTGACAAGTGACGTAAGTGGCAAACTGTCACTAGACTGTCATGCTTATATATATTTGTTTTTCTAGTTTATTTTAATTTCATACAGTTAGGAATGCCGTCATCAAGTTTGAATGATTTTTAGCACATCTGATTGATTTTATGTTTTAGAGACAAGCAGCTCACTGATTTTCCCTCAGCAGTGGCTGGCTTCCTGATTGTAGCACTTTGACAAATCAGCCAACAATCAGAATTTTGACATTTGTCATGGCAGTTCAGAAACTGATGATTAGACACTTGTGTACATGTAGCTGACCCATTTTTTGCCATTTCCATTTGGCAGTATTTTTTTAAAAGTTGATAATGATAGTACTCTTTGGTTTCACCTGTGAGTGAAAGACCCAATGAGGCATTTGCTATTATCCCCCCTCCGGTATTCACTTTTAAAGTTTGCCACATGCTTGTCTTCTTATACATGTATGTATGTAAAGCTCTGGTCATGTGTACAGTAGACAGTACAAACTGACAACATGCTTACAAGTACCAAAGAGACACAGGTGACTGTCACACAAACAGGCCCAAAATAAAATGACTGTATTTGCCACTCAAAAACATGTTCTAAAATGGCTGTAAATATTTGCTTGCCACTCAAGAACATGTTCTAGACCACTGTTGATAGTGTAATTCTTTGTTGGAGCCACAACCTATGTTGCAGAAGAGTTCTCAGAGAAGAGTCTTTCATTCACAAAGTAAACTGTGAAGAGGAGCGAAATAAGTAAATGGGCAGGCGTCAAGCTGAGCAAGCAAATAGCAGGGGAAGAAGGTGGAGGGCAAAATGGCAGTGCCTCATTGTGGCATGTCCTGCCCCAGTGAACGGGCAGAATACTGTTAAATTTTTAACAGCAACAAAATACTGCTAAATGCTTCAGTCAGTGTATGTGTGTGTGTGTGTGCGCGCTCACGCACGCGTGTGTGTATGTGTGTGTGTGCGTGTTTGTAGTGCATTTTTATTATTATTATTTTATTTTTATATATATAAAAAAAAAAAAAATATACTTTATGTAAATTGTTTTGGTAGGACTATGCTTTACATGTGTATAGAATATCATATTTAGGTTAATATGTATCATGTGAGCGCTCAGGGCGTTGATGAGCGCATGATAAATGTACATTATTATTATTATTATTAAATGCTAAAAATGTCCATGCCTTGGATGACCATACTTTGGCTTTCATAGTTTATTATAAGACAGATGTATTCTGTCCTCTGCAAACAGAACTGTGATATAATGTTTGACTTTTTTCTGAAATTATTACAATAGCTAGACCATTTGGTTTTGGACTTTGGCAACATCTGGCTCATTTGAATGCCAATTTCATTGACATTGAAATGTAGTCACGGTCATGGAGAACCTGAAGCTTATGTGAAAGTTGTAATTTCTGTTTGAGTGGAAGGCAGTTGCTCTTCTCATTTCACAAAAGTGTGGTGATGGTTGCAGAGAAATTACTGTGTTTTGTTGCTGTTGTTTTGGGTAACATATCCAATGAAAGAAACATTTGGTCAAGAAGTCATATTGTGATTTGTTTGGTTTTAGATCAAGAAGTGGGATTTGCGGATGAAGAAAATACTGATGAGCTATGACGGCCTGTGCAACAAGCAGAGCAAGCTTCCATTCCACATTGATGAGACACAGTCTCTGCTTTATGCTGGTCAGTGCATGTATATATATATATGTCTGCCACTGTGTTTGCCTCTTTGATAGTGTTGCTTGTGTGTGCATGCATGCAGCTGATGCTTGTGTGTGCATGTATGCATACGTTTGTGTGCACTTGCAGTGAATTCAAACTCAGAAACTGTATTTTATAAGGGTTATAGTTTAAATTCAGTCAAAACCTGCCTAACAGCTAGTCCTTGCGACTAGTCCTGTTGGGGGGGGGGGGGACAAAACAGCTGCATTTGTTGCTGTTTCTATGTGACGGAGGTAGTGTGGGAGCCCCTGACTTCTTCTCTGTTTGTGGGTCCCATTTCTATTGAACTTTTGAACCTTTTGGAACCAAACTTGGTATGCCATTGCATATGCAGCAGAGTGTTGTGGGGAGTTTATGTTCATGACAAGGGTACAAATCCTCAGTGAATGTTTGTGGGTACTGTACTTTATAAACCCAATCAGATAACCAAAGCTGGTATGCCAATAGCACCACAAGAGTGTCATACAAAAAGTTCCATATGCTATCAGTGTGTATCACCATACATTCATAGTGAAAGTCATAGCAAGGTTGCAAATTCTTGATGACTGCTTGTGGATCTTGTATTTTTCTTTGTGACCAGAGTTAATGTGTTCATGCATCTCTCATGCAATTATTTAGTCAGGAGAAAAGTCACAGCAAGTGTTTGAACCACCATTGTTTTGTTTCTAAAAAACAAAAACAAAGAGAGAGAGAGAAAAGAAAAAAGAGAAAGAAGGGCCATTTGAACTGACAGATACCAATTAATTTCCAAACCAAAAGCTGATGTAATGCTCATATCCTCAGAGAACTAACCCCTCAACTGATGGTGGAGCATGATAATTTATATGAGTGATGGTCAGGCAGGAATGGCAACTTGGGTGTCATGAACCAGGAATCAGTAAATGTCTTCAGTGCTTTTAATTTCTTGTTTCTCTTGTTTTCCAGCTGGACAGGACTGCTACACTAAGATCTGGTGCTTGAACACTGGCAGACTGCTGAACTCAATCCCACCCCCCTTCGAGGCCTCGCAGTATACTATCCCTGCTGTTCAGTTCTCCACAAGGTGGGGTGGAGTGGCTGGCAACATGGGGCTCATCATGGGGGCAAACAAAAACTTCTATCTGTATGGATTAAGCTCTCAGGGTGAAGGGGACTGACGGGTAGACAGAATGACATAAGTGGGAATGTTGTGCTATATTAGTACATTACTGTAGGAGGGAGGGATGTTGCATGTAACATGCAGTCTTGTTCAACTTGAAGGTACAGAGCAAGTATTCTTCCACAGTGAGCTATGCTTTTGAGAAAAGATGCTGCACCTTTACACATCAGTGCTGGGTATTGCAGAGAACTAACAAAAAGAAATTAATGTGTTTGGCACATTATTGTTTATAATGGTCCTGTTGTGCAGACTGGTCAAAATATTGTATAATTGTATGAATTATGCATAACACTTGTTGTTATTGGATGATTGTGTGTTGAATGAACTTCCATTAGATGTCCCACATTCTGGGAAATATTTGGACTGAACTCATCTTTTCAGGTTTTGAGAGTGAAGAAATTAGGATTACTCAGGAAGTGTGTTTGGCATTGACCACCCAGTAGTGAAGAAATAAGGATCACTCAAGAAGTGTATCTGGAATTGAGCACCCAACAACAGAAAAAATAGGATTACTCAGGAAGTGTGTCTGGCATTGACCACCCCACAGTGTAGGATTACTCAGGAAGTGTCTGGCACTGACCACCTGACAATGAACAAATTAAGATTACTCAGGAGGTGTGTCTGGTACTGGCCACCCAACAGTGAAGATATTAGGATTATTCAGGAAGTATGTCTGGCATTGACCACCCAACAATGAAGAAAATTGGATTACTCGAGGAGAGTGTCTGGCACTGACCACCTCGCTGTGAAGAAATTGGATTACTCAGGAAATGTGTCTAGCATTTTCCACCCAACAGTGAAGAAATTAGGATTACTGAGGAAGTGTGTCCGGCGCTGACCACCTGACAATGAAGAAATTAGGATTACTCAGGAAGTGTGTCTAGCAATGACCACCCAACAGTGAAGAAATTGGGATTACTCAGGAAATGTGTCTGGCTCTGACCATCCAACAGTTAGGATTACTCAGAAAATGTGCCTGGTGTGGACCACCCAACAGTGAAGACACTAAGACGAATTGGGTAGTGTCTTGCATTGACCACCTAGTAGGATGCCAAAAACCTGAGCAGTTTTATCCAGTTAGAAGATCACAAATAATATTCCATGCCAAAATCCAAAGAACAGCTGCCACGTTTGCCTCACAAGCTAAAACATAGCAACAGAGTGAAAGACTGATGGCAAAAAAGAACAGCTGGAATCAAAGCATATGAGGCAAATTGCATTCAGTCATCTGAACGGTGGATTTAGACTCAAATCATTGTGCATTCCACCAGCCAACACAGTACCACATGGCAGTGAGACTGAAGATTGCAAGCACATAGCTGTGAGAGATGGGGCTTTGAGGTCAGCACTGAACCTGCTGTCAGTCTGTACATGAATTGGATTCATGGGTATATGGTGATATAAGAGAAAGAAGTGTGTGGGGGTACAATGCTCTGGTGTGTGTCTGTGTGCATGCATGTGTGTGTGTGTGTGTGTGTGTGTGTGTGTGTGTGTGTGTGTGTGTGTGTGTGCCGCAACTGTGCATGTGCACCTAACTTGCTCTTCTTATTTTTTCTTTTTAAAATATCAGCTTCTGGTTGGTCATGTCTATAGTTGTGTATTGTTTTGTATTTAATGCTGTGCATTGTGATGAACTGACATAATTCAAAAGAATAAAGTTGTCTATTCTTTATTTTAAATGGTGTGTTAAATCATATGGCTCTCTGAAACACAAATTAGTATTGACACAAATATATACATGTACACGATTCTTGTGAACAAGAAATCAAAGCAATATATATTCAGATTCATTCCTTCTCAAATTGTAAGTAAACATTGTGCTTAAAGTCCACAGAAACCATAAGGCTTATGAGGCATTTTCACTCACAGAATTGAGCTTGTCCACACACACATGTATGCACGCACACATGCTCACACACACACACACACACACACACACACACACACACACACACACACACACACACACACATCTCTGAGGTTAACAATTGTCCCACACTTTGAAAACTGTCGGTGACACTTTCAGTCACTGGGTGTCAATTGCCATCTATAGCCAAAGTTTAGGTGACCTTGGGTAAATTAAACAGTACCATGGGAAATAAATTTATCATCTTTTGGGAGAAGGAGAAAAAGAAGAGAGAAAAATAAAGGTGAAAAATTTAACTTAACCAGCCTCTGGTTCCAATGCAAATGCATCATGAACCTACCCAGCATTTGAATTTACCTGACTTAAACATATCCATTATCGTTCTGTTTTAACAAAGAAAAGAAAAGAAAGATTTGGTAGAATGTGATGAATGCTTGAACTTGGATAATATTTGAACATATCTGACTTGAACTAATCAGGCTTGGACTGTATTTTTGTCATCTTCCTCCTTGAAGTTAAAAGTTCTTATTGACAATCAAAATGATATTAGCAGTAGCAAATTGACAATCAAAATGATATTAGCAATAGCAAAACAGAATCGACCAGAAGTGAGTGCAGCCATTCTTATGCTAACTATGCAGGATGCTAGTTGGCTAAGCATATGACAAGGTAAATTCCGTTTCTTAACTCAATGCTGATCTCCTATCCCTAAACTGGTGAAGCATACGACAAGGTAAGTTCAGTTTTTTAACTCCATGCTGATCTCCTGCCCCTAAGTTGCCAGTAACTTAAGTGACAGTTAAATGATAGACTTACTGAACTTCAAGCTACTGCCAGGTCACAAGCCTCTGTAAGGCCTCTTTTGTCTTATTTTTGTGGTGACTTGTGCAAGCACTTCTTGTTCCAGTCATCAAAAGGGGTGCAAAACAGTAAGTGAAAACACTTGAGAGTAGTGTGTGTGTATAAAATTAAAACCAAATCTTTGATTCTGTTTCAGTTTCAATCTCTTCTCCAGTATGAATAACCAGAGCTCTGCAGTATAAGTTATAATCATATACAGTGCATGACCTCACTTCAACAGAATCTGAAGAAGAAAAATGAGCCAAGATGTACATAAGGGATATTGTTTGTGTGTGTGTGTGTGTAGTAAGCAAAATTTGACTCTTCCTTGAATAGCCACCAAAGTAAAAAAAAATATATATATATATCAAGCATGCATCATACTTTATTAATCCCTTCTTTGACCTAAGCACAACCAAAAATGTAACTGTAAATTGACAGTATTTTAATAATTCAAAAGTCATTGCCCACTTATATCCTAATTTTTAATTATAATAACAATTGTAATTAATGCGTACACACAGTTAATGACATAATTTTTATATAACAAAATCAAAGGAGCTGAGGGTAGAAACGAGGCTTGCGTTTGTTTTCGGGAATAAAATCGACCACTCCAGTCTGCTATCAAAGTAGTACGTGTAACATTGGGTGTGTAGGATCAGTTAATATTCACATTTACACGGACACAGGCAAGCAGACAGGCCACGGTTTGTGGCCTGGTAGGGTAACAAGAAGTGATCAGTCATTACTGTGCTAACCACGGGTATGACAGCTCTGCGGGCAGACAGAAATCGCATTCACTTCCTCAAGTCCAAACTGATCTGTTCCCAAGGTGGTTCTAGAAAATTTAATCAATAGTTGATGTGAGACGAGTACCCCCTCCCCCCCTCCCGCCCCACCTTAAAAATAAGAAGAAGAAGAGTGGATGCCAGTGTTATTGAGGCGTGGTGTCTTTACGGTAGGGTCTTTCACTATCACTATCAGTAACATTCTGCATGAAGCCAAACGGCAAGTGGTTTTTGGTGCCTGGCCGTATCTTGGCTCTTCACAACAATTTCTTTATTTGTGTTTATGTACTCCGATGGCTACATTAAACAGCCGAGACAGTTTCCGTCTGGCTCCCCAGTAAAATATATTGCAACTTGTAGGGAAGATCGACGGTACATCTACACAGAGTGCTTCAGGTATACGATCTTTGACTGTAGTGCATTGGTGCAAATTATGCACTACTGGCGCGTGTGTGTTTTAATGAGTTCAAAGGTAACTTTTCAGTAATGTTTCATTGTATCACAAACTATACCGCCCATTCAGCATGGCCCGACGGTCGAAATAATGACTGGATTTTTGCTGTTTTGCCGTGACCAGTGCACACTGCAGGGCACTTGTGACTCATTATATAGCCTGTTCTGATTAGACTGAATTTCACTGAGTGACAACTTTCTATCCGTGGGACAGGAATTCTCCAGTCAGTGACTGAAAACTAACAGTGCTCCCGATTTACTGATACTAGTAAAGATGATAAGTCAGTGACTGATTTAAGCGGCCCGGCAGCAAAACTCCACCGGGCCATCCGTTTGGTTTAGTGTTGGGCTTCACCACTGATAAGTTATTACCTAACTGTTCATGTTGAGCTTGGTAACTTGCAACACTAGTGTTGTACGCCGTGCCGCCGCAACTTGACTGAACCGGCGGTGCGGGCCGCAGCCATTGATGTGCAACACGTAGCCGGCGTTTCAGTGTTAACTGTTGCAAAATTTACTGCAAATAAATTATTGTAAAAGACTTAACTCGGAAGAATAAAAATAGTTATATAATAATTGAAACAGTTAGTGATCGGCTGCTGTATACGAAGATTTCTTTTTTCTTTTTTCTTTTTTCTTTTTCTTCAGCATTTCTTCTAAATCATAAGCTGTAGTAAGATGTTGCTCTACGACTCATTGCCCACATTACTGCCCGGAACTGCCGAGAAGAAAAGTACTGGCCTTCAGGATTGTAACACTTATTTTCGAGAAATGAGGTCAACCCAAGTTTCTCAAATCAGTGACTGACACTGAGGCCGTAGAAGCTGATCAAAAAAAAAAAAAACAAGCAAAAAACCTGAACTTCGAGGATTTTGCTTTAAAGCTCTGTCGATTTTATTTTTAATTTACAATCTGACGTGGATCCCACCTGGGACCTGGGACAGAGCGGGACTGACTGGCCATAGATTAACATCATCAAGCGCCACAGATAGCCGCTTACACTGCTACATGCAGCGTCTTCATTCAACCGCGGCTTTTTGACACCACGCTGCTTGTGAGCTTGAACTACCACCAAGGTCATAAACTGAGGTTCACACACACACACACACACACACACACACACACACACACACACACACACACACACACACACACACACACACACACACACACACGGCACACTTTGGCTGGCGCAGTAATGTCGGGACTCCCACCTAGTGCAAAGCTGCAGATGTCGCAATCACTACGCCCCGACTGGCATTCTCTGCGGTTCTGAGTTGAGGAATCACCGAGCTCCCGTCAACAATAATCGACTCTTCCACAGTCTGTCACCCCTCTATACTGACAGAGAACAGAATGGTCATATCCCACGCGGCAACAAAAATAGTAGATTCTTCTTCCGCCTCCGGGTGCTTGCTACTTGTTTCTGTTTTTGCCCGTGACTTCGGCGAGCAGCGCTAATTATCCGTGTCGGCGGGTCTGTGCTCTAATTATTAACATAGTTCTTCGCGTTCTGTCATCATCGCATCGTCGGCGCTATGACAGGGAATCTGGACGCGCTGAAGGCCAAGTATAAATTGAACGAGGAGAGTGAATCGTACTTGCAGCAACGTTTGGAAAAGACGGGCAAGCTTCTCGACACAGGGGCGTGTGTGGAGGAGGCGAGACAAGCCCACGAAGAGGTGACTCTCAAATATGCCGGTGATGCCGAGTTTGAGGGAGACGTCAAAGAGTTTTTCGTGCCATCTCCGGCCGTATCAGGTGAGGACCTGTGTGTGGTTTGACAGCTACTTAGAATGAATTATGCAGACAGCGGGTGTCTGGCACTGTTGACTGTAGCGTAAGGGTGGACCGTCTGACCAGATCCAGGTCAGGTAAAGCGAGTGTTTTTTGTTTTGTTTTTGTTTTTACTGAAACAGAATCAGTAGTGATCACCACTCACATAATGATTACTTAGGTATCTATTAACAGTATTATGCATACCCCTCGGGTGTGTGTGTGTGGAGGGAGGGGTGGGGGGTGAAGGCTGGCCTTGTTTTTTTACCCTTAGTGTTTTGGGGCCGAGTTTTGATTTGCATTCACTCACAATGCAGCATATTTAGCGAGTGGCCCCATTGCAAATGATGCAGTACTTGGGGGATGTTTTATAAAACTTTAATAGTTAAAAGTTACGTTAATAATTTAGATAATGCAGCATAAATATTGAGCAATTACATGCATTAAGAAAGTATCCTAGGTCAGTTATTGACCAGTACAACCTACAGTTTACATTCTTGAATAATGTGAGACATTTGTGTGTGTGTGTGTGTGTATGATTGGGGGGGGGGGGGGGGGGAGATTAAAATAATCTCAAAACTGTTTGAACTGACAGTACAGCATTACCTCTTTTGGCCTTTGTTAATTGTTTTGGCTGAATACTTATTGATCACTATGATACAGTTCTACAACTTGTACAGTATAAGTTGTTGTATAATATAAACTTGTATTTTTAACAGTATTATAAAATAACTGAGTATTGACCAGCTGTTTTGTTTCCTGTTACTGAGGTTTTAATCTAACTTGATATATTTATATTACAGATAACCTTTGCAGTAAATAATATTGTGCAACTGTTTACAAATTCTGCTTCAGTTGAGCTATGTTTCTAGCATACCATATGTGTACAACATTTTCATTAAGAATAAGAGGGAGCAGCTAGATCATTTATATCACCTCTGGTGCGACTCAGTAAATGCCAATGTCTGTAGGTCCACCCTCTTCATTCAGACAGTATATAAACATGTAGTACAGGGCTGGTGTAAGTTGGCAGTGCCCATGCAGCATCTTTGTTAGGACTAGGCCTATAGGACTAGGACTAGGAGAGAACTGCTACATCATTCATGTCAAGTCTGGCCTGACTCAGTGAGTGGTGCATTTGTAATCGTAGAGTCCATGTAGCGATGTACCCTGTTCCATAGGAATAGGATAGTACACACCAGTAACACTAACCATTACAACAGTAATACAGTGATCAGGGTCTGGTGTGAATTAATGGATGACAATGTCCATGTACCTCTTTATTAGGATGGTGCATAACAGTAACAGTAGCATGTTAGTGTGTGTGTGTGTGTGTGTGTGTGTGTGTGTGTGTGTGTGTGTGTGTGTGTGTGATAAAATGAGTGTATCCATAGGCCTTTGTAACTTGTAAACTCTCCAGGTTCTTATGAGGTAGGGCACCATAAATCATAATCAGATCTATTTATCTGTTTTATATATAATATATATATATATTGTCTGGTCTGGTGTGACTTGATACATGGAATAACCTACACCTTCTTCATTAGGATGGTGTGCAACATGCACATTAACAATAAATTATTATCAGGTTGGGTGTGTGTTGCTACCTGCCAGTTGCATCTATGCATTTTGTTGTTGTTGTTATTTTTAATACTTTTTATTATTTAGGATGGTACACAACATGCAGGTTAAAATAATAACTATATGTTAATCTGAGTGTTGTGTCACTCAGTCTAACTCCAGACCTGATATTATTATTGTCATGTGTATATTTGGTGTGACTTGGTGAATGGCTATCATGTAATGTTAATAATAATAATAAAGGGGATTTTTATACTTTATAGTGCCCATCTTTCACACAAGGTAGGAGCCCAGAGTACTTTACAATAACACTAACAAGTAAGTAAGTAAGTAACTTGGTGTTTTACACCCAGTCAACCATTACAGTTATATCAGGGTGAGTAACAGTAATGGTCACATACATGTACATGTATACATACACACAAAAACTTTAGGGAGGGGAAGGGGATGTAACTTGTAAGACATGGCCACATGGCTGTGAACAAAAAAAGTATTTAAAAAAAGGTTATAAATAGTTAATATAAAGGTGCATTTTGAGGTCAGAGTTCAGGAGCTGTGTGAAAGTCTGGCGTGTCGCAGATCCTAACATAAAAATACAGATAGTCCACATGGTGAATTTTGAGATCTTCCACCCCCTTGCTCCACCTGTTGTAATATTAATAAGTCTGGCATGTCGCAGATCCTAACGTAAAAATACAGATAGTCTACATGGTGAGTATATATATTATGCAAAAAAAGAAAATCAGTTTGTCATCCACAGATAAAAAGCTTAAGTTTTAGGAGATTTGTTTGGCTGCCATTTTGGATCATTTTCATGATAACCATGGGGTAAATGATGTAATAATTGTTTTAATCTGTTTTTAATTTGAGGGCTTTTAGTGTCAAATGACACATGGGGGGGGGGGGGGGGGTATTTCTCATGGTGTACTCCAAGTTCCAGTGCTCTAATTCTAATCACACTAATGCAGTCTCTTGTGTCCGGGTGTTCTGGGTAGTAGTACTGCTACCGGTGAACCCCTAATACATCATTCATGCAGGATACAATACAGAGGGAGGCCTTTTGTTGAAAGTGACAGACAGTGTATTTCCCTGCAACCCTAGGACAAAGGTTCAATCAGCCCCTGTCACTCAGACAGTGGGGATTTAATTTTCTGCATGGCCAGACCAGGCAAGTATGGATTGATTACTGAGATGGATATTCGTTATGCCTTGAATAACACATACCAGAAAGAGAGAGCTGAAATTTGGCCCTGGATCCAGTGGATGCGATGCGGTTTCTTGATGTAGTACTTTAAAGACTGTACTAGTACAGTAGTAGAACTAGAACCTAGAAAAGGGCAGTTAGTGAGTCAGTTAATTATTTAGTGCTCAGTCAACCACGAACATCATATCAGTACCAGGGCAAAACACAGTTCTATCAAACCACAAATAAAACTTGAAAGTGTGTATCATTTTTCATGACTCAGTGACACCTTGTACTAAGCCTGAAGAGGATGTGGAGAAAATGAAGTTGAATGAGGTGGAAAGGCATAACTAGTGTTAGAGAGATGGCTGTCCTGTTGCTGTCAGTAAGCAAAGCATGCAGAGAACTTTATCTCCAACCTGCTCTGGGAATGAAACAGGGAATCTAGATATCTCTGGGTTCTTATCAGAGGGCACCTTAATATATATATATATGATACCTTCTTTGAGTTTGGCTGGTAATCGGTATAAGATTTTATGGGTTTAATAAAATCTTACAATGAATGTGACTGAATTTAATTTGATTTGACATGTCTCTTGTAAAATCTTTAATAGTATTAAAAGTAAATTATGCAAAGTTAATGCGGTTTTCCTCATAGCTAATTGAATGCTGATTAGTTTTATACTGTGATTTTGAAATTGGGGTTTGGACAATAACAACTGAGAAATAAATAAACAAAAGAGAGAGAAAAATACAAATAGACAGTATACTATTAGTCTGTAGTATCAAATTTCCCCGCAGTAGGTAGCAATCACATTTTGAATTTTATACTGCATTTTTGCGTCTGTTTGATATTTCTGCTCGTTTGGTTTATAACTGTCAATGCATACTTTCTTCTCTTTTGTGTCCTGTTTTATACTGACTGCAATCCCCGCTTTTTCATCTGCATACATATATATACTAGTGCACATTGCCAGCTCTGTATGAACTGTAAACTGTAGTGTTGGTGTTATGACACCAAGTCCATTCTTGTCTAGTACTAGTCACTGAAGGGCCATCAATGTTTGGTTAATACAATAGTCAAAGGGTCAGGTTAACCTCTAGAGATGTGGAGTATTTGAACAAAGGCTGTAAAAGGATCAAGACTGAAGAGGGTCTGAGCCCAGGTCTGTAATACCTGCTTCAGCAAGATATTACCACTGGACACCTTAGCATTGAAAGGCACCTTTGAAATGAGATCCAAACACATAAAAGGTTAAAAAGAATGTTTTTTATTATGGCAAAACACAATGTTACACCAGTTCCCTTTTGTGTGTGTGTGTGTGTGTGTGTGTCTGCAATTAAAATCATGTAGTTATGTGCATATTAAGATATATTTAAATACTGTAGATCCCCACATGAGGGTTGATGAAAAGCTATATATATATTAAAAAACAAACAGTTAAGCCTAAAAGCAAAAGTAGTAAAAGTATGACAGTTTTGTGTGATTATCAACAGACAAAGGAGTTAATTAGTACTTGAAAGACATCATACAAACACAGCAACAAGGGTCTGAGTCAGCTATAGTATCTGAACTCTCACCTGGCATGCAAGTATTTACAAGGTACAGAAACTCCACCAAAGCTACATCATCTAAAAAGGATGGGCTCCAGTGGCATACATGATGATGATGATGAAGTGATGCTTAATGTCCTCAGATGTCAGCTGACATATTAGGGACAAGCTGTGACCAATGCCGAAGCATGGTTCAGTATAGCTTTACGTCCACGGAAACCAGAAGGCTCGTTAGGATGGACAGCCCAGGACGCCCACCTCGACTCTCACACAGCTCCTGAACTATGAGTGTGGCATACGTATATATGTAAACTCCATTTCAGCCATTTAGGCACATGTGGCGACACAGGTGTGTATGGCATAAGACAGAACTAATTTTGATTAAGGACCACACATAGTCCTTTGATCTCAAAGTCAGAACTGGTTCAGCATATTTAAACCCACTTGTACACCCACTTAGTTGTTAACCTCAGAGTGAATTGCTACAATCTGTAACAGAATGAGACCAGGAGCACTTGTATACAATCAGTGAACAAGGGAGTTAATTAGCACTAGACAGACATCACATGAACACAATGGCAAAGACCTCAGTCACCCATGGTACTTCTGGTATTGTCCTGCTTATTGTGCATGTGTGTGAAAAAATTTGGCATATATAATAACATTCCTGTCTTGTTTAAAATATGGGATTGTTTTCACATTAATGTTTAGATGACATTTCAGCAACATTAGTGAAATCTTAACAGCAGATATTTCAGCATATTTAGGCACACTCGCAACTGTAGAAAATTGATAGAGCCAGCACTGGCAGTTTGATGGGGGCCACATAAAGGATAAAACCGAGGCACATGAAAGATCACTGATTTTCCATACATGTATACTGTCTCCTTGTGTATAGACTCTGAGCACACAAAAAGAGAACAGCTCTGTGTTCTGTTTGATCATCTTCAGTTTTATAGAGAATGTTGTAATAGATTGTTTACCCATTCCCTCTTCCTTTTAGTTGTTGTTGTTGCTGTTTGGCTTGCTCATTATCCTTCACTGGGTTTCCACT
This sequence comes from Alviniconcha strummeri, assembly GCA_963584105.1. NCBI lineage: Eukaryota > Metazoa > Mollusca > Gastropoda > Provannidae > Alviniconcha > Alviniconcha strummeri. The sequence goes on along the minus strand of OY757543.1, from coordinate 20,259,055 downwards.
CTGTCATCATGGACCACATGGACAGCATAGTCAACCCACACTGACTTCTTTCGGTCAAGGATGTGTGTGTATGTGTGTGTGTGTGTGTGTGTGTGTGTGTGTGTGTGTGTGTGTGTGCATGTATGTGTGTGGGTGGGTGCATGTGTGTACGTGTATATGCGTGTGTGTGTGTGTGAGTGAGTGAGTGTGTGTGTGCGTGTATGTGTGTGCTGAGCTGGAGTGTAACCCTGCCACCAGCACTTCTGGTTGAATGGCCTACTGCTGTAACAGGTGGGGGAGAGGGGCAGGACAGATTCCCAAATAAGAGACAGTAAACTGTCCAGAAGATAATTTTCCCATTGTTGCTGCCAGGAATCAAACCCATTGTTGCTGCCAGGAATCAAACCCACAACTTCCCAGTCACAGTTTCATCACTCTACTACGGAGCTAAATCCCCACCTTCAGATATATTTATATGTGTTGTGATACTCATGGCATATTTACTTATGCAAAGTCTCTCTTAAACTGTGTCAACAGAATCTCTCTAGTAGATCAGTAGAAACACTTACACATACAGCTACCCCCCAAAAAGAAAAAAGCCTCTCTTCAGTCTGCTGTTTTTGTTGTTGTTGTTGCTGCTGTTTGTTTTTATGTGTGCGTGTGTTTGTGAGAGAGAGTGTGTGTGTGTGTGGGGGGGGGGGGGGGGGGGTAGTCTGAGTGTGTGTGTGTGGAGGGGGGAAGAAAAAAGAATCTGTGAATAACTACCTTTTTATGCAGATCAGATGTTAATGCTGATGTTGCACAATTATTTTGTCACTCTTCAGCCTGGTCCCAGACTCCCATCAATAATTGGTGGTGTTTTTAGCAGCCTTTCAGCTAGGACGGGAAAATTGGGTAGGTTATTAGGGTGCGCTGGGTGGGATGATGTAAAATCAATGATCTACAGTCAACTCCCAGGAGCTGCCCAATGTCATACTTTGACAGTGTGTGTGATGGCGTTGCAACCCAAGCAGGAATTTATTGGCCAAAGGGAGAATTCTGCATTACTCATGGGGAAGTGGAGGGTGGGGGGGGGGGGGGGGGGGGGTGGAGAGAAAAAGGAGAAGTGAAATAATCAATACTGAGGACTCTGAAATCAGTTGACAGCATGCTTTTTTTTTTAAATCAGGGTGGGTTAGTAAAACAGGCTGTGGTTTTCTTAATTTTTCTCTCTTTTCCTGGAGAGGCGTGACAATTACTGAATTAGCTTATGTGGAGCTAGAAGTCATGTTTATTCATACATTTTATGTGATCCTGTCAACCTTAACAGTGGACAGTATCAATGTGATATGCAATGTCAACTCATTTAAGCCACTTTCTATGACTTTGTCTTGACCTTATTTCAAGGTCATGTGGGCATGGAGTTGAAGTAGAAGGCAATATTTCTTGATAAGTTCTTCTCTGATCATTCAAATCCTGACTTTGTACGATTCTCATCATGCTTTCCCCCCTTCTTTTTTGTTTTTGTTTAGTTTTTTGTTGCTGTTTTGTTGTTACTTTTGCATAATTTCAAGGAGGATAATGTGCATGTTTTTTGTTTTTTTGTTTGTTCTTTCTTTCTGTTTACACCCCCCCCCCCCACCCCACCCATGTATGATTCATGGTTTTCACAAACATTTTAAGAGGGTCTGCACTAAAACCTGACTGAGAAAAATCCTGTGCTGCACTGGGGGAAAAGCATGCATCGGAATCATACACACAGTGACACATGCATGTGTACACATGTACACACATCAATGCATGAGTATGCACACAAGCTCACACACACAAACAAACAAACACACACACACATTAGATGGATGAAGTTGTTGTTGCTGCAGTATGGTTAAATACTAAGTTCTTTCACTTCACTGAGTGAATCAATAAATATACATCAATAGCAGTTCAGAGAGAGCTGTTTGATGTGCCCTCGGGAATGCCACGGCTCTGTTTGGTCCCATGAAAATGACATACTTGATTGGTTCTCTTTGGCTCAGAGTTACAGGATCAATACTAGTGCTTCAAACTGTTATTAAGTATGCATCTAAACAAGTGTGTATGTATTTGTAGGGCGGTGGGATGAGGGCAAGAGAGGTGGGAATGGTTTCCTGTATGTACATAACGTGGAAAAAAGAAGAAGCATGATACCTGCAGGCATTGCTTTTTCTGTTGCAAGATGGTATTCCAATTGATGTGATCAAGCCTTTGGAGGCGAACCGTCGACCCACTGTTCTTGTGTACTTCCATGATGGCGCTATGGTGTTTGGATCACGGAAAACTTCATCCACTATCTGCAAAATATTGGCAAGGTAAGTGCTGGGTCCTCTTTGCACTGGCATTGTGTGGTAATTGGAATTCATGCTGACAGAGGGCTTGGCCCTTCTACACCTTGATAAAGTGAAGGCTTCAACATTGGCAACATAGCTCTGCAACTTCTCTCTCTCTCTCTTAGTATTTACTGTGCTGTCTGTCTGTCTGTCTGTCTGTCTGTCTTGGTATTTACTGTGCTCTCTGTCTGTCTGTCTATCTCTCTCTCTTGGTATTTACTGTGAAAGGCAACTTAGAGTTTTAAAAAAAGACAAGGAAAAAATAAAAACAAAGCAACTTAACGCTTTAACAAATGGATGAGTTACTTTGAGCATGCAAAGCTACATTACAGGCCGTTAGCCTTGACCCTTGATGCAGTTTTGAGTTAGAAAAAAAGAAGAAGTGCTGGAACGGATTGAAGAACATTTGGGCCTGCCCTCATACTTGATGAGAGACTAAGAGTGCTGCCTATCCATCAGCCCAAATCAATGTTGGCTAAGTCATCGCTTAGCAGCATGCACGTACAGGGCATTTCTGACATTGAATTGAAGTGCTGCTGTGAGTCGATTTTTTCCCACTATTGATTGTAATTTTATTTTTAGATTTTTTTCCTCATGGGTATTGGCGTGGTATATATACATATGCGGAAACTGGAATTGTTAATAACTTAAAAAATGGTATTTCTGCAGTGCATTGTAATGATGCCAGTGTATCTTTCTCTCGACCTCAATTCCCCCCCCCCCCCCTCTCCGTGGCACCCCCTTCTCCATATGTATACATGTATGTATACTTTTCAGGGAAATCAGAGGCATAGTAATCAACGTTGAGTACCGCCTGGCGCCAGAGGCAAAATTTCCAGCATGCTATGACGATGCCACATGTGTCGTTCGATGGGTCATGATGAACAGGTCTCTGATTGGTCAGTGAAAATAGGTTTTTGAGTGCTTTTATTCATACTTCAGTATGGTGTGTGTGTGTGTGTGTGCTTACATGTGTGTGCATATGCGGGGGGTGGGGTTTAAAAAGCGTGTTTCAGCAAAGAGGAGCAGCCAAAGTGAGGTGGTAACCACTTCTAGCCACTGGTAATCTTATCGATTAAAATTAGAATTTATTTTTTATGTGTGACATAAATTTACCAAGAGCAGCCCCCCCCCCCCCCCCCCCCCACCAATAACCCCATAAACTTCTACTTTGGTCATTAACTACCAAATGGTACATACACACACACACACATGCACACACACACACATATATATATATATATGGGCAGCTAAAATGCATTGGTCCAGTACAGTTTTCACATTCAGCCTACAGGACAGCATGCATATCTTAAGCAAATTTTTATATGTTATTATTTCTCATAATGTTACTCCAGCAGCTACATAAATATTCTCATTGCATGGTTAACTGTGTGCAACCGTTGTGTACCAGGCGCTGGCAATGACAGCAAGGTTGGCGTGGCAGGGGCAGGAGCAGGAGGCAACATTGCTGCCACCCTCGCCCATGAAGTGCGCGGCCTTTCCTATCAGGTAACAAGTGCTGCATGTGCATCTGCACAGTGCATTAACTGGAAAAGGGGATAGGGTTGGGGGGGAGGGGGTCTTTTTTAGATTGGGTTTGTGTGCGTGAGTGTATGCGTGCATGGGAGTGGGTGTGTGTATGCATGCATTTGTATACATGCGCTTTGACTTTGAGCCCCTTTTTTTGTTATTGGGGAAAAGGCGCTTCAGAAAAGGGCTTCATTATTGTTGTTATTATTGGGTGTGTGTGTGTGCATGTGTTGAAATGCTTCACATTACTTGACAATTTCCAGTTTACTACCAGCACTGGGAAAAGCAACAACTTATCTCAGCCATTACAACAACAACCTTTGCAACCCAACTGCATTTCTGTTTCAGGTGCTTGTGTACCCATTTGTGGACTTCCGCTTCAGTCAGCCTTCAGTTGAAGAGTTCCATGTTGTCGGCCTGAAATCTCAAGAACATCTTACATGGTAAGCTTGGAATTTTATTCAGAAAAAAAAAAAAAAAAAAAAAAAATTGCCTCAAAAGACAAGCTTGGGCATGTTTGGAGGAATGAAAACAAAATATTAAAAAATGCATGGTCAAGTGGTGACTACATTGAAATCAGGAAAAAAACAGGTTGCTGGCTCATCCCAGGTTTTTGCAATAGCATTACCTCCCCTTGCTCTGGCCTTGGTGGCAGGGGGCAATGTGCTGTGGCTTTTTTGATGAGATGGAAAACTCCAGGTCCTGAGGACTCTTCTACTGAGTCAGATATAGTTGATAAAGAACTGGTAGCTATAAAGAATCACAAAGTTTCTGGATCAAAGAAAAAAAGCAAAACATTGCAAATTGCTAAACACACAAAAAAAGAATATTTTATCTCACACAATTCTGAGAGGAATGAGAGTACACACAAGAGAGAAAAGCACAGGAGTGTCACTGTTAGCATGGCTTTGATCTTATGAAGATGAAAATCTTCATGTATAAGAGGTCCACAGTTTACGACTGCGCAGTAGGGTACAGGCTAGGTTAAAACCACAAGTATTATTTAAGTAGAGCATATATTACTTATGGAAAAACACTCTAAAAATAAACAACATCACACACATACTATGACTGACATATAGTGCATTAATAGGCACAAATACAATTAATAGTATTTCCACCCTATCCCTTCACACCCACACCCACATCCATACCCCCCCCCCCCATCTCTATCACCCCTCTCCAGCACACACACTCCCCCCCCCCCCGCCTTTGCATATGACATGCACAACACACATGTATGCGCTCACACACACACACACACACACACCATCATCATCACCACTGCAGGTGTGAGGCTTTCTAATGGTTTATTGTGCAGTTTGACAGGAAGGGAAGATACTGGACAGATGAGTGACTAAGATAATCCATGTTTCCTTTGAAAATGTGTGGCTTTCCTTCACAATTCTGCCAAACTGCATCCACAACTTGCGTTTGCATTGATGATGAGTCACAGGGGAGGAGGAGAACTTGGGGTTTTGTTTAGATTTTTTAAATTTATTTTTTGCTTAGGTGCACAGAGCAGTTTCTGAGTACATCAGAAGAAGTCACAAATGTCCGGGTGTCCCCGCTGTTGCAACCCAGCTTCACCAAGCTGCCTCCTGCCCTCATTATTGTGGCTGAGATCGACCCTCTCAGGGATGCCTGCTATGGTGAGTTACGGCCCTGCCACGTGCCTGCTATGGTGAGTTAAGGCCCTGCCACGTGCCTGCTATGGTGAGTTAAGGCCTTGCCACATGCCTGCTATGGTGAGTTAAGGCCCTGCCACATGCCTGCTATGGTGAGTTAAGGCCTTGGCACATGCCTGCTATGGTGAGTTAAGGCCCTGCCACATGCCTGCTATGGTGAGTTAAGGCCCTGCCACGTGCCTGCTATGGTGAGTTAAGGCCCTGCCACGTGCCTGCTATGGTGAGTTAAGGCCTTGCCACATGCCTGCTATGGTGAGTTAAGGCCTTGCCACATGCCTGCTATGGTGAGTTAAGGCCCTGCCACAGAAGGTCCTGCCTGCTATGGTGAGTTACAGCCCTGCACTATGCAGTCAGTGGGACAAAAGTATGTACATTCACAGTTGTAGGCATATGGCAAGTAAGTGGTGAGTTAGCACAGTTTTCTAATGAGGCTGCAATGCTTGGCAGCAGCAGGTTTCTAAAGCTTTCAACCTTGCATTGCTGTTAAGCCAAACAAAAAACCCCACCTGTGCTTAAGGTAACAGAAAGCAAAAAAATAGGACAGGTAGGTAGAAGATAGCATTTTTTTGTTCTTATTTCCATCTACTAAATTCATATAAAGTTTTCCCAGACATATCTTTCTGCTTCTTCCTTTTCTTTTCTTTTTTTCTTTCTTTCTTTTTCCCCCCCAATTTTTTTATTTTATTTTTGTAAATATTTTAAGGGTCGGCACCAAAACAATTGGGTCAGTTAGTTGCCATAAGCATATTTTTTTAATTTTTAAATTTGGACTCATGATGGAACTTTTCTTCTTCTTCAAGAAAGAAAAATATGTTGTGTAAATAGACATTCATAAGAGAAAAAAATACTGTGTTAATAGGCATTCATATTCTTTGTGTGTAAGTTCTTTATGCACATTATGAATTACGATTCATTCATTTATTCTGTCTCTCTGTCCTTTGCTACAATGCTAACCAGCCTCCTTCAAGTTGCCTTCTGGCCTGTCTGTCTGCTGTCTGTCTGTCTGGTGTCTGTCTGTCTGTCTGTGATTGACTAGCTATGCTATTTGAATATGGCTAGCTATGCTATTTGAATATGGCAGAGTACAAGAAGAAGATGAGAGCAGCTGGCATCGAGGCCGAAAGCATGATCTTGAAGGGCACCGTTCACGGCTTCTTCACTCAGCCAGGTCTGTCAGTTTTCTTTTCCTTGTGTTCAAGTTACAGTTACCATTTACATTCAGTTTGTAAAATGTGTATTTATGTGATGATCATGATGGCTGATCCCTCCCAGGCAAGACTTTGGCAAGGTGGAGGGTCAGTTGCACTCAGAAGCATTTTGGTGGTTGCAGGGTCTGGTTCTTGATGGACAGACCCTGTTGCACTTAAAACAATAGCATAATAATAGATTGTTTATGGCACCCCATCTCATAAGAGCCTGGAGCGCTTACAAAGACATACTGATACACTCATTTTTATCACACATGCACACACAGACTCACTACAGACACATGCATTACTGGTGATGGGTTGGTAGAAGGAGAAGAAAGAAAACAACTGCATCAGTATGCAGAAGAGAAAAGATGGGTTTTCAGTTTTGACTCAAGAGAGTAAGGATGAACACCAGATAAAGAGAGGAAGAGAGTTCCAGACCACTGGCCCAAAGCATTGAAAGGATCTCTCCCACAGGGTCCTCTTGCCTTCCCTAGGAACACGGAATATCCGAGTATCCAAGGCTGAGTGAAGAGAGTGAGAATGAGAGCCGAGATAAAGCAACCCAGAGCGGTATGGAGGAGCTGTACCAGAAATAATGTGGAAGCAGATGAGAGCTGTTTTGTGTTGAGAGGCAAAGTTGCTGTGGCTGAGGATGACTGGAATTTGGAGGCTGCTTGCTTTCTCTGCCTACTGCGTGCGCCTTTCCTTTGCGGCTTTATGCCCCTCTGTCGCAAACTTACAACTGGCCTCTCCAGGGTTCACATTTACCTGTAATTTCCAGTATTTTGTCAGTTATGGTCAGCAGATACTGGAAACAAACTCAGGAATTGGTAAGACATACCAGCAGTTTTTTTGCTAGACCGGTTCTCAATTTTTTTATTTTTTTAAATAAATATATGCAGAACAGAGAGGGAGTATGTGTGGTGTTTATTCATGTGTGTGTGTGGTGTTTGTACATGTGTGTGTGTGTGTGTGTGTGTGTGTGTGTGTGTGTGTGTGTGTGTGTGTGTGTGTGTGTGTGTGTGTGTGTGTTATAGACGGGGAAGGGAAAAGGGTGTTTGCTGGTAGAGTTCTAGTAGTAGTATCTGTAGAAGGCAGTGTATCAGACCGGTTACAGTGATTGTCTAGCTGGTTTCCCTGAACCACTTTTGCTACCTTGTAGATATCATACCAGTTTGAAAAGTGTCTAGTGTGATCACTGCCTCTCTCACTGAAGAGTGCTGTCTCCTGCTGCCTTGACTGATGGTTGATTCCCATCTATGTCATCTGTCTCTTCAGTAGCTCTTCTTAACTCTGTCTGGAAACACCACAATCATGCTTTCCTTCTTAGAGCTCTTTTAAGATACTTCTTTTGGCATGCATATAAAGACTGCTTTGGGCCTGCATATATCTGTTTTCCAAGCCGGTAAAAATGTGTATAATTATGTGTTATGTTTGGAAATACATTTAGCCCACAAATTTACAAATAGGAGGGGGTGGGGGGGCTGCAGAGTATATCTGGGTATCTGTGATGTTTTTTTTTTGTTTTTTTTTCAAAGTCTGTGATCAGACTGAAAGAAGATCAAAAAGAAGATTTTCGTGAACAAAAGTACCCTAATGAATGTTAATATAGTGTGTACATGTGAAATATCCCTTTGAATGTCTTTGCTTGCAAGAATTAGGTGCTTGTATATTTTGTGGTCCTATTGTAACTGTGTATTTTCAGAGTTTTCGAAATCTTATATTCTGCAGGTCATTTCAAAGAGACAACAAGGAGAGCACTGGACAAGATCGCAAGCTTCCTGAAGAAGCATGGCACGTCGTGAACAGCAGTTCCTTGCAATAGCGCTAGCCTTCTTTTTCGTTCTACGCAGTGGTTGCTTGAATAGGAATTCCAGATTCCTTTTTTTTTTCTTTTCTTTTTTAAAGTAATCACTGTTTGGCTGCCACTAAATTCAAGCATATAAAATTATGATTGAAATGTGTCTGGTCGATCTGGGGTATAGATGTATATTTTTTCCTCTAATCCATACAGTTGTCATGTTGCCTTGACCTGAAAGGAATGTCTCTTGTAGTTGTTCAGTGATTGTTTTGTTTAGCAATTAGTTTTGGTGTTACTTGAGCTGAATGGGATTTGATTCACGTGTCCACGTGTCAGTCATGCTTCTGTTGCTTTGAATGTTTTTTGTGAATGGCAAGGAACAAAAACAAGTCAAGTAGTGCGTATGAAACAGAGCAAGTGAATTTCACTCACATTGGATATCATCAGTCCTTTTGGGGACTACATGACTGTAGATGAGTCTTTGTAATGATGAGTGGTCCGCAGACTGTTCTGGCTGTGTCCAGCTGAAACTGTTTTGGTATTATTTTTCATCACTGCATGATGTAAACAAAAATGGCAACTTCTTCAGAGTTTCTTTCTAGCAACAGGCATGCAGTTGGTGAAGACAGCTGCAGCATTTCATTGAACCTGAAAGCAGATTTATCTTGGAGTCCTCGGACAAGGGCAGCACCATTTTTAGAAGCGATTAAAACCAGCAGCTTGCTTCTGATTTGGCTGCTGCTAGGAAATGATGCTGGTTAGGTGAGGAAAAGGAGAATGAGCAAGTGTCCTGGAAGTGTTCTGCAAAACAGATTCTGCGTTGCTTGCTGCAAAATGTTTCCCAGCCCACAAGTCCCGTTTCCATCCTGGGAGCTTGAATGTGTGCAGTGCTTCTTCTTTCTTCTTTTTCTTCTTCTTCTTATCGCCCTGATTTAACTGCACCGGTTGACTGGGTGTAAAACAAAAACACCAACTTACTTCTTCTTCTTCTTCTGTGAACAGAGCTGGGTTCACAGGGAATGTTGCTGGTTCAGTGGTTGAGTCTTTTGAGCAGGATGTTTTGTTTAGGCTTTGGAAGTGGCTTCTCTGTTCAAAACAGGGCTCTTTCGGAAAAGCGGAAAAACTGGGGTTCCTACGCTTCAGAATTTTTATTTTTATTTTTTTAATAACCATGGCAAAATATAGACATTCACCCATGTGTAGCTCAACTTGTACTGGCTTTCCTTCTTCTTCTTCTTCTTCTTCTTCTTCTTCTTCTTCTTCTTCAATATAGTGTCCAACTTCAACATTCTGAAGACTCTTGACACTTTTAGTTCAAGTTGGGTTATTTTGGTGTTTCCACAGTTCACTGAACTGTGACATGGACTACAGGATCTTTGACATGTGTATGTGATCTTTTTGCATGTGTGTACACATGGGAGACCTCAGTGTATAGTCTCATCTGCAGAACTTTTGTAGACTCTGCACAGAATTTGACTCCAGAGAAATCTCAGGGTGGGTGCAATGCCTAGCATGTAAAGGTCACCCATCCGTTTAGTGACTACACGCCATCATGCTTAACTTTGGCTTTCAAGAGCGAGCGTTCTTGCTCTCTGCCACTGACTGTCCTTAGGGAGAGTGATTCGTATTCCTCTGAGAAATGTTCCTGTTTAGGACAGTAAGGTGTGGGAAGCAACAGAGAACAACTGTGAGCCCTTGTCACTAGGTCATGCAAAAGCTTCAACCCTTTCAGACTTGTTGGTATTAACCCCCCACCACCACCACCCCCAAAACAAAAACAACAAAAACTGGACAGATCAGTCTAGGTAGCAAAAATGTATAGTTTTTGTTTGTTTGGTGGCAGATTTTGTAGTGGACAAATTGTACGTGGTGTTTGTGTTTCTTTTCTGGTGTTTGGTTTTAAAGGACAAGTCCAAGGTTAGGGGTGATTTTTGACATGATTTCCGTTAAAGCTCGCTGAGAATGATGATGTAGGTGAAACTGTGATCTGAGGTTTATAAATGCACGAAAAAAGGCATTTTCTGTCGTACCGAAAGTGTTGCCATGATCCCCAAATCACATGACCATATGCCTACTACGTCACTCTGGAGAGTCGCTGCAAAATGGCCAATTTAAGCTCCGAAGATGAAACTGATACTTTGCCCGAGAGACCCACAAGGATACAGCCGTATCAGTTTGAGCCTGTCAGGCAGGATTTTGAAAGAGTACCTGAACATCATGTCAGCTTCGAAGCAAAGCCCATGCGGTATTCCATGGGGTTTGCAAAATCGGACTCACTGAAGTGCTCACTACACAAATGGGTGTGATGTGGTGCAGCAAGAAAATCAGCTCATTTGAATTGTATAAATTTAATCCACTTTTGCCTCACTAGGGGTCGATTGCGCAGGAGCTCATGCATTGTTATACCTGGGGTCATCTGTGAATTGTTACAGTTCGCGGCAACACAGTAGGCTGGCGTAGTTAACTTTTTTGTCAACCACACGCAAACAGTTTACTGAAGAATCTAAGATGGCAACTGCACTGACTCCCCAGACTGATGTCACTTCAGGGAAAGTCACTTGACTAATGGAGAACCTGAGAATGTAGTCTCAGCCAGCCTACAGAAAATAAAATCGATTAAAAATCCATTTTTTATATATATTTTTTTTCATTAAATCTGAAACTAGTGACTCATTTGTCAATCATTTCAATGGTCATTTTGCATACTTAAAAACCTTGGACTTTTACTTTAATGTAGCTGCAATCTCAGTGCTTTGTATTTGTCATGTGCAGCGTACAAGGTATCGGTTGTTTTCATGCCTGATGGTGTATGTTTATAATTCATATCTAAAAAACAAAATCTGAAATAAGAATGACTGCTAGTGTTCTAAAACAAGATTCAGATGCGTTACCCTTTTATGTTTTTGGATCTTTGTTATATCTGGGTGCATTGTTTTTTTGTGCACAGTGATTATGTGTTATACCACATGCTTGAATGCATATGTGTGTGTGTGTGTGTGTGTGTGTGTGTGTGTGTGTGTGTGTGTGTGTGTGTGTGTGTGTGTGTGTGTGTATGCATGTGTGTAAGAGACACACAGAGAGAGCATGCTTCTGTCTACTCACGTTGAAAAAAATGTATCTTGTGGCAAGCCCCTAGTTTAACCCTTTCTGTGCCAAAGAGTTTGGGCTGCAGGTTCTGATTCCTTCAGAGAATCATCTCAAAAAAGTTTTAGTGAGCCAGAAATGTTGATCGGAAGATGTTTTCTACACTTGAGAATGCACAAAAAGTCTGACATCAGGCAGAATGTTGTGTGATGTCAAATAATCAAATGGGAAACACTCGTCCTAGGATGTCCTAAGGGCAAGGAAAGGGTTAAAAGGGAAACCAAAACAAACTGATTGAAAAGGAAGAGTCATTTTTAACTCTTAAATGACAGTTTCAAACCATTAGCCACAGTTTCATATTGATATAACCTTAACTGGTCTTTGTGGAGTATTAACCTGAAATCCTCAATGTATATTACATGGTGTAACATGGCAAGTATTCGGTTTCATGCATAGGTTGTTAAGACACAATTTGAAAGAAAATGAAATAATTATCATTGTATCAAAGTAAACATATTATCACAGCCATGTTATATGCTTTTATTGTTTGCCAGTTAGTGTCCAGTTTTTGTTTTCTGGTGGTTTTTTGTTGTTGTTTTCTTGCTTTATACTTTTTGCTTCTCAGAGATTAAATGCCATATCATATATTGAGTTTTTTTGATATTTTTGCTTTCACATTGTGGTGAAATGTTTTATTTGCTACAGCTTTTGCTATTAATTAATATGCTGGTGTAACTACTTATCAGTAGCACATATTTACATATACTTTGGATGTTTGCACTAACATGATTTTTAAAAAAAGTTTTAAAACTTTTCTCACATCTGCTTTTGCAGATAATTAAGTGCAATTGATAGCATTAGACATTTGAGATACTGTTACTGCACATAATTTAACAGACAATCATATTACTTTTTTTTTTTTTTTTTTTTTGGTGATGTGAACTTTTAGTTCTACAGTGTTTTAAGAGAACAACTGTACAGTTTTTAAACTTAACACACTACCATACTGGAGACCTGTTTGGTGGTGTGTGGCCAGTCAGTGTTGCAAATATGACAACAAATAATTGCAAGCCCAGTGGTGCTGTAAACTCAGTGAAGTACATGTATGCGTATTAGAAAAGATAGCATGATGTTTAGTTTTTTTTCTCCTGCTATTGCATAACAAGATCTTCCATTGCAAGATATCTTGTACCATATAGTAATTAAAAGGTATTTACCCAGGTACATTTATTAACACTTTCTTTGGCAGGAGAGAAATACTGAAGAGAATGTGTTAGTGCTGGTGTACAGTGGAACCAAAGCAGAAGCAAGCTGGTGTAAGTAGTTTCTGCAATAAGAGTCCATTTGCCCTTAAAGCAGCTTAGCTGGTTCAGCAAAAACCATACAGTTTTGGTGCCAATGAAAATCTGCCTGTCTTGACAGAAAAAATTATCTTTGTAGGCCCTCAGACAACCAAGTCATTTGAGCCATGTAGATTCTGATCTACCTGCAGTAAAACCCCTTTTAGTCAAGGTAGATAGGACCATCTAATCATTTTGTTCACGACTGAATCATGAGTAGTAAAACTGCTGGGAGGCTGTACAGGAAAGCTTTCTAAAAAATAGTTTTAATGTGGAAGTGCCAGAGCATCTTCAGGGGGTTTGTCTAAGTGGGTTCCATTGTTACTGTTAGTTGTTCCATACAGATTAAGACAGGACTCCATAATCCTAGTGATCTACACCCATATCTAGGAAATGTTGAAATACTACACATTAACTCCATTTTTCTAGTGATGTTCTAAACCCATGTCCAACACTACTCCGGTATCAGACATTAATTCCATAATCCTAGTGATGATCCACACTATGTCCAAGACTATTGCAGTATCAAGCATTTACTTCACAATCCTGGTGCTGATCTACACCCATATCCCAGACTACTGCATTATCAAACACAATCCTAGTCATGATCCATTCCCATGTCCAAGACTACTGCAATATCAAACATTAACTCCACAATCCTAGTGATGATCTACACCTATGTCCAAGGCTACTGCAGTATCAAACATTGACAATCCTAGTGATGATCTATACCCATGCCCAAGACTACCGCAGTATCAAACAAACTAAACAATCCTAGTGATGATCTATGCCCATGTCCAAGACTACTGCAGTATCAAACATTGACAATCCTAGTGATGACCTACACCTGTGCCCAAGACTACTGCAGTATCAAACAAACTCCACAATCCTAGTGATGATCTACACCCATGTCCAAGACTACTGCAGTATGAAACATTAACTTTGCAATCCTCATGGTTCAGCTATAGTCAAATGGTGAAGGACTACAGCAGTATTAGACATAAACTGACACTTTTGAGCAGCAACCTTGTTCTTGCCAGTTTTGTGGTTGTTTTTTGTTCATATTGATGGAGAATGCCTGAATGTAGGTTTTGTTAATCTTTGATAATTAGAACCAAATGAGGGTGCTTTTTAAGTCTTTCCAGCCGCTTGCATATCATTTAATAATACTTTTTTGTGCATGTGCTGTGGCATTTGAAGCTTGATTTGTAAGGTGTGCATTTGATATTGTAAAAATGAAGTCAAAATGATAGGTGAGCTTAGTTACTAATCTGCATTGTGTTCAGAATTCTAGATATTTCGTCTGTTCAAAGATTTTATTTTGTACGACTATATATATATACACACACACACACTTTATGTATTTGTTGTACGTGTAGTGTACATTAGTGCAGTAACATCGAAGCAGTGATATGATCAGTTACATACCTGTGCTTGTTTAGAATTAGTTGCTTGTGTAGAGTTAGGAAGTTGGTAACTGGATTTTAATGTCCTGTCAACTGCACAGGGTCACCTAACAACAAACTTGTGTAAAAACATGAAGGTGATGGAGCTCAGATATAAACATGTACTTAGAGACATGGGGGAAGAGGCGGTGAGTCAGGTACCATTGTAGTGAGATCAAAACAGTAACAGTGGTCAGTCATGTGGTACTGTTGTAGTGACACTCAGTGCAGTAATCGTGATAAGTCAGGTGCTTTACAGCCTAGTCTTATTGGTTATAATTGTTTTTTTCTTGGATCCATTGAAATCTTGTCACCATTGTCAATCATTTGTGTCTTTTGACAACAACAAATTTGGCTCTTGGTTGTTGTTTTACTGATTTTTTTTCTTCTTTTTCTTCTCATCTCTGTTGTTGCCAAAGCACTTTGGTTTATTTTGTATGGGGTGTTTGCATTCCAGATTTCATTGGTGGAACAGCAGAGTTCATTTGTGCCATGAATTTATGCAGGTATTTGCTGTGCATTCAAAGAAGACAAGCCTGTTATGCCACACCCTGCCTGAACACATGCACACTCCTTTGTGTAGTCATGAAAGAATATAACAGCAGCCTAGCAAACTGCATGAATATTGTACCACCTACACATCTACATCTTTCCCCCTATTTTGACAAGCCTGAAAAAAGGTTGTTGTTTTTTGTTGCTGAAATGTAATGTTTGTTGCCTGTATACTTTCTGTGCTAGCTGATTCTGGTTGCTTTTTTATAACATCCCTTCCACCTCTCCTCTCTTCTGCAAAATCGGGTTGTGGTAACACCTAGCACTGTACAAGTAGTGTGTCTGACTTGGAACTGTTTTTGTTTACCAAGGGAAATAGCAGATTTCATCCCCCCTCCACTTTCGTCCATCATCTTGTTCCACTGAGTTGGAACTTGCTTGGTGCGGGTTTTAATGCTGTTGACTTTATAATCATTAATGCTACATGCTGCCATCGCTGTTTTGACTTGGAATGTTGTTGCTGTTTTTGTGTGTGAAATTGGTGGACTTCATCACTCCCATTCATGACGAAGATTCTGTGGATGGAGGTGTGTGTTTTTTCTGCTTGTTTCGTCTCTCTCTTCCCCTCCCCCTCCCAGCCCCTCCCCCCCGGCTCCCTGTTCCCACTACTTTCCTCCCATCATCATTTTTCCACTGACTTGGAACTTACTTGATGCAGGATTCATGCTGTTATTGTTAACTGTTATAATGTTACGTGCTGCCATTGTTGTTTTGACTTCATCACTCCTATTCGTGATGAAGGTTCAGTGCACAAAATTCCTGGAAGGATTTTCTGGGGGTTTTGGTGTGTGTTTTTTTTCTCTCTCTCTCTCTCCTCCTTTTAATGTTTCCCCTTTACTTTCCTCGCATCATTGTATTTATTCCACTTACTTGGAACTTACTTGGTGCAGGATTCAGGCTGTTAACGTTATAATGTTACGTGCTGCCATTGCTGTTCTGCTTTACGCAGTTTTTGATTGTTGAAAGGCGTGAAATATGACCAAGGCTTTGGCACATATTTATTTTGCTGAGTCATTAAAATGATGTGGTTAGAATGTGTCAGTAGTTGTGCACTCACAATTGTTTAGCGATGATGTCATAATAATGATCGCATGTGTGTGTATTGTTCAAGTTGTGTTATACTCAGATCGTACAGTTTGATGGTCTGACATTTTTGCAGCATGTACAGCTGAATAACTCAAACATTGGCTTTGTAACGTCCATTTATGTTTACATTGTATTAAGACAAGATAAAACCAGATGTGTAGTGTTGTTGTTGTGATGTGTGTGTGTGTTTGGGGTGGGGAGGAGGGACATGTGAAGAGGCATCTCATACTGTTCACTGTGAGATACGGAGGAAACTCCACATAGTTGTTTTTTGTCTGTGGTTACTTAGTTGCACTATCACACAAAGTAGTAGGGCTGTTTTATGGGGAGGGGGGGGGGGGGGTAATCGTGTGATGATGATAATGATGACAGCCCGTTTGTATTGCTTCCCAGCTCAAGGCACTGTACAGGGTCTATTCCGCTGGAGTGACATCTATTAAATCGACATCCATATCCGCTGAAGCAATATGCATTGAAGCCACATCCATTGAAGTGACTTGCATTGAACCGCATCCATTAAAACAACGTGAATTGAAGCCACATGAATTGAAGCCACATGCATTGAAGCCATTTCAATGGTGCAGCATGTGCAGGAGCTGCAGCCATTGGAGTACCTTCAGTTTAATGCATAACAATGATGTGTATACAGATGTATGGCTGTGAGTGAATGAGTGGGTGTGAGTTAATGTGTGTGTGTGTACGCGTGCATGCATGTGTGTGTGAGAGAGAGAGAGAGAGAGAGAGAGAGAGAGAGAGAGAGAGAGAGAGAGCATGCATACATGCATTTTCACATGTTTATTCTTATTTGACATTAAGCAATGATACGACAGTCGAAACAACAGGCACTTGACATTGGACATAAAATGTGGAGAGGGTATGTGGACGTGGGACCCGTTTACTAGCTCAGACCTGCCCGATGTAAATTCAGCATATACTTCACACCAGTTCTCTCTCTCTCTCTCTCTCTCTCTCTCTCTCTCTCTCTCTCTCTCTCTCTCTCTCTCTCTCCCTCTCTCTCTCTCATACACACACACAC
Organism: Alviniconcha strummeri; assembly: GCA_963584105.1. Classification (NCBI taxonomy): domain Eukaryota; kingdom Metazoa; phylum Mollusca; class Gastropoda; family Provannidae; genus Alviniconcha; species Alviniconcha strummeri. The sequence goes on along the minus strand of OY757543.1, from coordinate 20,241,976 downwards.
ACACACACACACTACAGAGCATAAACGAAATCGGTACTTGTAAATACCGTTAAAAAAATGAAACAAGAAGTCTGATCAAAATACCGAAAATGTCATGTTTCGCACGTCCCATTTGTCGAAATAATCCACATGAACTCATCTAACATGTCCAAAACTGACCATAGCCATTGCCTGTCCCTCTACCAAACCGCAGCTGCCGAAATGAAGAGCAACTTTTAACGGCTTCCTGAACGGCTTCATTTAACGGCTGCTCTGCCAGCCACCATCAGCGACTGCACAACGGAAAGTAAAGACAATTGATTAAACTGTAGCTAAACGTCCAATGCACTGGTGGAGCCTTATGAAGTATGCATGAGACTAATGGGACTAAACCTGAGACGGGACAATACTTATATGTCGTTTTCGGTTAATCTCGACAAGCTGGTAGACCGAGCCGTAGTTGTCCGTGCGTGCGTGCGGCACACTCCAAGCATCAGCTACTCGCTGCCGTGCCCTCACACGCTTTATAGTTGGCTACGTTCCCACCCACACCCCCACACTCCGAGCATCGCTTTCCGGAACCTTCCTCCAAACTCTGCCAGAACTGGTTACGCCACTGAAGGGGCATTCTTTGTCTCCGTGCAGCTGTCCACCGATGCTGTCGGTGCCCTCCGAAAGGTTTGGTTACTAATAAGACCGTGGAAAGCAGCATAGCTTCCAAGCACGCACGTAGGCATGAGGCGCGTCCGTCCCGGGTAGAAAAAAAGAGTTCCGTCTCGATTCGAACGACTTTGATTTTATCTGTACTGGCGAAAGCATCGTGGACGGTTAGAAAAGAAAAGCTGATATAATTTGAGTGACTGTTACGAACTTACTGCCATTTTTATCACCAACGAAAAACTGTTCGTTAGCTGACAGTTTTCGGAGACCTATGGCATATTCAATTATGGCAGTGGCTGGAGGAAGGATGTCGGTAACAGGTGACAGTTACCGGCGTAGGCAACTCAGATCTTGGTTGTGTTTATGTGACGTCTTTCGAGCGCTAATTAACTCCCTTGTTTGTTGATTCTGCACAGGCGCTCTGTGCCTCGTACTGTTTCTGACTGTGTGTCCATAAACCGCAACTCTTTGAAGAGATAGAAGAGGCCGAAGTGCAATCGGACCCAGGTCCCTCTGCTTACCATATATATAAAGATATAGACCTGTGCTTATTCAGAGCAATAATATTGAAGCAAGTACAACGCTAGTCTGGGAAACATATTACATGTTACGTTTACCAGCTTAGCGTCTTACCGCCAGGCCAAACCGGTTCACCCTTTCGTGAACTGGCAGAAACGGACTGTTACGTGTTAGTTCTCGAGGCTTTGACGCAACGAACCATGGCAGAGAGGCCGGTGCGTCACTGAGAAGGCAGGCCAGTGGTCGCCGCTGTGTGTAATGCGTTGTGTCCACACAGTTGAGTGCCGTCTTCGCCACCTTCGTCGCACTGGTAGACAATTCAGTACTTACGTAGTAGCCGGGGGGTTACGCAACGCCATTGTTTCACATCCTTTATATTAGGACTGCAGTTGATATGACCACCGCGCGAGATCAGAATATTGATTTCGCCATTGGTCATTTTCGGGTGCCTGCAGTTTGACTTACCTCGAATGAGCTAAAGCCTTTTACTGCTATTGTAATAATGGCCAACACAAGTGTGTTCTGTTACCCACGTAGGCTTTGGTGATAAACGATTACAACGGTGGTCAACATCTGGAGCGTGACCTTGGTAAACATTGCTACTTATCGGTACCGACTGCTTCAGTACAACTGAGGAAAAGGATCATAATCACCAGTGTGAAAGGACCCCCCACCCCCCAGCACACACACACACACACACACACACACACACACACACACACACACACACACACACACACACACACACACACACACACACACTGTAAAACCAATGTATTTGTAATAAATACCCTTCTGAATATACAAATCATATTTATCGAATTTAATTGTAACTTGGCTTCGTCAGTGACGAGTTTCCTCGGAACCAGAAAAAGCTCGGGCATTTATAATTCCATCCAAAAATATTTAAAAAAAAAAAAAAAAATCACGGCTTGACACTGGTACCTTAATTTGCCGTCCACAATTAGAAAAGCAGCAAAAAAAATGGATGACATCGCTACACATTTTTTTATTTATTATTTATTTTACGCGTCAAAATTTGCGGGTTACACAAGTGTTACGTTGCAGTCGACCACACACACACACACACACACACACACACACACACACACACACACACACACACACACACACACACACACACGTAAACACACACATACACAATTGGGCCATTTATTACACGTAAGCACACAATAAATCATTCTGATATAGCTTCATCGATCAATATGAAATAACAATGAAAGACTTTGGTGAAAGCCTGTTTACATGGAGCTAAATGTGTACCACGACGATCGAATAATCGATTCTCATATTTAATGCATTCACTGTCAGTTGTATCTCTATATATCAGGGTGCTCTGTTTCTTGCAAGGCAAACAAACAGAATACAAACAATCAAACTGGGATTAAAGAGTCGAAGACTCGATGCAGAATTTTAGGACATTACTTGCTTTGTGTGGTGTTGTGTATTCTGAAACAGGACAAACAGTGAGAGGCACAACAGCGCATGTAACCGAACTGCACAAACATTTGAAATTAATGTCTTCAGCTCAAGGTAAACTAATGCAAATTATTCATACAGCTCAAACAACCTCCTCTTCTTGGATTTTCATATGAATCCAGTTTTGAGAGTGCAACTGTACATGTATAAACATCTCCTCAGGTTCAGGAATAAGTTGTACAACTGATTGAAGAGCCATTTTACAGTCACGTGATTTTCCTGTGTGCGCTCAGTGTGCGCGACAGCGGCTGTAACTAGGAAGTAGGGTGCCAGGCGCGACTCGGGTCCTGCAGAAGTTTGTGTCTCCGTGGCATTCAAAATCGTCAGTTTGTGTTGCTGGTTATCACACAGTGTGGCCTAGATACTGTCTAACAAAACGTTGTGATAACCAGAGATCAGCATGATGTGCGTAAGTGTAGTGTTGCAGTCACTGAGTCTTTGCATAACAGTTACTGTGCGAGTGTGTACACGTGTCAGTGCGTGTGTGTGTGTGTGTGATTGGAGGGGGGGGGGGTCAAAGATGTTGAATAATATTCCAGATCTGTGATATGTGCGCAATCGGCCATGGAAACGACGGGAAAAGTGTGCAATAGGCCATGGAAAGAACGGAAAAAGTGCGCAGTCGGCCATGCAAAGCAGGAGAAAAACGTGCAAATGGTAACGGGTCCTTCCCCACATATACTCCATGTTTAAAGGGTGAATCAGTGCACCGAGGAAACGAAACCATTGCAATGAACAACAACAACAACAACAACAAAGGCTTAATTTAGACTTTGTATTTGGATCTCCCCAAGCCGGCGTTGGGTACACTGCTGAAAACAAAACCCGGAAACTTTATGGACTGCAATCACCACGTGCACACATCTGAGCTAGACGTGGAACGATTGTGACGATCGATGTTCTCAAACAGATTAACTTCATTCGCTGCGTAGACTTGCTGGCGAGTTTATTCCGCGCCAGCTCATGAAAAGCATGATTTGTGTTTGGAAAGAGAGAGAGGGTAAATGGACCGAAAAAGGCAGAAATTAGGACAAGGAAGACTAAATTCCTGACAGTGGACGAAGTATACGTGGCTATATTCTGATCTACCATAGTCTTTAAAGGGAGGACTTTTGTCAGCTCTGGGTTCTCAACAAATATTACCATAATTTTTCATCAGCATATGCAGTACCCAACAGCAGGGAATGGAGGACAGGACAGAAAAGTTGTGTTACGAAAGGACTATGCCTCTTATTAGCACGAAAGGGCGGAGTACATCAAACCTAATGTGTATACACACTCTACCTTACACTAGTCAAACACGGGCCTGGGTTTATCTAGGCAGACAGGCCTCCTCAGAACTAGTCGAACCTCTCAGGTGCCTTCCTGTGGAACACAACCACCGAACCTCATGCTTAAATTATCATTCGCTCCACTCCTTCGAGCAAAAACATTTGTTCGCGAACACATTGAAACGCTTACGTAGGATTAAAAAGCAAACAAACAAAAACAACTCCTTATTACTATTATATATACTTTTTCATAGAAAGCGCGTAGCCTGGATTTTATTCTCACTTTTCAGGCAGTGGCCGATCCCACACAGATTACATTACTTACACGGCGATTACCCATCAAACCCGGGTCCTTTTTCACACAACAATCACGTTGGAAAAACGTGATGGTGGTGACGGTAGTCAGTGGCGGTGTCGGTAGCGCGCGCGCGCGTGTGTGTGTGTGTGTGTGTGTGTGTGTGTGTGTGTGTGTGTGTGTGTGTGTGTGTGTGTGCGTGCGTGCGTGCGTACGTGCGTGCGCGCGCTTGCGGGATTGCTTGATTATTGTAGACACTTGTCATTGAGACCTGTGCATTATTATTTTTTTAATTCCTCTCACAGCAGTGATGTCTTTACTGTCGTTTTTATCGGTATTCCACGGATGTATTTGGTTTGCTTGTTTGGTACACTGGTCATCGAGACACTGCCATTTCCTTTTCCCCTTGCTGCAGTGATTTGTTTACTGTCATTTTACAGATATTCCTCGGATGTATTTTGTTTGGTTGGTTGGTTGGATTGTCCTGAGGTGACCCTTTGCGGTTGACAGGACGATAAAATCCAATTACTAGCTAACTAACTAATTTGTTTGGTTGGTTGTTCGCTCTCATCAGAATACTACAACAAGATTCTAGGGCAGTGTCTCTGTTTGCATAAACTCTCTTTGTGTTTGACTCACAATGGTGGTTTGCATCAGAAATACTGCAGTGTCTGTTGACAGAAAGTCTCTTTGTGTTTGACTTATTAAGGTGGCTCATATCAGAAATACTACAACAAGGTCTAATGAACTGTCTCTGTTGACATATCTCTCTTGGTGTTTTACTCGTTATGGTGGCTTACATCAGAAACACTAGTGTCTCTGTTGACATAAACTCTCTTTGTGTTTGACTCATTCAGGTGGCTCACATCGGAAGTACTACAAGGTCTAGTGCAGTGTCTCTGTTAACTCTCTTTGTGTTTGTCTCATTAATGTGGCTCACATCGGAAATACTACAGGGTCTAGTGCAGTGCCTCTGTTAACTCTCTTTGTGTTTGACTCATTCAGGTGGCTCACATCAGAAATACTACTAGGTCTAGTGCAGTGCCTCTGTTAACTCTCTTTGCGTTTGACTCATTCAGGTGGCTCACATCAGAAATACTACTAGCTCTAGTGCAGTATAAGTCTCTGTTTACACAAACTCTCTTGGTGTTTGACTCATTAAGGTGGCTCACATCAGAAATACTACAAGTAATATATGTCTCTGTTTACACAAACTCTCTTGGTGTTTGACTCATTAAGGTGGCTCACATCAGAAATACTACAAGTAGTATATGTCTCTGTTTACATAAACTCTCTATGTGTTTGACTCAAGGTGGCTCACATCAGAAATACTACTGGCAAGGTCTA
>OY757543.1:20210886-20236205 GCA_963584105.1 Alviniconcha strummeri | reverse complement strand
GAAGAGATAGAAGAGGCCGAAGTGCAATCGGACCCAGGTCCCTCTGCTTACCATATATATAAAGATATAGACCTGTGCTTATTCAGAGCAATAATATTGAAGCAAGTACAACGCTAGTCTGGGAAACATATTACATGTTACGTTTACCAGCTTAGCGTCTTACCGCCAGGCCAAACCGGTTCACCCTTTCGTGAACTGGCAGAAACGGACTGTTACGTGTTAGTTCTCGAGGCTTTGACGCAACGAACCATGGCAGAGAGGCCGGTGCGTCACTGAGAAGGCAGGCCAGTGGTCGCCGCTGTGTGTAATGCGTTGTGTCCACACAGTTGAGTGCCGTCTTCGCCACCTTCGTCGCACTGGTAGACAATTCAGTACTTACGTAGTAGCCGGGGGGTTACGCAACGCCATTGTTTCACATCCTTTATATTAGGACTGCAGTTGATATGACCACCGCGCGAGATCAGAATATTGATTTCGCCATTGGTCATTTTCGGGTGCCTGCAGTTTGACTTACCTCGAATGAGCTAAAGCCTTTTACTGCTATTGTAATAATGGCCAACACAAGTGTGTTCTGTTACCCACGTAGGCTTTGGTGATAAACGATTACAACGGTGGTCAACATCTGGAGCGTGACCTTGGTAAACATTGCTACTTATCGGTACCGACTGCTTCAGTACAACTGAGGAAAAGGATCATAATCACCAGTGTGAAAGGACCCCCCACCCCCCAGCACACACACACACACACACACACACACACACACACACACACACACACACACACACACACACACACACACACACACACACACACACGTAAACACACACATACACAATTGGGCCATTTATTACACGTAAGCACACAATAAATCATTCTGATATAGCTTCATCGATCAATATGAAATAACAATGAAAGACTTTGGTGAAAGCCTGTTTACATGGAGCTAAATGTGTACCACGACGATCGAATAATCGATTCTCATATTTAATGCATTCACTGTCAGTTGTATCTCTATATATCAGGGTGCTCTGTTTCTTGCAAGGCAAACAAACAGAATACAAACAATCAAACTGGGATTAAAGAGTCGAAGACTCGATGCAGAATTTTAGGACATTACTTGCTTTGTGTGGTGTTGTGTATTCTGAAACAGGACAAACAGTGAGAGGCACAACAGCGCATGTAACCGAACTGCACAAACATTTGAAATTAATGTCTTCAGCTCAAGGTAAACTAATGCAAATTATTCATACAGCTCAAACAACCTCCTCTTCTTGGATTTTCATATGAATCCAGTTTTGAGAGTGCAACTGTACATGTATAAACATCTCCTCAGGTTCAGGAATAAGTTGTACAACTGATTGAAGAGCCATTTTACAGTCACGTGATTTTCCTGTGTGCGCTCAGTGTGCGCGACAGCGGCTGTAACTAGGAAGTAGGGTGCCAGGCGCGACTCGGGTCCTGCAGAAGTTTGTGTCTCCGTGGCATTCAAAATCGTCAGTTTGTGTTGCTGGTTATCACACAGTGTGGCCTAGATACTGTCTAACAAAACGTTGTGATAACCAGAGATCAGCATGATGTGCGTAAGTGTAGTGTTGCAGTCACTGAGTCTTTGCATAACAGTTACTGTGCGAGTGTGTACACGTGTCAGTGCGTGTGTGTGTGTGTGTGATTGGAGGGGGGGGGGGGTCAAAGATGTTGAATAATATTCCAGATCTGTGATATGTGCGCAATCGGCCATGGAAACGACGGGAAAAGTGTGCAATAGGCCATGGAAAGAACGGAAAAAGTGCGCAGTCGGCCATGCAAAGCAGGAGAAAAACGTGCAAATGGTAACGGGTCCTTCCCCACATATACTCCATGTTTAAAGGGTGAATCAGTGCACCGAGGAAACGAAACCATTGCAATGAACAACAACAACAACAACAACAAAGGCTTAATTTAGACTTTGTATTTGGATCTCCCCAAGCCGGCGTTGGGTACACTGCTGAAAACAAAACCCGGAAACTTTATGGACTGCAATCACCACGTGCACACATCTGAGCTAGACGTGGAACGATTGTGACGATCGATGTTCTCAAACAGATTAACTTCATTCGCTGCGTAGACTTGCTGGCGAGTTTATTCCGCGCCAGCTCATGAAAAGCATGATTTGTGTTTGGAAAGAGAGAGAGGGTAAATGGACCGAAAAAGGCAGAAATTAGGACAAGGAAGACTAAATTCCTGACAGTGGACGAAGTATACGTGGCTATATTCTGATCTACCATAGTCTTTAAAGGGAGGACTTTTGTCAGCTCTGGGTTCTCAACAAATATTACCATAATTTTTCATCAGCATATGCAGTACCCAACAGCAGGGAATGGAGGACAGGACAGAAAAGTTGTGTTACGAAAGGACTATGCCTCTTATTAGCACGAAAGGGCGGAGTACATCAAACCTAATGTGTATACACACTCTACCTTACACTAGTCAAACACGGGCCTGGGTTTATCTAGGCAGACAGGCCTCCTCAGAACTAGTCGAACCTCTCAGGTGCCTTCCTGTGGAACACAACCACCGAACCTCATGCTTAAATTATCATTCGCTCCACTCCTTCGAGCAAAAACATTTGTTCGCGAACACATTGAAACGCTTACGTAGGATTAAAAAGCAAACAAACAAAAACAACTCCTTATTACTATTATATATACTTTTTCATAGAAAGCGCGTAGCCTGGATTTTATTCTCACTTTTCAGGCAGTGGCCGATCCCACACAGATTACATTACTTACACGGCGATTACCCATCAAACCCGGGTCCTTTTTCACACAACAATCACGTTGGAAAAACGTGATGGTGGTGACGGTAGTCAGTGGCGGTGTCGGTAGCGCGCGCGCGCGTGTGTGTGTGTGTGTGTGTGTGTGTGTGTGTGTGTATAGTGTCTGCGAGAGAGAGAGAGAGAGAGTATGTGTGCCATACGCTAAGATCAGAACATAATAACGATCACAAATATGGTCACACTGAAAGTGACTGATTCGTTGTTAAAGGAAGGACCGCACCGCCTACCCAGCCCCCCCAGCATTGACCAATCACGAACCGCCGCTCATTACTTGGATGTTTTCTTCCACTTCATTAACGAGCCTACTGAAAGGGAAAAAAAGACACGCAGTTCAATAGGTGCGGTGAATGGCAGCCTAAGACAGGTCAACCCACAACTCCGACACGACACGGGGCCAAAGCTGCCAAACTGGTTTACGGCGCTGCAGCCGCCCGCCCGACCGACCGAAATAACCATCGATCTTTTTCAGTGTCAGTCGGGCCCTACGCAACGCCATCGCCACCGCGGCCGCAGACGGGCCATCCATATTAACGGGACCCCCAAAAGGAGCCTTGAATTCCCACACACCCCGTGTAACATCCCGGTGAGCGCTGTTTGATCGCACAATAGGCCAGGAGGGAGAACCTCTCCCAGGCACCCGAGCTACATGCATTTGCCCTTCGCCCCAACGAGTTCCGCTCCGCGGTGCCGGTGAGAGGTAGCGTGAAGGAATTGTCATTTAACATTCCCGCACTAGTCGTGATTAGGGGGCGGGGAGGGGGAGGGAGGGGAGGGAGTAAAGGGGTGGCGGGGGAGGGGGGGGGGGAGGGAGGGGGGCTAGGTGCTGGTAGCTGTTGACAGCTAGACAGGCTTGGATCAAGATCGATCGCCGAACTACCACGGTTTGTCGTCGTCGGCGGCGGCGACGGCTCCGTCAACTGGCCCAGTGAGCACACAACAAGCTTCATCCCCACAGTCGCCACAGCGACCGGGCCAAATATTGTTTGTTGGAAAAAGCAGATAGCGTTTCATAGCGTTCCCAAGTTTTGATTACTTCGGTTGAGACGGTGGTCGCCATAGTTTCAGATCGACTCGCATCGCCCGCCATCATTACGGCACTAATACATTTGTCTCCTTTTTGAACACTGTACGAGAACCGCTGCCGTTGGCGATGTGACTTTATTGACTTAAAAAACAAAACAAACAAACAAGCAAAACTATTGTTGTCGTTGTTCTGCTGGTCGTTGTTGAACGCCGACGAAGATTGATTTCTAATCAAGCCAATAGCTCTTGTGGCCGCTGGCAGTCTTGTGGGCAGCAGCGGTGGAACCGCAGGCTCGTCACAAAGCAGGGAGACGGGAACTCTCTGCCCCGCGACGCGACACAAGTGAAGGTGGTGTGTGTGATTGTCTGGAACACGGCTACGTCCAAACAGAAGGTCGGCTAAGCCGTTGAGCAGCTGCTCCAGTCAATCGGCCAAACAAGTGGTACCGCGGTACCAGCCAACAATCGACACTTTTTTCTTTTTTCTTTTTTACCTGAGTGGCGGCGTTACACGGCCGGGTCGTAAGGTTTAACCTGGCCGTTCGGTGTTGAGAGGTGCCCTTCACTCGGTAATGTCAAGACAGAGGCGTCCAGAGTCCAGGTATATTCACGTGTCTGTGGAAGACTGTCGAATTAAGGCCAGGGTAATTTGGTACACGCGAGCCCATTCGCGGGTTCACAGTTGCTTGTAAAAGGCCAGAACAGAAGCTGTGTGTGTGTGTGTTTTTGTGTGTGTTTGGTATAATGTAGGCCACCCCTTGGATAAAACCGATGGACCAAGACATTCATTGACACGACGGCTGATTTTATTAACGTAAGTGGACTCATTGGAATACCACAACAGTTTGGAACAGTCGGCGAAGTGTTCTCGCCTATTGACACAAATCCCCCAAGTAGTTCAGAAAAAGACCAGCACTCTCTTGAGCGGCCTGTTGAGAGAAAGAGGACTGGAAACGGTATTCAGTGGACTCGCTGACAGTCTGAATAAAGGCTGATGAAAAATTAACTGTTTGCTGACGCTGTCACAGTGTACTGTTTTGTGTTTTCCCCCAGTGACGAAGTGCACTAGCAAAATGCGGACAGGCCCCGCGTTAATTCAGTTATGTAGTTGTGAAAAAACCGCAGACAAATAAACACCATCAGAAGAAGGAGAAAAGCGAGGCCTTAGAAATGTCAGTGTTTGACGCGTACGGCATTGTGTGAAAGTGTTTTCTTCCAGTGAAACTCGGACCCAAAATTGAGACGGCTTTGCGTGTGTCGCGAAGAAACAAGTGACGGCAACTGTAAAGTGACGAGTATGTAACGTCCACATTATATATTATGTATGCAGATCGAAGTTAAGAGTGGGTGGGAAGAAAAAAAGACACTTATGTTATGTGCATCAGTAAAAGCGCCAGCTGCGCGTGCGGTTGCCAACAGTGCTGAGCAATCCAGTGTCTGTAAAGTTAGTGGAAATCAGAACTTGTGTTTATATAGCCAGACACAGCAGATATTTTGACCGACAGTCGTCCGAAGTTAAGTGTAACCTGGTTTCCGGATGAGGCGAAAAACTCGAGGCTTCGTGTGCTAAAGACCCCACGGCGGTGGATAAAACAACGATAACAACAGGGATCTTGCAGTAGTCTGTAAGTGTTTCAGGGACTGTTTTACTGTTGTCAGGAATTGGTGAATAGACTGTGTGGCACATTGTAACTCTTTGGAGCTGGATTTTTTTCTTCTTCCGATACGTGTTTAGTGGAGAAATCGTCGGTGTTTTAGAGTCGTGTAACGCATTTTAGGGAGGAAAAGTCATCATATGACGTATTGTGTGGAATAGTAAGTAAACATGGTGCTTAACGTCCACAGAAACCATAAGGCTTATTAGGGACGGGGAGAATGGGGGGAAGAGGGTATGGAGGTGGGGGAAGAGGGAGAGTATATACCTATCGCTACACTGTCACCACCAGAATGACCTGCATTAAGATGGGCAGCAATGAGAGCCATTTTAATGTTTCATTAATTGTGAGGGACAAAGTCACAAGACAGTGTCCACAGACCACAACTTTTGAAGAGAAAGGAGAGCCGAAGCGGTATCGAAGCGAGGTCCTTCCGCTTGCCAGCCTACCGCCTTACCGCTAGGCCAAACCGGCTCTCATATTGTGTGGAGGAAAAGTTACTGTCTTAGACGTTGCCTGACGTATTTGATGGAAGAAATTATTTGTTACTGTCTTAGACATCGTGTGATGTATCTTGTGGAGGAAACGTTAATGCTTTAGGCGTGGTATGACTTATTTTCTGGAGGGAAGGCCGATCTTTTCAGTGTCTTTATATATATATATATATATCGTCCATATATTTTTCATATATATCCGTGCGATGCATTTTTGTGAAAGAAAGCGTTTTCGAAAGCGTTTTCGAGGTCGTGTGACATATTTTATGAAAAAGAAAGCGAGTCAATTTATTTGGATGTCGTGAGACGTAATTTGTGGGGTAAAAGTCAATGTTGGATGTCGTTTGGCGCACTTCACGGGGGGTGGGGGTTGGCAGGCAGACGTGAGGGAGGTGAAGAAAGTCAATATTTTTTCATGTCATGAGACGTATTTTGTGGAGAAAAAGTCAGTAATTTGGATGTCGTGTGACGTTTTGTAGAAAGAAAGCCAGTTAGTATTTTTGTTGTGTGACCTATTTCATGTAGGGAAAAATACGCATGTCGTGAACGCCATTTTATGTAGGGAAAAAATACGGATGTCGTGAACGCATTTTATGGACAGAAAGCGAATCAGTGGTTTGGATGTCGTATGACATTTTTAATGCAGGTAGACTCATTGGATGTCGCACAATGTAGCCATTAAAAAAAGAAAAGTCAACGTTTGGCACGTTGCTGGACGAAAGGCCAACTATTTTTCATGTAGCGTGACGTAGTTATATTTTCGTAGAAGTCAATGTTTTGGATATCATGTGGCGTTTTTTGTTTTGTTTTTTGTTTTTGTTTTTAAGGGGGAAAAAAATCAACTTCTGGATGACATGTAATGTGGTCTGTGGAGAAAAACACACACAAAACAACAACAAACAAACGCCCCCCCCCCCCCCAACCTCACCCATCACACACACACACACACACACACACACACACACACACACACACACACACACACACACACACACACACACACACACACACACACAAAGTGACTTGTATACAAAATTTATTGCAGCACGCAGTCTGTCAAAATTGACTAGTATGACGAACGGAGCGATTTTGTTACCTACAGTGTTTGGCGATGCCTGAAATTTTATCTGCACAGTTACGCGCAGATCAATCCCCGTTCGAAAAAAGCCAGCGAGCCAGAACTCTTAACATTACAAAGCATCAATTATTCATCGGGGTTCGATTTTATTATCGCTCCTCATCGGCTCCAACACTACGGGCGTGAAAACAGCGGCAACACTGCCCCACGAGTCCCACTGGGGCAGTGATCGGAGAAATAAATCCGCACTTTTCGCGTCTCGGTCTGATAATTCACTCTCCGCAGCCCACACCCCAGCTGGCGGGACGACAGAGAGACAAAGGTCACTGCTGCACAGTCGCAGCAGCTAGATGTTATCATTACCGGCCTACACCGTGAACTGATTGGTCTGCAGTCTGTGCTGCGTGCTTTCCAGTCGTGATGCTCTCCGAGGTGGAACATGATGTAAAATTCGGAGGCGTGCTTTCGACATGCTTTCGGCCCGCGGACGAAACATCTGAGGACACGCCACACGCCGCGATTTCAACACGCGACAACATCGCATCGCATCGACGAAAGTATCGTGTACTTAGACTTTTAGACTTGACACGAAAGAGTTTTTTAGTTTGAGACTCTTGCCGTGCCCTCTCCAAGCCTCTCTGTCCGGCATAAATCAGTGCTTGGAGTTCGTCTTTCGGGTTGCAGTGTGTCAGTTGTTAGAAGGCCTTCAGCTTGCTTACATCCCTACGGCATCTGATGAGTACACCGCACACTCTGGCAGACAGGAGTTTCCTTTCAGTGTTGCTTTACGTCCACAGAAACCATTAGGCTTATTAGGGACGGGAAGCCCAGGACGGCCACCTCGACTTTTTTACACAGCTGCTGAGCTCTGCCGATAGGAGAAGCAAGGGAAGATATTTAACACAAGGTCGGGGAGGCTTTCACACACTCACACACTCACACTATGTGTGTGTATGTGTGTGTGTGTGTGTGTGTGTGTGTGTGTGTGTGTGTGTGTGTGTGTGTGTGTGTGTGTGTGTGCGTGTGTGTGTACTGGTTGGTGGTGTGTGGATCCCTGGCCAAACACGTACGGATTTCTCGCATAATTGTATTATGCCTGGCCGTTGCATGATTATGCACGGGGCGGATCTGTGGGGTCTTGGCCCGATTGACGGGTATCCATGAATTTCAGTTACGGGTGGTGGTGGTGTCAGTTGTGAGAGGCCTTCAGCTTGCTACATCTTTACGGCCTCTGGAGAGTAGGCCCTACACCACACACTCTTGCACGCGGGAGTCTTGTGGGATGACTCCTTAGGGTTGTTTGTCACTTGTTAAAGGCCGTCAGTTTGCTACGTCTTTACGGCACCTGGAAAGTACATCACACACTCTGGCGTGTAACAGTAATTCCGTTATTGATTCCGTTACTGATTACGCCTTTCAGCTTTCAGAATCTGCCTCCGCCTTGTTTAAGGGGGGGGGGGGGGGAGGAAAAAAAGAAAAAATAGCTTTCTGCTCCTGGACAGCAGACCGTACACTCTGGCACGAGTCTTTCAGGCGGTGGTGTGTTGATTGTCAAAAGACTTCAGCTTTCAACACCTTGGGAATAGGCTAGGCTGCGACACGTTTGCACGAAGGAATCCGCCGTTTCGGGTTGCGGTGCGACAGCATGAAACTACACCGTAAGTCTGGCACTAAAGAGCCTTGCGGGATGTGCTGTGCTGAAAGGCACCTTGAACGCGCTACATAGAGAGTACACCGCAAGCTCCAAGCACTGGTTTACGACATCCTTCCTTCCTTTGGAGGACGGTGCCGGAAAGCGATGCTCGGAATGTGTGTACACCGTACACGGGCGGTTGCACGATAGAAACTTTAGGGTGGTGGTGTTGCCAGTTGTTAAGGGCCTTCAGCTTGCTACAGCTTTACAGCACACGGAGAATACACTGAACACTCTGAAGAGACTTTCGGGTGGTGGTGTCGTTAGTTGTTTAAGACCATCAGCTTGCTGCATCTTTACAACACCCGGAGAATACACCTAACACTTTGGCACGAAAGAGACTTTCGGGTGGTGGCGTCGTCAGTTGTTTAAGGCCATCGGCTTGCTGCATCTTTACAACACCCGGAGAATACACCCAATACTTTGGCACGAAAGAGACTTTTGGGTGGTGGTGTCGTCAGTTGTTTAAGGCCATCAGCTTGTTGCATCTTTACACCACTTGGAGAAATACACCCACCACTTTGGCACGAAAGAGACTTTCGGGTGGTGGTGGTGTCGGTTGTTTAAGGCCTTCAAGTTCAGTGTTGCTTTGCGTCCACAGAAACCATAACGTTTATTAGGGACGGGGAGCCAAGGACGGCCATCTCGACTTTCAAACAGCTACTGAGCACTGAGAGTAAAGGCATGAAGCTCACTGCATCTTTATAACACCTGGAGCACCCAGCACTCAGGCACGAAAAATCAGAATCCTTTTGGGTTTGGATTTGTTTTCAAAGGCCCTCAGCATTTACAGCGTCACAAAAAAATACACAGTGGGCCTACGTTGCAGGTGTTTGCTGCCATATACACTGCCTGACTTGCAACACATAATACATACCAGAATAGTCTAGGCTGTGGCTTTTGAATTACCTGTAGTATTTGTCTTTACTACTTAATTGTTTGTCAGTATTTATTTGTTTGATGCAAAATTGCGATTAAAACAAAGTGTCAACGGCGAAAAGCTCAACGCCTTTCAGCTTTCAGAATCTGCCTCCGCCTTGTTTAAATAATTACTGGTGTGGGCGATATCTCACTGGGACTTGCACTGTGTTGACAGGACTGTGATGCCATGCACCTGGTCAGCGGGTTGCCATGCCAACTAAGGTCTCAGAGCTGAGCATCCTCATCGACGCGAGGACGAACACAGCGAACATCTACCTGTAACGTATTTACCGGTGAGTGTTCTCGTCGTTATACAATCTCTGCGGACAGCGAATGAAAGCAGTCAGTGGTGCTCACGCACTACTTCAAGGGTGCACCATTATGAAAAGACAACTTATTATTAGTATTATTATTATCATTGATCGCTTAATTTTATTTAACGATATTCTCTGATCTCGAGCAGACTCACTGCGCTCATGTCGCATGTGATTCTGAATGAGTAACGGTATCCTTTTGTTGCGTGTATTTTTAATATCCACCGAAGTGGTGTACTGATAACGCTGTTTGGTTGTTGCATGGCTGGTGCCACGCGAAACTGCTGCCGTCTCGGCGCAAGTTCTGTGTACACCATTCAGCAACGCACCAGTTTATAATGTCACTTCATTCAAAGCTTGAGCAAAGACGGCCTTCCGTTTCTTTCTGCTGAAGGCCGCTTTTCGCTAGGATTGAGCGGGCGGAACAAACAAAGCTGCTATGATGTGTACACATTCGAATGGACATTTAAAATCTCCTTTATTGTTTGGTTTCGCTCGGTATGCCGTTTCCACTTGCCGTGCAATTAGGCAGCAGGTGAGAACGTGGGGAACACACTGTTTTCAGTCACAGTTTAGTCACACAGAAATGAATCGACAAACAAAGCAGTTAATTAGAGCTAGAAAGACGTCCCTTGAACACAACAAAGACCCCGTATTGTCTACGGTAACTTTCACCTGGCGTGCCAGTAAATGTCAGGCACATAAACCCTCACTGAAAGGTACAAAACAAAAACAAAAAAACAATTAGTTCAAGTTCAATATTACTTTACCTCGGCAGAGACCATAAGGCCTATTATGGACTGGTAGCCCATAACGGCCACTTGGACTTTCCCACAGCTCCTGAGCTCTGAATAAATAATGGTGTCCACGTTATGTTTTAGATTATGCTAAGTAACAAAAACAATCAATCAAACAAACAAAACAAGGGGGGGAAAAAGAAAAAAAAGAATATGGAGTTAAAGCTCATTCTAAAAATAAGCAGTTTTTACGAATTGTGTTTTACCGTACCAAGAGCATTCGCGAACGTTATTCCCGCCAGAACTCTTTGTTGCAAGCACGATTCTCCGGGAGCTAGCCGGAAGTTGTCCGGATGCTGAGGCAGCTTCGTGGATGGCTGTTCTGATGCATGTGATCGATTCAGGCGATGAAGTGGACGTTGAAGAGGCTGTGGTGTTTTCTGTTATTGCCAGAAAACAACAGAACAAAGAGAAGCAATGGGGGATTTTTTATATTTTTTTTTGTTGTGACGTAAAACACTGGGCCTGTTTAGAGTTCTTTGTTTTAGGCATTTGTTTAACAAACAGCAAACATCGCTGATCGACCAAGACAACACACACACACACACACACACACACACACACACACACACACACACACACACGCGTACGTATGCGCGCGCATGCAGCACGCACACACGCACGCATTCATGCACCACACACACAAACGCATGCACGCACGCACGCGCACGCACGCACACACACACACACACACACACACACACACACACACACACACACACACACACACACACACACACACACACGTGTCTCAGTTTTGCGAGAAGCTGACAAATGAACTAAAACAGAACCTTTTCTTTTTTCTTAAAAAAAAAAATCCACCCTGCAAATTAAGTATGATCGGGAAAAAGCCAGCCACGTCTGAGTTCCATGACTTTCTTTTTTCTTTTTTAATTTTCCACCATGCAAACTGAGTATCATCGGGTGTTTAAGAAAAAAAGCCATCCACGTCTGGAGTTCCATAACTTTCAATGATCCTTGGCCACACTGGTACTGAAGACGTTCGTAAAATAATGCCCACAGAGCGTGAAGTAAAGAACAGCTGTGGCGTTACGGCTGTTGGCTGTGAACGTATTGTTTGGTACAAGCGCTCTGTCGTAACGCACTGGCTTCCCATTGTGGAAAAACTGCACTGGCTTCCCATTTCAGAACGTATTAAGTATAAAGTCGCTTGTATGTGTTTCAGTGCTATAAATGGTTCTGGTCCTGCTTACCTCTCTGAACTGATGCATGTCTACACTCCATCTCGTACACTACGCTCTTCTTCTGACACCCGCATGCTGGAAATCCAACAATACAAACGCAAGACTCATGGCTTCCGCACTTTCTCTTGCTTTGGACCCCACATTTGGAATTCACTCCCACAAGACCTTAGACACTGCTCAACCCTGTCATCTTTTAAAGCCAAAATGAAAACCTTCCTCTTCTCACAGTATTTCCATCCTAACTAATATCAGTACCCAGTTTCTGCTACAGTCAGTGTATGTGTGTGTGTGTGTGTGTGTGTGTGTGTGTGTGTGTGTGTGTGTGTGTGTGTGTGTGTGTGTGTGTGTGTGTGCGTGTTTGTAGTGCGCTTTTATTATTATTATTTTATTTATATATTTTTTTTTTTAATAATACTTTATGTAAATTGTTTTGGTAGGACTATGCTTTACTTGTGTATAGAATATCATATTTAGGTTAATATGTATCATGTGAGCGCTCAGGGCGTTGATGAGCGCATGATAAATGTACATTATTATTATTATTATTATAACGCCTGGCACGATACAACTGCGCCAAACAGTGGATCTTGTGTAGGCGTTGATCTGTAACCACTGAAGCCAGTCCGATTGGTATTACCGCAGGTTTTGCTTTGGATTCTTCCGAGCTGTTTGCACTGGCATTACGCCAGAAAGTGACCAAACCAAACATATTGTATGTCTGCACGTACGGACATATAGAGTAAGTAATGTTCTTCCCCCATTTCCGGTAATAACACTGGAAAACAGTTTTTAACTTTTTCTTTACAACGACAGAGTTGTACCCCTGATGGTCACGGTGTGTGTGTGTGTGTGTGTGTGTGTGTGTGTGTGTGTGTGTGTGTGCGTGTGCGTGCGTGCGTGCGTGCGTGCGTGCCTGTGTGTGTTTGTGTGTGTTTGTGTGTGTGTGTTTCCAAACATCGTTTAATGCCCGTTTATGTGTGTGTTTTTCCAAACATCGTTTAATGCCCGTTGTGTGTGTGTGTGTGTGTGTGTGTGTGTGTGTGTGTGTGTGTGTGTGTGTGTGTGTGTGTGTGTGTGTGTTTTTCCAAACATCGTTTAACGCCCGTTTGTTAGTTTTACTAGATCCATCGATTAGCAGTCATGCTGCAGGCGGATAGAACTGGACTTGCACAGTTCTACAGAAACGTCAGAGTTTTGTGGTTGCCTGCGGAAGACACTCAGCCGTTGGCTGCTGTTAGACTGGCGTTACCATAACAGTACGGCACAGCCCATGAAAATCGCTGAACTTTGTAAAGCTCCTGCCCCGCGGCTCAAAGCGCTGAAACAAACACGACACGCATAATGTACATCGAGATGAAGAACGTTATCCGCAATTTAACAAAAGCTAACACAAAGGTTCAAGCATAACTATGTGCAAGATGCATACCAACCCACCACACGCACAGGCACACACACACACACAGACAGACAGACAGACAGACAGACACACACACACACACACACACACACACGCACGCACGCACCCACCCACCCACCCACACACACACACACACACACACACACACACACACACACACACACACACACACACACACACACACACACACACACACACATATTGCACAGACTGATTGGGGTGAAGGACAGTGTGTTACATAACTAAACTATTTAGAGAAGAGGAATGTCGTGAGTTTGCCTTTGAAGGAAGACAGAGTAGCAAATCAGTAGCATGATGTCTTTGGGGAGATTTGTTCCAGATGTGGGCACAAAAGTGTGAGGAAGTGCAAAAGTTTTATACAACAAAACAAAACAAAAACTTGAAAAAGACACGAATATTTGCCAAGTAATCACAATGTATGTATTTTGTTTGATACGGTTTAGCTACCCGCGTAAGATCATCATAGGGAGGGGTTTGATGCCGCGGTAAGGATTGTTGTTGTAGCTAATCTTTATCCGATATTTCTCTGCTGCAGTGCAGTACCAACAGCAGCAACGAGAAGAGTGACAATTAACGCACAAAACAACCAGCAAGATGATGATGTCAGCCATGAGACGGTCAAGAAAGAGCTCCAAGTCCAAGAGACGGTCCAGAAAACCCAGCCACGACGAGGAGTCAGAGGAGAAAATATCCACACAGCGCAGCGCCAGCGAAGGTCGACAGGCAAAGAGACAAACCGAGATCCCAAACCACGGGGACATCGCCGACTCGGGAATAGATTCTGGAAACGGTGTGACAGAACCCGATGCTTTGGTGACAACGCCTTCCCGAATCATTTCCGGTGAACCCACTGAAAGAGAACCGAGACCGCGTTCGTCTCTGGACAAAGAGCATCAGAAAGATCGACCATCATCAGAGCTCGATAATCATGTTAGTGAACGTTCAGCATCTCACGGACAGAACGCCCCTCAACCAACAGAGCACGACAACACTGAACATTCAAGCGGGTCGTCCGCCTCCAAAAAGCGCTCGTCAAAATCCAAACACCGCAAGGACAGGCCTTTGGCAGCCGGAAACGAAGCGGACCAAAGTCTTAAGCCCGCAAACGAGTCGAAGGAAATGCCCGGTTCTAACGAACCCCCCCAGATGCCAGACAGCCCTGGCCTGACGGAAAAGCCATCAGCGTCCGGCGCTGCGGAAACGCCGGACACTCGATCTGAACGGCCTTCCGAGGTAACGACCCCGCCCTCAGCGCCAGAAGCGAAGCGGTGTCAGTCGACCGCAGTGAAGGTGCCTGGCGAACGAAGCCGCGCCGACAGTGAAGACACGGCTGCTTCGTCCCGAGTCAGAGAAAGACGGCGGAAACTGGAGGAACGTCTGGAGCAGGCCAAGAAATCCCTGACGTCGCCTCACGTCGTCGCCGCCGTGGATAGCTATGTGAGTAGTCAGTGAGTCAGCTCACCGTCTGTTAACTGATCGCCCTGCTATAGCCGTAATGGTAGACTGGGCGTCAAAAGCGAAGCTAATTGCTTATTGTTAACTGAGCACATTTCCTGTGCAAGTCATTTGCTGAGTACTGCTTGTGCAGCCTTTTTTTTTTTTTTTTGTCTTCAGCGACTTCTCTCCGAGAAAAAGGTTAGGCTAACCGGAAACATTCATTTTGAGAACTTTCTCTGTATGAGGAGACAGGAACAATCTAAATTTAAAGAGCAGCGTCATACGATGTCCCAGAGGCCAGTTTAACCCTTCCCCTGCTGGCTGAGGAATCATGTGACGTCACTGGCAAAGAGATTTTCAACCGTTTATAGGGTGCTGTACAACCTCCTACTGGAATTCCAGTTTCGCATGAATTCTTACGAGGAACAGTCCTCAAAAACAGCAATTTTGGACAGCTTAACCTTTTCCTGGTACCGTTCTTGGAAGAAGACTGCACCAAAATGGTAAAAATTTTAGCAGTGAAAGGGTGCATTCGATCGAGGAGGACGCCCTTTGCCAAGGCAGGGGATCAGTCAGGTGACGTCTGTAGGGCTGTAACAGATTAATCCCGTCGTTTCTTTGTACGGGACTTGTCTCTTTCATCGCTCAGGCTCTGTGGTCCCCCTCCTCGTCCTTAACGGGGGATCAGTCATTTGAACAGATTGATCAATGATCCTTGGCCACACCGGCACTGAAGACGTTCGTAAATTGATCACGTCGTTTCTTTGTATGGGACTTGTCTCTTTCATCGCTTAGGTCCGCCTCCTCGTCCTTAACGGGGGATCAGTCATGTGACGTCTGTAGGGCTGGAACAGATAGATCACGTCGTTTCTTAGTCTTTCTTTCCTCTCATGTTGCTTTACGTCCACGGAGGCGATATGGCCTATTAGGGACGGGGACAGAGTGGGAAGGGGACGACAGAGTGAAGGCTCGACCGCGGAAACCGCCCGAAAAAGACCGGAGAGACCGTGGACCGCCGCCAGAACAATGGAAGTGTTAAGGCGGTGTCCCCTCGCCATTGCCCAGCGACTTGTGCACTGCGCAATTGCTGTTTCAACTGCTGTGCTGGACAGAGTCACAAAGACAATGTCCGTTGCACTGCTGTTGATGAACAACTTGGACAACTCGAAGCAAAAGAGGTCCAACTTGCTCAGCCCAGCTCCACCTCCCTACTCTTGATCTCTTCTGGGCAAATTTGAAGGTCCAGCTCCATCTCCATCCTCTAAGATCTCTTGATCTTTTGATCTCGCCTGGAACCTTGCGTTTCTTTGTACGGGACTTGTCTGTTTTATCGCTCAGGCTCTGTGGTCCGCCTTCCGGCGCCCCACACACGCCGCGACTAGCATCTGTCTTTTGTATAGCCTGAATGACGTGTGGTTTGTGCTGTCCTGGCAGGGTGGTGTCTCAAGGACCCCTTGCACGACCTCCCTGCTCCCCCTCCTCCCCCTATCATCCTCCATCTCACTCTTTTGACATCCCTCGTCCTTAACACTGTTTTACTTCAACTTCTTGTCTATCTTCTTCTTTACTTCCTTCTTCTTTTATTATCGTCTATCTCTCTTCTGCACCAGACGAAGACCATGGGTCGAAAGCGCTTGTGTTTTTAATTGTGTCGTCGCATAGATGAGTACATTTCTCTAGAGCTGTTCTGTTTTGTCAGCCTCACCAGCAGTTGTTCACTCATCCCTCGTCCTGCAGTGGGGATGCGGTTAACAGGACGTTTAAAAATCCAGCTGCCGACTGACTCCGTTTTGACACGCCACGTGCTGAGTTGTCCTGGGAGGGATGAGTGAAGTATTTTGACTTGACTTTTCAGGTTTGTGGTCAATTGGTAAGCAAGAGGCTGCTCCGTGGAGCACCTTTGGCCTTGGAACCTCCCTCCACAGTTGTATAGATGGACTTTGACGCGTTGTCTATCATTGGGCATGCAGAAGTCTCTCTCCCCCCCCCCCCCCCCCCCCCCCAGTTGTATAGATGGACTTCGACGTGCTGTCTATCATTGGAGGTGCAGAAGATCCCCTCCACAGTTGTATAGATGGACTTTGAACGCGCTGTCTATCATTGGAGGTGCAGAAGATCCCCTCCACAGTTGTATAGATGGACTTTGACGCGCTGTCTATCATTGGACGTGCAGAAGATCCCCTCCACAGTTGTATAGATGGACTTTGACGCGCTGTCTGTCATTGGACGTGCAGAAGATCCCCTCCACAGTTGTATATGTAGGGGAGTGGGGATGGGGAGTTCAGGGGAAGCAGGTTGGAAGCATGGATGAAGAGTCACAAGTCAGAGGTTGCTATAACATAACTTTTATGTGTACACCAACCAACCAGGAAACAGTGTCTGTTTTAGAAAAGACACAAGCAAACAAAACATTTAGAACATGAAAGCAAATGTGTAAAGTCTAAACAACAGCAATTACTAATCTAATAAATACAGTAACCACGTAGTTTACCTGTGGGTTACTATAATACATGACAAAATGATTAATAATCAAGCACATAAATCGTGTGCTTGGCTTACACTTAAAACCCGTATCTCCCAGAGTCACAGTGAGTATGCAAGAGACGGCCAGTCAATTAACTGATGAACTCTCAGTATAACAGTATACAATAAAGTAACAGTGAAGAATGCGGATTACCAAGCTCATTCTTAACTAAACAGGAAGAGTGAGATAATCGTTACAGCAGATCCACTTAAGCACACAACGAGATGGATCGTGACACGGGTGGCACCTGGGTCCATGCCGTAAGCGGGAGGAAGTCAGTCATAAACTGACCGGCTCCAGCCTCGTCAAGTTACTCAAAGCGTTACAGCATGTTACTGACTAGCAGAGCATATCCGGCTGTAAACAACGTCATCAAGAATCTAAACTGAGGGTAGCGCATCAAGAATCTAAACTGCTGATCTGGCTGCGCCTGTCTGCTCGGTTAGTGAACACAGACAAAGACCTAATTACCACCACTGACGCGCATCGCCGGCCAGTTCGGGTACACGCACAAAGACCCGGAAAGGGTTTACAAGCTAAGTAGAGTGAAAGTCTGCGCGCCCAAGACTCGGCCATACAAAAGCCGGATCAAGCAGAAATAACATGTCTCACAGTTTATACAATCACCCCTATGTACTAAACCATATTCAACTAGTAAAATGAACATTCCACAACTATGAAGTCAACATCTTCAAAGTGTTAGCCATGATATACCACCGATTTCATGTAGCAACATAGATCGGTAGGATACTAAACAAATAAGTTATGCCGCACTGCCGCACTGACAAAGTACCCATACTTTAAGAAGGATAACTTTGCATCGGCAAAGCATCACTCTGAACATCCAACAATGGCAGCATAACATGCTAGTTACATATCAGCTAACCAGGGTTAGCTGCATACATTTTGGAAATACCGGTCTTCCTGTGGCATAAATGCTTAACATTCGAACGCACAACCAAGGTAGTCTGACGCCATAGCGGCTACAACCAGGCGGCAATCTAACGCCGAAATTACCCACGTTCAAGAACCAAAATCAAGGCACGTTGTGAACATGATAACATTATAAACATACATTATTTACATCAATAAGAAACAACAGAACAACAAGCCATAGAAAAATAACTACTTACAGGCTCTCCCCTGATGAAAACATGAACATCGGCCGCAACAGTTAAACAAACATCCTGCCTCTGCAGGGACACTGGGGGAAAAGGGACGCTGCCGGCCCAGCACACAACTTTTAACACCTTAGATAATTGGGCCATAAAAACCCCACCCAATCAAAAAGGAAAAGGACCGGAAAGAAAAGGTTAAAAGGTATGGCCCGGAACATGTATACAATACACTCGGTTACATATAGATGGACTTTGACGTGCTGTCTATCACAGGGTTCCAGGCGAGATCAAAAGATCAAGAGATCTTAGAGGAGGGAGGTGGAGCTGGACCCTCACTTTTGCCCAGAAGAGATCATGAGTAGGGAGGTGGAGCTGGGCTGAGCAAGTTGGACATCTTTTGCTTTGAGTTGTCCAAGTTGTTCGTCAACAGCGGTGCAACGGACATTGTCTTAGTGACTCTGTCCAGCACAGCAGTTGAAAGAGCAATTGCGCAGTGCACAAGTCGCTGGGCAATGGCGAGGGGACACCGCCTTAACACTTCCATTGTTCTGGCGGCGGTCCACGGTCTCTCCGGTCTTTTTCGGGCGGTTTCCGCGGTCGAGCCAATCACCCTGGCCCTCTTTCCCACTCTGTCCCCGTCCCTAATAGGTCATCCCGCCTCCGTGGACGTTAAGCAACATAAAAGCTGTCTATCATTGGACGTGTAGAAGATCCCCTCCACAGTTATATAGATGGACTTTGACGCGCTGTCTATCATTGGACGTGTAGAAGATCCCCTCCACAGTTATATAGATGGACTTTGAGGCGCTGTCTATCATTGGACGTGTAGAAGATCCCCTCCACAGTTATATAGATGGACTTTGACGCGCTGTCTATCATTGGACGTGTAGAAGATCCCCTCCACAGTTATATAGATGGACTTTGAGGCGCTGTCTATCATTGGACGTGTAGAAGATCCCCTCCACAGTTATATAGATGGACTTTGAGGCGCTGTCTATCATTGGATGTGCAGGAGCTGTCGGAGGCAGCGCTGGAGGGCCCCCCCAACACCTCCCTCCTGCACGAGTTCCGCCGGCTCTTCCAGCAGGAGTTGACACGGCTGCGTATGGAACTGGACGCCTTCCGCTCCTTCTGCTGCAAGCTGGTGTGTGGGGGTGTAGTTGGGGATGGGGGGGGGGATTGTGGGTGGGTGGGGGGGGGGGTTGTGAGTGTGGGGGAGTGTGTGGGGGTGTGAGAAAGAGTGTGGGGGGGGGTGTGAGTGTGGGATGGGTTTTTTTTTCATTGTGGTGGAGGGGTTTGAGTATGGGTGTGTGGTATGTGTATGTGTGTGCGTGTATATATGTGTGTGTGTGTGTATGCGTGTGTGCAAGTGTGTGTGTGTGTGTGTGTGTGTGTGTGTGTGTGTGTGTGTGTGTGTGTGTGTGTGTGTGTGTGACAACGTTCTTTCCTTCTTTCACTTTCTCTGGCACGGTTTACCAGTCATACAGTTACATTAATTGGCAACTGTTTGTTCCTCGTCTGTTTGGACAGGACGTCATTTGTGTGCCATGAAAACTGTTTGCTTTCGAAAAAAGGAAAATTCCAGATCAATTACGCTGACCAAAAAGAACATAGATTCCTAAACCGGCATGGTTATATCGGTTTTCGTCCGTTGAAAACGAGTCTTGGCTGGAAGCGTTGAAAGCGTGCTAGCTGTTGTTTAGCATTGTAATGTGCGCGGTCAATACTGTGCTGTATGTTTTGTTTAGCATTGTAATGTGCGCGGTCAATACTGTGCTGTTGGCTTTGTTTAGCATTGTAATGTGTAGTCAGTTTGTAATGTGTACACTCAGTACTGTGCTGTAGGATTTGTTTATCATTGTAATGTGTACAGTCAGTACTGTACTGTAGGTTTAGCTTTGTAATGTGTACAGTCAATACTGTACTGTAGGTTTTGCTTAGCATTGTAATGTGTACAGTCAATATTGTATGTAGGTTTTACTTAGCTTTGTAATATGTACAGTCAATACCGTACTGTAGGGTTTGCTTAGCATTGTAATGTGTACAGTCAATACCGTACGGTAGGTTTTGCTTAACATTGTAATGTGTACAGTCAGTACTGTACGGTAGGATTTGCTTAGCATTGTAAGGTGTACAGTCAATACCGTACGGTAGGTTTTGCTTAGCATTGTAATCTGTACAGTCAGTACTGTACGATAGGTTTTGCTTAGCATTGTAATGTGTACAATCAATGCTATACGGTAGGTTTTGCTTAGCATTGTAATCTGTACAGTCAGTACTGTACGGTAGGTTTTGCTTAGCATTGCAATACGTACAGTCAGTACTGTACTGTAGGCTTTGCTTAGGTTACCCTAGTTCCGTAATGAAACAGACTTTTTATATGATAAGGTATAAACTATTTTTGTTAAAGGTACAGAAAAAAGAAAAGAAAAGAAAAAATCCCGGAAAAAATATTGAACCTTTAAATCATATATTCACATGTATTCTTCCTCTCCGACAGAAACGTACCATCTCTGGACCCACTGAGATCTAACCTCTAGATTGATTCTTTCTTTCCAAAACAACAGACCTGCCATGTTTTCCGCTTCGTGCTGCTAGTCCCTTTTTCTTGTCTGTTTAAGTTGGTTATAAATTATGCATAGTGTATTGTATAATCGCGTGTGCGGCTGCCTGTGTGTGCGTGTGTGCGCTTAGAATATAATAGTCTCCTCGAACAAGATTTCGCCCTGTAGGAATTCTTTTATTACCATTATCATTCTTCTTCATCTTGCAAACGAAAATCCCGCAACATGTTGCCGGGAATCGAAATTTGGACGTCTCCATCTAACACCGATGAAAAGTTGTTGTTGTTACTTTGTGTGTGTGTGTGTTGGGGGGGGGGGGGGATTCTATCGTGACACGTGCATGTAATTCTGTCAGGTGTAGCAGTAGTTCGGGTGATCGGCACCATACATAAATAGCAAACAGAATTAACCCCCCACCCCCTCACAGGCAACCTCCCCACCCCACCCACACCCCTAAAAGCAAACAACAACAACAACACACACACACACACACACACACACACACACACACACACACACACACACACACACACACACACACACACACAAAACAAAACAACAACAACAACAACAACCACAACCGAACGTTCGCTAACTTCAGATGTTTCGTTCAGATGGAGGAAGAGGCAGCCATGCTGTGTGGGAAACTACAGGAGGGCGCCGGCAGCGACAAGCGTGAACCTTCCACACAGGCCAGGTAGGATCTGGTTACTCTCTGCCTCACCTGCTAATGAATTATTAGTCTGCTGCACCAGATACCTTCCACACAGGCCAGGTAGGATCAAGTTACTCTCTTCCTCACCTGCTAATTATTAGTCTGCTGCACCAGATACCTTCCACACAGGCCAGGTAGGATCAAGTTACTCTCTTCCTCACCTGCTAATTATTAGTGTGCTGCACCAAGTACCTTCCACACAGGCCAGGTAGGATCAAGTTACTCTCTTCCTCACCTGCTAATTATTAGTCTGCTGCACCAAGTACATTCCACACAGGCCAGGTAGGATCAAGTTACTCTCTGCCTCACCTGTTAATTATTAGTCTGCTGCACCAAGTACGTCAGTTTAGCGTTAACAACGTGTCAAGGACAGGACCTGATTCCTTACACAACTTTGACCACACGTAGAAGTATGACAGTTTCGGTCCCAAGCACAAAGTAAATCTTTTGTGTTTAGGAAAAGGTGAGGTGCTTATCAAAATAATTCTTTCTTTCTTTATCAGTTAAACGTTTTTGTTTTTGTTTTTTGTTTTTTTTTCCTCTTTTTTTCCCCTTCTTCTTTTTGTAAATTTAAGTGCTTAGAGTTAGACAATTTTGTCATTTGGTCAGTAGAATCTAAACAAAGAAAATGGGGGCGGGAGGAGGTGCGGAGGGGGAGGTGGAGGCATTTATTTTTATTTTTATAAATCCCATAAACCGCCTCAGCGTGAGCGATTTCAGAAAGTTGTAACTGACATTAATACAACCTGAAGCTGCTTGGTTATACATTCAAAATTTCGCCTCACACACACACACACACACGCGCGCGCGCGCGCACGCACGCACGCACGCACGCACACACACACACACACACACGCACACAAGCACGCACGCACACACACACACGCACGCACACACACTCACACACACACACACACACACACACACACACACACACACACACACACACACACACACACACACACACACACACACACACACACACACACACGCCTTCGTCTATCTTCAGTATTCCTCTTAGCAGAGACATAAAGCCAGTGATGTCTGGCAACACCACAGTGTGGCGGACTGGCTTGTCTAGCAACAGTGGCTGTGTGTGTGCAGACAGACGCAAGCCCAGAAGCAGATGGGCGATGCGGTGATGGACGAGGAGGAGCTACAGAGGCTGGAGGATGACCTGGCGGCCAGAGTGAAGGACCTCCAGGAATATGAAAAGGAGGTAGACTACCGTACCCTCTAGATCTAAATCCCGTTCTTAACTGGGCGAATGTTTGTTCGCCGAACATACTTCGGACACTTCGACGAACTATGATTCGTTTCTTAACTGAACTTTTAGTTCGCTGAATATTGTTCGGACAGTCCAAACTTTACTTCATTCTCAACTGGCTTGTAATGAGATGCAAGCTTCGGCCCGAACTTTCGGCAGACGCGCAGCAGACAGCATGATCGAAAATGTAGGATAAAGTCAAGTCATGTCAAATCAGTATACTTTCATCATCCCTCACAGGGTAATTCAACTAACTACTATCTCATTCTGGGTCTCCGACACAAGGCTGCGCCTCCCACAAGTCAACAAATAAACAAATTCCCTCCGAAACGAGTGAAGAACCTAGCGACACCGATATCCATTTTTATTTTTGTTTTTTCTTCATCCACAGGAGAGCTCTGCTCTCAGCCAATCGGAGGCAATGATCGTCGAATAGGGCGAATGTTCCCAGAACATGTTGAGCGAAGCTATTTGGACCCCGAATATAGCTTCGACGAATACTTCCAACTAGGTTCGCGAAGAAAAGTTGGCCCAGTTAAGAACCAACTAGCTTCGCCGAATACTTCCAACTAGGTTCGCGAAGAAACATTCGCCCAGTTAAGAACGGGCTTAAAGGAGACAGGTTCATGGGCAGACTGGGTAGGTCCAGTACAGGTCCATGGGTAGACTGGGTAGGTCCAGTACAGGTTTATGGGTGGACAGGGTAGGTCCAATACAGGCCCATGGATAGACTGGGTAGGTCCAGTACAGGTTCATGGGTAGACAGGGTAGGTCCAATACAGCTCCATGGATAGACTGGGTAGGTCCAGTACAGGTCCATGGGTAGACTGGGTAGGTCCAGTACAGGTCCATGGGTAGACTGGGTAGGTCCAATACAGGTCCATGGATAGACTGGGTAGGTCCAGTACAGGTCCATGGGTAGACTGGGTAGGTCCAGTACTGGTCCATGGGTAGACTGAGTGGGCCCAGGTCCTTGCCGGGTATACAACCATACGCTGTAGAGCTAAAGGAGACAGGTCCTTGGGTAGACTTGGTAGGTCCATGTGCATGCTACCATACGCTGTAGATCTAAAGGGGACGGGTCCATGGGTAGACTTGCTAGGTCCATGTGCATGCTACCGTACGCTGTAGATCTAAAGGGGACGGGTCCACGGGTAGACTGGGTAGGTCCAGGTCCATGGGTATGTTACCATACGCTGTAGATCTAAAGGGGACGGGTCCGTACGTAGACTGGGTAGGTCCAGGTCCATGGGTATGCTACCATACGGTGTAGATCTAGAGGAGGCGGGTCCAGTGGTGGGGCTGTATACACGCTTAACAGTGAAATTTCCTCACTCCTAATCTACACTGTAGCTCTAAATCAGACGGGTCCATGAGTGTGACTGGATGTTAACCTATTTACATGCTTAAAATGAAGACCGCATTTGCACTGAGACACGTGCTGTTCGTATAACAGGCTGGCACGTGAATAACTCCCCGAAATTCGTGCTGTTCGTAGTTACTCCATGTTGGAGCCTGGATGACTCACTGAGACACGTGCTGTTCGTTTTTGCTACAAGCTGGGACGTGACTGACTGACACAGACACATGCTGTTTGTGTTTTCTACAAGCTGAGGCACGATAACTCACTGAAATTCGTGCTGTTTGTGTTTGCTACAGCTGGCACGTGAATAATTCACTGAGACACGCGCTATTTGTGTTTGCTACAGCTGGCACGTGAATAATTCACTGAGACACGCGCTGTTTGTGTTTGCTACAGCTGGCACGTGAATAATTCACTGAGACACGCGCTGTTTGTGTTTGCTACAGCTGGCACGTGAATAATTCACTGAGACACGCGCTATTTGTGTTTTCTACAAGCTGGCACGTGAATAACTCACTGAAACTCGTGCTGTTCGTGTTTGCCTGTGCAGATCCTGGAGGTGGAGAGCATGCTGAACCAGCGACAGGCAATTTGTGAGCGCCGTCAGGCTGCACTGCTGGCGCTGGATGAGGTAGGTGAGGGGCTGGTTAAAAGCCTAGTCTCTGAACTGACATCCTCAACAACCACAGCCACACAGACAACCACGTGCGGGGAATCCTTATGGGGGCGATAATTTTTAGCCATCGGCCGGAATGACCGTGTACTGCTGTCCCACGTATGTCAGGCTATTCAGCTTACATGCATTGGGTATATGTACATATATGCATATAATGTTGTCTAACCCTTTTAATTAGACATTAGATACTATTACAGTCATAGAACAGTATCCGCCCGCGCC
>OY757543.1:20200031-20210686 GCA_963584105.1 Alviniconcha strummeri | reverse complement strand
GTTAACTGAGCACATTTCCTGTGCAAGTCATTTGCTGAGTACTGCTTGTGCAGCCTTTTTTTTTTTTTTTTGTCTTCAGCGACTTCTCTCCGAGAAAAAGGTTAGGCTAACCGGAAACATTCATTTTGAGAACTTTCTCTGTATGAGGAGACAGGAACAATCTAAATTTAAAGAGCAGCGTCATACGATGTCCCAGAGGCCAGTTTAACCCTTCCCCTGCTGGCTGAGGAATCATGTGACGTCACTGGCAAAGAGATTTTCAACCGTTTATAGGGTGCTGTACAACCTCCTACTGGAATTCCAGTTTCGCATGAATTCTTACGAGGAACAGTCCTCAAAAACAGCAATTTTGGACAGCTTAACCTTTTCCTGGTACCGTTCTTGGAAGAAGACTGCACCAAAATGGTAAAATTTTTAGCAGTGAAAGGGTGCATTCGATCGAGGAGGACGCCCTTTGCCAAGGCAGGGGATCAGTCAGGTGACGTCTGTAGGGCTGTAACAGATTAATCCCGTCGTTTCTTTGTACGGGACTTGTCTCTTTCATCGCTCAGGCTCTGTGGTCCCCCTCCTCGTCCTTAACGGGGGATCAGTCATTTGAACAGATTGATCAATGATCCTTGGCCACACCGGCACTGAAGACGTTCGTAAATTGATCACGTCGTTTCTTTGTATGGGACTTGTCTCTTTCATCGCTTAGGTCCGCCTCCTCGTCCTTAACGGGGGATCAGTCATGTGACGTCTGTAGGGCTGGAACAGATAGATCACGTCGTTTCTTAGTCTTTCTTTCCTCTCATGTTGCTTTACGTCCACGGAGGCGATATGGCCTATTAGGGACGGGGACAGAGTGGGAAGGGGACGACAGAGTGAAGGCTCGACCGCGGAAACCGCCCGAAAAAGACCGGAGAGACCGTGGACCGCCGCCAGAACAATGGAAGTGTTAAGGCGGTGTCCCCTCGCCATTGCCCAGCGACTTGTGCACTGCGCAATTGCTGTTTCAACTGCTGTGCTGGACAGAGTCACAAAGACAATGTCCGTTGCACTGCTGTTGATGAACAACTTGGACAACTCGAAGCAAAAGAGGTCCAACTTGCTCAGCCCAGCTCCACCTCCCTACTCTTGATCTCTTCTGGGCAAATTTGAAGGTCCAGCTCCATCTCCATCCTCTAAGATCTCTTGATCTTTTGATCTCGCCTGGAACCTTGCGTTTCTTTGTACGGGACTTGTCTGTTTTATCGCTCAGGCTCTGTGGTCCGCCTTCCGGCGCCCCACACACGCCGCGACTAGCATCTGTCTTTTGTATAGCCTGAATGACGTGTGGTTTGTGCTGTCCTGGCAGGGTGGTGTCTCAAGGACCCCCCCCCCACCCCACCCCCCCGCACCTTGCACGACCTCCCTGCTCCCCCTCCTCCCCCTATCATCCTCCATCTCACTCTTTTGACATCCCTCGTCCTTAACACTGTTTTACTTCAACTTCTTGTCTATCTTCTTCTTTACTTCCTTCTTCTTTTATTATCGTCTATCTCTCTTCTGCACCGGACGAAGACCATGGGTCGAAAGCGCTTGTGTTTTTAATTGTTCTATACGTGTCGTCGCATAGATGAGTACATTTCTCTAGAGCTGTTCTGTTTTGTCAGCCTCACCAGCAGTTGTTCACTCATCCCTCGTCCTGCAGTGGGGATGCGGTTAACAGGACGTTTAAAAATCCAGCGTTTTGACACGCCACGTGCTGAGTTGTCCTGGGAGGGATGAGTGAAGTATTTTGACTTGACTTTTCAGGTTTGTGGTCAATTGGTAAGCAAGAGGCTGCTCCGTGGAGCACCTTTGGCCTTGGAACCTCCCTCCACAGTTGTATAGATGGACTTTGACGCGTTGTCTATCATTGGGCATGCAGAAGTCTCTCTCTCCCCCCCCCCCCCCCCCCAGTTGTATAGATGGACTTCGACGTGCTGTCTATCATTGGAGGTGCAGAAGATCCCCTCCACAGTTGTATAGATGGACTTTGAACGCGCTGTCTATCATTGGAGGTGCAGAAGATCCCCTCCACAGTTGTATAGATGGACTTTGACGCGCTGTCTATCATTGGACGTGCAGAAGATCCCCTCCACAGTTGTATAGATGGACTTTGACGCGCTGTCTATCATTGGACGTGCAGAAGATCCCCTCCACAGTTGTATATGTAGGGGAGTGGGGATGGGGAGTTGAGGGGAAGCAGGTTGGAAGCATGGATGAAGAGTCACAAGTCAGAGGTTGCTATAACATAACTTTTATTTGTACACCAACCAACCAGGAAACAGTGTCTGTTTTAGAAAAGACACATGCAAACAAAACATTTAGAACATGAAAGCAAATGTGTAAAGTCTAAACAACAGCAATTACTAATCTAATAAATACAGTAACCACGTAGTTTACCTGTGGGTTACTATAATACATGACAAAATGATTAATAATCAAGCACATAAATCGTGTGCTTGGCTTACACTTAAAACCCGTATCTCCCAGAGTCACAGTGAGTATGCAAGAGACGGCCAGTCAATTAACTGATGAACTCTCAGTATAACAGTATACAATAAAGTAACAGTGAAGAATGCGGATTACCAAGCTCATTCTTAACTAAACAGGAAGAGTGAGATAATCGTTACAGCAGATCCACTTAAGCACACAACGAGATGGATCGTGACACGGGTGGCACCTGGGTCCATGCCGTAAGCGGGAGGAAGTCAGTCATAAACTGACCGGCTCCAGCCTCGTCAAGTTACTCAAAGCGTTACAGCATGTTACTGTTACTGACTAGCAGAGCATATCCGGCTGTAAACAACGTCATCAAGAATCTAAACTGAGGGTAGCGCATCAAGAATCTAAACTGCTGATCTGGCTGCGCCTGTCTGCTCGGTTAGTGAACAGAGACAAAGACCTAATTACCACCACTGACGCGCATCGCCGGCCAGTTCGGGTACACGCACAAAGACCCGGAAAGGGTTTACAAGCTAAGTAGAGTGAAAGTCTGCGCGCCCAAGACTCGGCCATACAAAAGCCGGATCAAGCAGAAATAACGTCTCACAGTTTATACAATCACCCCTATGTACTAAACCATATTCAACTAGTAAAATGAACATTCCACAACTATGAAGTCAACATCTTCAAAGTGTTAGCCATGATATACCACCGATTTCATGTAGCAACATAGATCGGTAGGATACTAAACAAATAAGTTATGCCGCACTGCCAAAGTACCCATACTTTAAGAAGGATAACTTTGCATCGGCAAAGCATCACTCTGAACATCCAACAATGGCAGCATAACATGCTAGTTACATATCAGCTAACCAGGGTTAGCTGCATACATTTTGGAAATACCGGTCTTCCTGTGGCATAAAGGCTTAACATTCGAATGCACAACCAAGGTAGTCTGACGCCATAGCGGCTGCAACCAGGCGGCAATCTAACGCCGAAATTACCCACGTTCAAGAACCAAAATCAAGGCACGTTGTGAACATGATAACATTATAAACATACATTATTTACATCAATAAGAAACAACAGAACAACAAGCCATAGAAAAATAACTACTTACAGGCTCTCCCCTGATGAAGACATGAACACCGGCCGCAACAGTTAAACAAACAACCTGCCTCTGCAGGGACACTGGGGGAAAAGGGACGCTGCCGGCCCAGCACACAACTTTTAACACCTTAGATAATTGGGCCATAAAAACCTCACCCAATCAAAAAGGAAAAGGACCGGAAAGAAAAGGTTAAAGGGTATGGCCCGGAACATGTATACAATACACTCGGTTACATATAGATGGACTTTGACGTGCTGTCTATCATTGGACGTGTAGAAGATCCCCTCCACAGTTATATAGATGGACTTTGAGGCGCTGTCTATCATTGGACGTGTAGAAGATCCCCTCCACAGTTATATAGATGGACTTTGACGCGCTGTCTATCATTGGACGTGTAGAAGATCCCCTCCACAGTTATATAGATGGACTTTGACGCGCTGTCTATCATTGGACGTGTAGAAGATCCCCTCCACAGTTATATAGATGGACTTTGACGCGCTGTCTATCATTGGACGTGTAGAAGATCCCCTCCACAGTTATATAGATGGACTTTGACGCGCTGTCTATCATTGGACGTGTAGAAGATCCCCTCCACAGTTATATAGATGGACTTTGACGCGCTGTCTATCATTGGACGTGTAGAAGATCCCCTCCACAGTTATATAGATGGACTTTGAGGCGCTGTCTATCATTGGATGTGCAGGAGCTGTCGGAGGCAGCGCTGGAGGGCCCCCCCAACACCTCCCTCCTGCACGAGTTCCGCCGGCTCTTCCAGCAGGAGTTGACACGGCTGCGTATGGAACTGGACGCCTTCCGCTCCTTCTGCTGCAAGCTGGTGTGTGGGGGTGTAGTTGGGGATGGGGGGGGGGGGGGGGGGATTGTGTGTGTGTGTGTGTGTGGGGGGGGGGGGGTTGTGAGTGTGGGGGAGTGTGTGGGGGTGTGAGAAAGAGTGTGGGGAATGTGTGGGTGTGTGAGTGTGGGATGGGTGTTTTTTCATTGGGGTGGAGGGGTTTGAGTATGGGTGTGTGGTATGTGTATGTGTGTGCGTGTATATATATGTGTGTGTGTATGCGTGTGTGCAAGTGTGTGTGTGTGTGTGTGTGTGTGTGTGTGTGTGTGTGTGTGTGTGTGTGTGTGTGTGTGTGTGTGTGTGTGTGTGTGTGTGTGTGACAACGTTCTTTCCTTCTTTCACTTTCTCTGGCACGGTTTACCAGTCATACAGTTACATTAATTGGCAACTGTTTGTTCCTCGTCTGTTTGGACAGGACGTCATTTGTGTGCCATGAAAACTGTTTGCTTTCGAAAAAAGGAAAATTCCAGATCAATTACGCTGACCAAAAAGAACATAGATTCCTAAACCGGCATGGTTATATCGGTTTTCGTCCCGTTGAAAACGTGTCTTGGCTGGGAGCGTTGAAAGCGTGCTAGCTGTTGTTTAGCATTGTAATGTGCGCGGTCAATACTGTGCTGTATGTTTTGTTTAGCATTGTAATGTGCGCGGTCAATACTGTGCTGTTGGCTTTGTTTAGCATTGTAATGTGTAGTCAGTTTGTAATGTGTACAGTCAGTACTGTGCTGTAGGATTTGTTTATCATTGTAATGTGTACAGTCAGTACTGTACTGTAGGTTTGGCTTTGTAATGTGTACAGTCAATACTGTACTGTAGGTTTTGCTTAGCATTGTAATGTGTACAGTCAATATTGTATGTAGGTTTTACTTAGCTTTGTAATATGTACAGTCAATACCGTACTGTAGGGTTTGCTTAGCATTTTAATGTGTACAGTCAATACCGTACGGTAGGTTTTGCTTAACATTGTAATGTGTACAGTCAGTACTGTACGGTAGGATTTGCTTAGCATTGTAATGTGTACAGTCAATACCGTACGGTAGGTTTTGCTTAGCATTGTAATCTGTATAGTCAGTGCTGTACGATAGGTTTTGCTTAGCATTGTAATGTGTACAATCAATGCTATACGGTAGGTTTTGCTTAGCATTGTAATCTGTACAGTCAGTACTGTACGGTAGGTTTTGCTTAGCATTGCAATATGTACAGTCAGTACTGTACTGTAGGCTTTGCTTAGGTTACCCTAGTTCCGTAATGAAACAGACTTTTTATATGATAAGGTATAAACTGATTTTTGTTAAAGGTACAGAAAAAAGAAAAGAAAAGAAAAAATCCCGAAAAAATATTGAACCTTTAAATCATATATTCACATGTATTCTTCCTCTCCGACAGAAACGTACCATCTCTGGACCCACTGAGATCTAACCTCTAGATTGATTCTTTCTTTCCAAAACAACAGACCTGCCATGTTTTCCGCTTCGTGCTGCTAGTCCCTTTTTCTTGTCTGTTTAAGTTGGTTATAAATTATGCATAGTGTATTGTATAATCGCGTGTGCGGCTGCCTGTGTGTGCGTGTGTGCGCTTAGAATATAATAGTCTCCTCGGACAAGATTTCGCCCTGTAGGAATTCTTTTATTACCATAATCATTCTTCTTCATCTTGCAAACGAAAATCCCGCAACATGTTGCCGGGAATCGAAATTTGGACGTCTCCATCTAACACCGATGAAAAGTTGTTGTTGTTACTTTGTGTGTGTGTGTTGGGGGGGGGGGGGGGGAATTCTATCGTGACACGTGCATGTAATTCTGTCAGGTGTAGCAGTAGTTCGGGTGATCGGCACCATACATAAATAGCAAACAGAATTAACCCCCCACCCCCTCACAGGCAACCTCCCCACCCCACCCACACCCCTAAAAGCAACAACAACAACACACACACACACACACACACACACACACACACACACACACACACACACACACACACACATACACATACACACACACACACACACACACACACACACACACACACACACACACAAAACAAAACAACAACAACCACAATCGAACGTTCGCTAACTTCAGATGTTTCGTTCAGATGGAGGAAGAGGCAGCCATGCTGTGTGGGAAACTACAGGAGGGCGCCGGCAGCGACAAGCGTGAACCTTCCACACAGGCCAGGTAGGATCTGGTTACTCTCTGCCTCACCTGCTAATGAATTATTAGTCTGCTGCACCAGATACCTTCCACACAGGCCAGGTAGGATCAAGTTACTCTCTTCCTCACCTGCTAATTATTAGTCTGCTGCACCAGATACCTTCCACACAGCCAGGTAGGATCAAGTTACTCTCTTCCTCACCTGCTAATTATTAGTCTGCTGCACCAAGTACCTTCCACACAGGCCAGGTAGGATCAAGTTACTCTCTTCCTCACCTGCTAATTATTAGTCTGCTGCACCAAGTACGTCAGTTTAGCGTTAACAACGTGTCAAGGACAGGACCTGATTCCTTACACAACTTTGACCACACGTAGAAGTATGACAGTTTCGGTCCAAGCACAAAGTAAATCTTTTGTGTTTAGGAAAAGGTGAGGTGCTTATCAAAATAATTCTTTCTTTCTTTATCAGTTAAACGTTTGTTTTTGTTTTTGTTTTTTTCTCTCTTTTTTTCCCCCTCTTCTTTTTGTAAATTTAAGTGCTTAGAGTTAGACAATTTTGTCATTTGGTCAGTAGAATCTAAACAAAGAAAATGGGGGCGGGAGGAGGTGCAGAGGGGGAGGTGGAGGCATTTTTTTTAATTTTTATAAATCCCATAAACCGCCTTAGCGTGAGCGATTTCAGAAAGTTATAACTGACATTAATACAACCTGAAGCTGCTTGGTTATACATTCAAAATTTCGCCTCACACACACACACACACGCACGCACGCACGCACGCACGCACGCACGCACACACACACACAAGCACGCACGCACACACACACACACACACACAAGCACGCACGCACACACACACACACGCACGCACACACACACACTCACACACACACTCACACACACACACACACACACACACACACACACACACACACACACACACACACACACACACACACACACACACACACACGCCCTCGTCTGTCTTCAGTATTCCTCTTAGCAGAGACATAAAGCCAGTGATATCTGGCAACACCACAGTGTGGCGGACTGGCTTGTCTAGCAACAGTGGCTGTGTGTGTGCAGACAGACGCAAGCCCAGAAGCAGATGGGCGATGCGGTGATGGACGAGGAGGAGCTACAGAGGCTGGAGGATGACCTGGCGGCCAGAGTGAAGGACCTCCAGGAATATGAAAAGGAGGTAGACTACCGTACCCTCTAGATCTAAATCCCGTTCTTAACTGGGCGAATGTTTGTTCGCCGAACATACTTCGGACACTTCGACGAACTATGATTCGTTTCTTAACTGAACTTTTAGTTCGCCGAATATTGTTCGGACAGTCCAAACTTTACTTCATTCTCAACTGGCTTGTAATGAGATGCAAGCTTCGGCCCGAACTTGCGGCAGACGCGCAGCAGACAGCATGATCGAAAATGCAGGCTAAAGTCAAGTCATGTCAAATCAATATACTTTCATCATCCCTCACAGGGTAATTCAACTAACTACTATCTCATTCTGGGTTTCCGAGACAAGGCTGCACCTCCCACAAGCGAATGTTCCCAGAACATTTTGAGCGAAGCTTTTTGGACCCCGAATATAACTTCGACGAATACTTCCAACTAGGTTCGCGAAGAAAAGTTGGCCCAATTAAGAACCAACTAGCTTCGCCGAATACTTCCAACTAGGTTCGCGAAGAAACGTTCGCCCAATTAAGAACGGGCTTAAAGGAGACAGGTTCATGGGCAGACTGGGTAGGTCCAGTACAGATCCATGGGTAGACTGGGTAGGTCCAGTACAGGTTCATGGGTAGACAGGGTAGGTCCAATACAGGCCCATGGATAGACTGGGTAGGTCCAGTACAGGTCCATGGGTAGACTGGGTAGGTCAAATACAGGTCCATGGATAGACTGGGTAGGTCCAGTACAGGTCCATGGGTAGGCTGGATAGGTCCAGTACTGGTCCATTGGTAGACTGAGTAGGCACAGGTCCATGTCGGGTATACAACCATACGCTGTAGAGCTAAAGGAGACAGGTCCTTGGGTAGACTTGGTAGATCCATGTGCATGCTACCATACGCTGTAGATCTAAAGGGGACGGGTCCACGGGTAGACTGGGTAGGTCCAGGTCCATGGGTATGCTACCATACGCTGTAGATCTAAAGGGGACGGGTCCGTACGTAGACTGGGTAGGTCCAGGTCCATGGGTATGCTACCATACGGTGTAGATCTAGAGGAGGCGGGTCCAGTGGTGGGGCTGTATACACGGTTAACAGTGAAATTTCCTCACTCCTAATCTACACTGTAGCTCTAAATCAGACGGGTCCATGAGTGTGACTGGATGTTAACCTATTAACATGCTTAAAATGAAGACCACATTTGCACTGAGACACGTGCTGCTCGTATAACAGGCTGGCACGTGAATAACTCACCGAAATTCGTGCTGTTCGTAGTTACTCCATGTTGGAGCCTGGATGACTCACTGAGACACGTGCTGTTCGTTTTTGCTACAAGCTGGGACGTGACTGACTGACACAGACACATGCTGTTTGTGTTTTCTACAAGCTGAGGCACGATAACTCACTGAAATTCGTGCTGTTCGTGTTTGCTACAGCTGGCACGTGAATAATTCATTGAGACACGCGCTATTTGTGTTTGCTACAGCTGGTACGTGACTGACTTACAGAGACACATACTGTTTATGTTTTCTACAAGCTGAGACACGATTAACTCACTGAGACACGTACTGTTCGTGTTTGCTACAGCTGGCACGTGAATAATTCACTGAGACACGCGCTGTTTGTGTTTGCTACAGCTGGCACGTGAATAATTCACTGAGACACGCGCTGTTTGTGTTTGCTACAGCTGGCACGTGAATAATTCACTGAGACACGCGCTGTTTGTGTTTGCTACAGCTGGCACGTGAATAATTCACTGAGACACGCGCTGTTTGTGTTTGCTACAGCTGGCACGTGAATAATTCACTGAGACACGCGCTGTTTGTGTTTGCTACAGCTGGCACGTGAATAATTCACTGAGACACGCGCTGTTTGTGTTTGCTACAGCTGGCACGTGAATAATTCACTGAGACACGCCCTGTTTGTGTTTGCTACAGCTGGCACGTGAATAATTCACTGAGACACGCGCTGTTTGTGTTTTCTACAGCTGGCACGTGAATAATTCACTGAGACACGCCCTGTTTGTGTTTGCTACAGCTGGCACGTGAATAATTCACTGAGACACGCGCTGTTTGTGTTTGCTACAGCTGGCACGTGAATAATTCACTGAGACACGCGCTGTTTGTGTTTGCTACAGCTGGCACGTGAATAATTCACTGAGACACGCGCTGTTTGTGTTTTCTACAAGCTGGCACGTGAATAACTCACTGAAACTCGTGCTGTTCGTGTTTGCCTGTGCAGATCCTGGAGGTGGAGAGCATGCTGAACCAGCGACAGGCAATTTGTGAGCGCCGTCAGGCTGCACTGCTGGCGCTGGATGAGGTAGGTGAGGGGCTGGTTAAAAGCCTAGTCTCTGAACTGACATCCTCAACAACCACAGCCACACAGACAACCACGTGTGGGGAATCCTTATGGGGGCGAATTTTTTTAGCCATCGACCGGAATGACCGTGTACTGCTGTCCCACGTATGTCAGGCTATTCAGCTTACATGCATTGGGTATATGTACATATATGCATATAATGTTGTCTAACCCTTTTAGTTAGACATTAGATACTATTACAGTCATAGAACAGTATCGGCCCCCCCCCCCCACCCCACCCCCCCCCGCCCCCTCCGCCCGAATAAAATTGTAAAAAGACCTGTGGAAGGTGCGATTTCATTTCATGTCAGTTTTTCCTTTAAAGTTCGCCCTGGTTGACTGGGCGCAAAACACCAAGTTACTTACTTACTGTCCTTTGAAGAAATGCACACCGTTAGTAACGCTAAAGAAGGGTTCAACGAACGCTCAGTGGTATATGGTGACAGTGGCGTGGCCGTGTGGTTGTTGCAGGAGCTGCACTGTCTGCGAGAGGACATCTTCGAGAAGAAGGAAAGCCTGCGGAGCGAGACGGACTCTAGCTCAGAGCGGGCACGTA
>OY757543.1:20190031-20197531 GCA_963584105.1 Alviniconcha strummeri | reverse complement strand
GCGGCAGAAAAGCGAGTCCGGCCCCGCAGCCCTCAACTCTTTGCAGCGGCAGAAAAGCGAGTCCGGCCCCACAGCCCTCAACGCTTTGCCGCGGCAGAGAAGCGTGTCTCCGGAGCGAGGTGCCGGCGGGCACAGCCGGGCGGTGTCCGCCCCTGGCGCCGGTCGACGGATGTCGTCGCACCATCCGGACCTTCCGCCGTCGGTAGCCCGCGAGCAGTCGCTGAAGAAGAGGAACTATCGCCGTTCGCAGTCCGTGTCCGTGTCCAACTCCGCCGTCAACAGCGCCACAAACGCCAGCGCCGCCTGCGCCATCTTGTGATGCTGCTGGCCAGGCGACGGGACCGTGCGGCGGCGCTTGTGCGATTGTGTGAAGCTGGTGAGGTTGGTGGCCCAGCAGCTTGCGCCGTCTTGAGATGTCGGTGGCCACAGAAGAAACAGTGCCACCATTGTGATGTTGGTGGCCACAGAAGGAGCAGTGCCACCATTGTGATGTTGGTGGCCACAGAAGGAACAGTGCCACCATTGTTATGTCGGTGGCCACAGAAGGAACAGTGCCACCATTGTTATGTCGGTGGCCACAGAAGGAACAGTACCACCATTATATGTCGGTGGCCACGAAAGGAACAGTGCCACCATTGTGATGTTGGTGGCCACAGAAGGAACAGTGCCACCATTGTGATGTCGATGGCCACAAAAGGAACAGTGCCACCATTGTGATGTTGGTGGCCACAGAAGGAACAGTGCCACCATTGTGATGTTGGTGGCCACAGAAGGAACAGTGCCACCATTGTGATGTCGATGGCCACAGAAGGAACAGTGCCACCATTGCGATATCAGTAGCCACAAAAGGAACAGTGCCACCAACGCCAGCGTTGCTCGCGTCGTCTTGTGATGTTGGTGGCCACAGGAGGAACAGTCCCACCAACGCCAGCGTTGCCAGCGTTGTCTTGTGATGTTGGTGGCCACAGAAGGAACAGTGCCACCATTGTGATGTTGGTGGCCACAGAAGGAGCAGTGCCACCAACGCCAGCGTTGCACGCGTCGTCTTGTGATGTCGATGGCCAGGCAAAGAGACTGTGCCACGCGTGTGCGATTGTGTGGTGAAGCCGGTGATGTTGGTGGCCCAACAGCTACAGTGCCACCAACGCCATCGCTGCTTGTGCGATTGTGTGATACATTTTTAGTTTTTTTGTTTAATGCTTCAAAAATCTGAAACAGAATGACTGCTAGCGTTCTTGTTTAGTGCTTCGTTGTCCCTTACGGCAAATTCGGGTCGCCTTACCTGGGTACGGCACAGCAGCGGCAAGAGCAGCGCTACCCATTCCTATCGGTGTGTGCAGTATTTTCGTGCATCCAGACAATGGTATGGCTGCCAGTGTGTGCCATTTTTAACGTGCGGACAGATGCTGATGCATGCGATTGCACACGGGGGCTGTACAGCAAGACAATCAAGACAGTCTGCACTGGAAGTTGTCTCTGGGAGAAAAATCCCTTGCCGCACGGGGGACTCGAACCCGCGTCAGTATTGCGCCTGGCTTTTCAGTGGGATGCTCGCTTTGCCAGCTGAGTTGTCCCTGCCCCTGGTGGCCAGACGACAGCATAGCCACCAACGCCGTCGCTGCTCGTAAGATGGTGTGACAGTGGTGGCCAGACAAGGAACAGCGACACAAACACGGCTTGTGCGATCGTGTGATGCTAGGTGGCCAGTGTTTACAGTGCTGCCAACGCCATCGCTGCTTGTATGATGGTGTGATACGGATAGCCAAACAAGGAACGGTGCCACAAACACCAGCGCTGATTGTTAGAGTTTGTGATGCCGGGTGGCTCAACAACCACAGCGCCGCCAACGTCAGCGCAGCATGTGCGAGTTTGTGATGCTGTGTGGCTCCACAACCACAGCGCCGCCAACGTCAGCGCAGCATGTGCGAGTTTATGATGCTGTGTGGCTCCACAATCACAATACCACAAACACCAGCGCAGCATGTGCGAGTTTATGATGCTGTGTGGCTCAACAATCACAGTGCCACAAACGTCAGCGCAGCTTGTGTGAGTTTGTGTGGCTCCACGGTGACAGCTACAGCGCCATCAGCGTCAGCACAGCTTGTGCGACAATTGATGCTGGGTGACCCAACGAGGACTGTTGAGACGTAGACGCTGCGGTATCCTGGCCAGGTACTTTCATCTCGCCGTTCCTGGGGGACAGCCATGACTGGGGATAGCTCAGTGGTATAGTCCCGGACTCGTGATCGAAAGGTTGGTGGAACGACACCCGGAAGGAGCGGCGGAACAGTTTTCTTTTCCAGGGTCAGTTTCTGTGCTGACTCTTATTTCGGTATCCGTTCTACCAACGTGTTACCGCAGCAAGCACGTAAAAGATCCCGGTCGTTCTGCCGAAAGTGCAGGTGGCAGGTTACAGCTAAACACACATACACCCTACGTATGTGGCTTTACACGAAGTGACGCTGCAAAACTGTGGACAGATGCGTGGAGGTAAGGGGTGCCGCCCCTTTAGTGGCATAACCAACTGTGGCAGGGTTTGGAGGCCGGGTGCCGGAAAGCGAGGCTTGGGGTGTGGCTCAGATGTGTGGGTGCGGTGCAAACGCTGACGTACCTGCGCTGTACCCGCACAACGTACATCTCTTGCTCAGCCACAGTAACCTGTTAAGACAGCAGCCTAGTTAGTACAGTTAGTTGATGTTCTGAGCCCAGTCAGCCACATAAGGTTATATGTTATAGGCTAGGGATGGTAGAAATACAGTGGATGGCCTGACAATCGTCGCATCTGCCTCAGAATAACACAGCGTGCGTGATCGTGTCGAAATAATCATCTCGGTTATTATATATCATATCCCTGTTCTCATGTTTGTTGTTTATGGTTTCGTTGTTGTTGACAGTTCGGAAGCGCCGGTCATTGTTCGCTCAGTCTTTCGTGGCGCTCCGTTGTCTGTTGTTGCAATTGCCACAAAATAACAGACCGTGATTTTGTCGAAATAATCATCTCAGTTATATATATCTGCCCTGTTGTTTGTCGTTTCTGTGTTGTTGTCGTTGACAAATTGAAAGCGCCTGTCACTGC
Source organism: Alviniconcha strummeri (assembly GCA_963584105.1). Taxonomy (NCBI): domain Eukaryota; kingdom Metazoa; phylum Mollusca; class Gastropoda; family Provannidae; genus Alviniconcha; species Alviniconcha strummeri. Next base: position 20,194,455 of record OY757543.1, on the reverse strand, counting down.
TCCCTCAGTCTTTCGTGGCGCTCCGTTGATAGGTCTATCTTCCGGATGTGCTATCGGGGAAAGACGTCCCTCACTGTCGACTGGCTCATGCTGTTTCCCAAGAACCATTGACTCTGCATGCACTACACTATCCAGCTGTGCTATTGGGGAAAGACGTCTCCCACTTCCGGTTGGGCCATGCTGTTTTCCAAGAACCAGGGACAGTGTACGCATGCCGAGAGACATAAACTCTATGATATGCCTATGACTCTCGGCATGTACACTGTCCAGCTGTGCTATCGGGGAAAGGCGTCACCCACTTCCGGATGGGCCATGCTGTTTCCCAAGAACCATGGGCTCCCGGCAGGCACTACACGGACCGTTTTGTATATATATATATTTGTCTTGCGCCCTTCGCCAGGTTCCTTTACCATCTGCGACGTGTCCTGGAGAAACTATGGTCAGATTGTCTGTGAAGCCATAAGCATTGACACGTGTGTGTGACACACCATGTGTGTATGTTGTGCGAGTGTTTTGTGTGCACGTGTGTGTGTGTGTGTGTATGTGTGTGTGTGTGTGTGTGTGTGTGTGTGTGTGTGTGTGCGTGCGTGCGTGCGTGCGTGTGTGCGTGTGCGTGTGTGTGCGTATGTGTGTGTGTGTGTGTGTGTGTGTGTGTGTGTGTGTGTGTGTGTGTGTGTGCGTGCGTATATTCTGTGTTCTGTGTGTGAATATAATCAACCGTTCGACTAAGCCAGTCATATCGTCGCACAATCAAATACTTTGGAATGGTCAGTCAGATCAAAACTAGGCCCTCAGTCCCCTGTACAACACTTTGAAACCTGACACTTTATATATTTTTGGGATGGGAGTGTGTGTGTGTGTGTGTGGGGGGGGGGGGGGGGGGGGGGGGAGGTAGGAGATCTTTAGACTTTTTCTCAGACACCCAATTTGAGGGGGGAAGCAACCATCACAAGAGGGGCGGAAGTGGCGGTGAGGAACTTGAGATACTACCTGCTGGCACAAATCCAAGGACAGCACACCATCGATCGCCTGGAGGAGAGAGGCGTGGATGCTGGAAGCGCTCGACGATCTTCCTTGAAAGGACGAGAGAGGGCCATTGTAAATCAGACGAACAAACTGTTTCAAAGGCACCATTGGGGCGGGGGGGGGGGGGGGGGGGGAGACTCCTGAGAGATGGGGCTAAAGCGCATATGGGCTTTTCCAAGCGTATAGATACCATCTTGAACTGAACATTTTCAGTGAGATAGGTCACGGCAGACTGAAAATGTAGCGTATACAACCTCCATGCACTTTTCCATGGACCATTGCTAAAGAGACAGGTCACGGCAGACTGGAAATGTATACAACCACCATGCACTTCAGTCCCAGGAACACTGTGATCATCTTGATTACAGTTAACATCTCAGCATGTACAAGTACTCCGATGTAACCTGTTTTACTGGATTTAACACTGCAAAGTAGCGGTTGTTAACATATCAGCCAGTAAGTAAGTAAATATGGTGCTTAACGTCCACATAAACCGTACTATTATATACAGGGAGATTATATACCTGTCGTTACACTGTCACCACCAGAATGACTTCTGCATTAAGATGGGCAGCGATGAGAGCCATTTTAATGTTTCAGTAGGAAGTGGCGGACAAAGTCAAAAGACAGTGTCCACAAACCACAACCTTTTTGAAGAGAAAGGAGAGCAGAAGCGGTATCGCACCCAGGTCCTTCCGCTTACCAGCCTAAGGCCTTACCGCTAGGCCAAACCGGCTCACACGTATCAGCCAATCACACATACGGGAGAAAACATGTCAGTGCGGCGCGGGTGAAGAGAACAAACTCTTGTAATTCGGCAAACAGTTAAGATAGGACGAGTTATTTCCCATCAAAGCCGCCCGTCAGTAACAGCTTTCACACCTCCGAAAGTGGAAAGTTACGTAAATATTGCATAGTAGTTTCTGGATTTGTTCGACTTGTTTCATATGTAATGTGCTACATAATAGTTTACATAAATTTACGGCTGTTTCCGGAACCTTTGACAGAAGGCACAACTGGGTTTTAGTTGCGTATTAAACTGAGTCAGTCGTTTAAAACAACGAGGCCTAGAGTGTTTGACTGTATGTAGTCTGTCACTGAACCGAAAGGGAGTTAATTAGCGCTCAAACGACGTCACAAGAACACAACAACAAAGACCTGAATCGCCTACGGTAACTCTCACCCGGCATGCGAGTAAGCAGAAGGTAAGTTAAGTGCCACTGCCGCATGCCTGCTGTGACTGAAACCACCAGTGACCTGACGCCCGGCGATTCAGTCTCATCAACTTACCATCAACACCACCAGTCAGGCCGTGTGGTCAAGAATGCCGACAGATTGAACTTAAGAAAACAGCCAAGCCTACTAGGCTGTACCACACTCACACACACACACATACACACACACACACGCACGCACGCACGCACGCACGCACGCACGCACCGGCGCACGGCGCACAGTCACTGATATTCCCAGTCTCTCTCTCTCACACACACACACACGCACGCACGCACACTCACTGACACTCACTGATATTCCACACTGACACACACACACACACGTATTCATAAAGCAGCCAAGCACACAAACTACTGACATCCGTATCAAGTTCCGACTAGCCTGAAGATTTTATTTCACGAAAGACATTTGGACAGCACCCGTATTTCATGCTTCAATCGCAATATTTGTAAAATTTACATAATACCAATAATGTTCAATTTGTCCATTTTCTTTTAAAAGAAATGGAATGTAACACTGATTCAGTAGGATATAATGCTAATACACAGCATTCTTAAAGGGAGAGTATTACACGGGAGTAACGTCCCTTGAGCATTGTGGCGACTGACGCAACGATGACTACAATATTCTTACATCATGTCTGTGTCGTCCTTGAATGCCAGCTGTTTAACGTAATCAACCGGCTAAACTAGCTCTAAGCGCTTTACAGGAAACGTCTGGTTCGTTCAGCGTGTCCGGCACCAGCAGAACAGTAGATGGTGTTGTTCCCATGTCAGTCGCTGCAAGGGAGAAATAACTGCCACGTGTGTTTATGTATCACACCTGCTGGAACCGTTTGAGGAAGGTAACACACTTGTCGTACGGTTCTTTGGCCAGCTCCTTGAAATGAGCTGAAACATGCAAGTGCGTTTCATTAAGACACACTGACACACGCGAGAGAGCACACACACACACACACACACACACACACAAGGGAGACAGGAAGAGACGGACAAGGGAGACAGGAAAGACATCACTCAGACAAAGACAACTAATTCAGACAGGAAAGACGCCAGACCGACAAGGGAGACAGGAAAGACATCACTCAGACAAAGACAACTAATTCAGACAGGAAAGACACCAGACGGACAAGGGAGATGCCATTCGGAAAGTAAGACACCACTGGGATAATAGACCACACGGACACAGAAGACATCATTTTGACGAGCGAGACACCACTCTGCCAGAGAAGACACCACCTGACATGACACCTTTGGACAAGGAAGACACGACCTCCGTGGCGGGATTCGGTGACAACAGTTCACAGACATCCAAGACGACACCTTGCGGAAAGTCAACTTCATTGACTGAACACAGTCGTGTTGTTTTGTTGTTGTTTTTGTTGTTGTTGTTGTTGTTTTGTGTGTGTGTGTGTGTGTGTGTTGTGTGTGTGTGTGTGTGTGTGTGTGTGTGTGTGTGTGTGTGTGTGTGTGTGTGTGTTGGGGAGGGGTGGGGGGATCTTAAATTGAGCTCTGGTTCATTTTACCTGGCAGGTGGAAGAAGCTGTGCGGTGCCCCCTTCACCAGCAGCATGTCTGTTGGTACACCTTCCGCCTCCAGCTTTTTACAGTACGCTGAAACACCACTCGTCCGTTAAACTAGCACATGGACCAGACGGCGTTACATGAACACCGCCGGTCTGTTAAACTAGGACACAGACCAGAAGGCGTTACATGAACACCACCGGTCCGTTAAACTAGCACACGAACCAGAAGGCGTTACATGAACACCGCCGGTCTGTTAAACTAGCACAAGGACCAGTTACATAAACACCGCCGGTCTGTTAAACTAGCACAAGGACCAGAAGGCGTTACATGAACACCGCAGGTCTGTTAAACTAGCACACGGATCAGAAGGCGTTACATGAACACCACCGGTCCGTTAAACTCGCACACGGACCAGAAGGCGTTACATGGACACCGCCGGTCTGTTAAACTAGTACACAGACCAGAAGACGTTTTCGTGTAATCAGTTGGAGCTGAACTGGACTGCTGTCTTTTTTTTAAACCAGAAGAACCTTTCTCTCACTTAGACGGGTGATGTTCATGAAAACGTCTTCTGTTCCATGTGCTAGTTTAACTAATAGACGGGTGGTGTTCACGTAACGTCTTCTGGAAATGTGCT
>OY757543.1:20051290-20189831 GCA_963584105.1 Alviniconcha strummeri | reverse complement strand
ATAGTTTTCGTGGTCGGCTTGTGTCGCGATGAATCTGTGTGTGTGTGTGTGTGTGTGTGTGTGTGTGTGTGTGTGTGTGTGTGTGTGTGTGTGTGTGTATACATGCGCGCGCGAGTGTGTGTGTGCGTGCGTGCGTGCGTACGTGTGTGTTTGCCTGTATGACTCAACCTGCTTCTTCGGTGGCAAGTCAGTGGCCGTGTGTTCGTGCGCGCGTGGCATGTGACGGTTAAACAGACGTATCAACTGTTTTTATTTCCTTGACCGACAACAACATTTGCCACATTCAGGTCATTCGTGTGATTTATTAACGGTGATTTAGCAGGCTGCTATTATTCTCCTGTCAGAGGTCATTACACAGACACTATGAATCATTGAGGTGCTTTTCTACTTCTTCCTTTTTTTCTTCTTTTTAGGACAATACCCATTGCAATAGAGACACCGACTTTCTTTTGTTTTGTTTTAGTTTTGTTGTTTTTGTTGTTGTTGTTGATAGCGGTTTGTTTTGTTTGAAGTTGCTTTTTTTTCTCTCTCTTTTTTTAAAACCCATTGCAACATACTGGCTACTATGTTGTAACACTAACTTAAGTGTGCCGGATCAATGACCAAACGGCTTACATAACTTGCCACGTCACCGAGGTGGGGGGTCAATGGAGTGGGGGGGGAGTGGGGGGGCGGGAGTGGGCTGATTGGTATCCTTTTTGCGTGTCGGGTTGTACGATACCAATCAAATGTCGTGCTGCCCGGAAGGTTTGTGTGTGTGTGTGTGTGTGTGTGTGTGTGTGTGTGTGTGTGTGTGTGTGTGTGTGTGTGTGTGTGTGTGTGTGTGTGTGTGTGTGTGTGTGTGTGTGTGTGTGTGTGTGTTGTTGTTGTTGTTGTTGTTGTTGTTGTTGTTGTTGTTGTTGTTGTTGTTGTTTTGTTGTTCTTGTTTAATGGGTAGCGTTCTACCGCTGTACCAGGCCAAAATGTACCTCGTCCAAAGTACGCCCGGATACAGAATGGCCTGGCCCAAATAATTATGTATTCGGGGTTTCAGATCGACCTAGTCCAATTTAAACCCTCAGGGCCATTTTAAGCACGTTTGATTTATAGTCTGATGTCTATAAAATTATCATTTGTGAAATAACACATTGCACATAAGTTATACAACGCTTCCATATTGACTCAGGTATTAAAATTGACTACAGATAATTACGACAGTTAAATCACTAGATTATCAGTCGTAAAAAAACAAACGAAAAAACATATATTAAAAAAAGGGAGTATAAAATAGCATGGGACATGTTAAACCCAGGGAAGGTGGAGGAGGGCAGTGTGGCTTAGCGGTAAAGTGTTAGGCTGGTAAGCAGACGATGTGTGTTCAATTCCCTGATTCCCCTCTTCGGCTCTCCTTTCTCTTCGTAAGTTATGGTTTATGGACACTCTTGTGGTTGCGCCCCTCACAGTTCATAAAACATTAAAATGGCTCTCATCGCTGCCCATCTTAATGCAGGAGTCATTCTAGTGGTGACAGACGGTGTAGAATCAATGAGATGAAGAAATAGGGTGCCAATGGAGACTCAATGAGATGAAGAAATAGGGTGCAAATGGAGACTCAATGAGATGAAGAAATAGGGTGCAAACGGAGACTCAATGAGATGAAGAAATAGGGTGCAAATGGAGACTCAATGAGATGAAGAAATAGGGTGCAAATGGAGACTCAATGAGATGAAGAAATAGGGTGCAAATGGAGACTCAGTGAGATGAAGAAATAGGGTGCAATGGAAGACTCACTGAGATGAAGAAATGGGGTACAATGGGAGACTCAATGAGATAATGAAATAGGGGGCAATGGGAGACTCGGTGAGATGAAGAAATAGGGTGCAGTGGGAGAATCAATGAGCTGAAGAAATAAGTTGCAATGAGAAACTCAATGAGATGAAGAAATGGGGTACAATGGGAGACTCCATGAGATGAAGAAATAGGGTACAATGGGAGAATCAATGAGATGAAGAAATAGGTTGGAATGGGAGACTCAATGAGATGAAGAAATAGGGTACAATGGGAGAATCAATGAGCTGACGAAACAGGGTGTAATGGGAGAATCAATGAGTCGAAGAAACAGGGTGTAATGGGAGAATCAATGAGACGAAGAAACAGGGTGTAATGGGAGAATCAATGAGATGACGAAACAGGGTGTAATGGGAGAATCAATGAGCCGAAGAAATACCCAGCAGCTCAGTGGCATTTCATAATGGGATATGATACACCGTACTTCACTAAGGACTGCAGCTGAAAAAGGCAAGACTTGTGATGTCACCAAATTCCCCGCCAGCAGCGTTGCACCCCCCCCCCCCCCAGCACCTCCACCTCCACCCCGCCCCCCTTCTAAATTACTTGCCTTCAGTTGTGACCAATCATTATCATTATCATCATCACTCATCATCATCTGATCGTTATCAGCAACGATCTCCACTATTATCCCCTCAGTGAGCTGTCGCGGACGCAAAAAATAAAGGTCCCTTGTACTGAGAACCTAAAGCCTGGAACTATCAAAGGCAGTAATTATGTCTTTTCAGTGATGGAGTAGGTCAGGCTCAGACTAACACAGCCACTGCATGTTTGACTTTCTCCATGGGATTCTGCCAGTCTACTGTCTTAATTCCTTCCTGGTTCATTCAAGTCCTCCCATGCCTCCTCCTTTTTTTTCTTCTTCTTTTTTCTTATACCCCTTCCAACATATAGTTGTTATTATTGCTGTTGTTGCTAAAGAAAAAAGAAAGAAAGAAAAATATCCCCCCCCCCCTTTTTTTTATGAATTTTTTTTTCAAAAACCACCAACAACAAAAACAACACACACACACACACACACACACACACACACACACACACACACACACACACACACACACACACACACAGAGGAATGACACCCCCACCACACACACACACACACACACACACACGCACGCACGCACGCACGCACGCACGCACGCACACACACACACACACACACACACAAAGGTGCAGCAAAAACTGCTGATTTGAGACAATCTTGCCCGAGAGACTGTCCAAGGTCACAACGGGATCATTGTTGTTTTGTTTCGTTCAGATCAGATCTCAAAAGCTGTAGACTGTGTGACAATCAGTCGCGTATCTTCGTAGCTGTGCAGCACGTTTTACTGTAGGTCTCAACCACTGAACCACAACCGAGAAGTCAGTGGTCTCAATCACGAACAAGCCTCTTAAAAGTACATACAGTCTTCTGAAATGTTTCCGCACTGTTTCGGCGGTATAGCCGAAACATGACGAACAGTTTCCGGCTGAAATGAACACCCCAGAGTCATTACGTTGGTCCAGAGACGCTACACGTATACATGGCTTTAGCGCGCAGTACATCTCCGGTCGTGAAGCTTACCTTCGTGAGCCGGTTTGGCCTAGGGTAAGGCATTAAGCCCGTTCTTAATTGGGCGAATGTTTCTTCGCGAACCTAGTTGGAAGTATTCGGCGAAGCTAGTTGGTTCTTAATTGGGCCAACTTTTCTTCGCGAACCTAGTTGGAAGTATTCGTCCAAGCTATATTCGGGGTCCAAAAACCTTCGCTCAACATGTTCTGGGAACATTCGCCCTGTTGGACGATCATTGCCTCTGATTGGCTGAGAGCAGAGCTCTCCTGTAAATGGAGAAAAAAACAAAAATAAAAATGGGTGACGGTGTCGCTAGGTTCTTCACTCGCTTCGAAGGCAATTTGTTTATTTGTTGACTTGTGGAAGGCGCAGCCTTGTCTCGGAGAACACAGAATGAGATAGTAGTTAGTTGAATTACCCTGTGAGGGATGATTAAAGTATACTGACTTGACTTGACTTGACTTTAGCCTACATTTCCATCATGCTGTCTGCTGCGCGTCTGCCGCAAGTTCGGGCCGAAGCTTGCATCTCATTACAAGCCAGTTGAGAATGAAGTAAAGTCTGGACTGTCCGAACCATATTCGGCGAACTAAATGTTCAATTAAGAAACGAATCATAGTTCGTCGAAGTGTCCGAAGTATGTTCGGGCGAACAAACATTCGTCCAGTTAAGAACGGGCTTTAGGTTGGTAAGCGGAAGGACCTCGGTTCGATACCCCGTCGGCCGGCTCTCCTTTCTTGTGACTTTGTCCATCACTTCCTACTGAACATTGAATGGCTCTCATCGCTGCCCATCTTAATGAAGGAATCATTCTGGTGGTGACAGTGTAGCGATAGGTGTATAATCTCCCTCTTCCCCCACCTCCATACCCCCTCCCTAATAAGCCTCACGTTTTCTGTGCACGTTAAGTTCCATGTTTACTTACCGCTTACCTTCATTTCCCTCACAAGGGACGACCAGTTCCCTTTCCGAGCCGTCAAAATCGACGTGTCCAGCGAAAAGCTCGCTCCTTCGTAGGCTCAGCGCCCGCACTTCCTCCGGCGTCATTTCCCTGTAGTGCTTGGCACCCAGCTCTTTGACTTTTCGGAAATAGGAGAAAGTCTCTTCGTGGATTTCATACCTTTTCCCGGCTTCTCCCCAGGCCTGTAAGTCAGAGTCAGCCATGGTCCAACACCGCTTGTCGCGCAGATGAACGGCTCCACAACGGTCCTTGTCGATTTGAGATTTACACTGGCAGATACCTTGAAACGAAGCATTCTGAATGTCACCCTCTCAGTTTTAACCCTTTCACTGCCAACAAGTTTTCAATTTTGGTGCAGTTTCAGGCCAAGAACAGTCCAGAGAAAAGGTTACGCTCTCCAGAACTGCTGCTGTCGAGAACTTTGTTGCACGTATGAGTTTGAGATAAGCTGGAATTGAAGCAGGAGGTTGGGCAGTATCCTACAGGCAGACTGTAAGCATTCTACCAGTGACTTCGTATGTTGTCGTAGGGGAAGGGAAAGGGTTAAACAATAACAAACAGGCGGGCCCGTCCTTGCTTACGATTGAGAGAAAAAAAGGCAACGGTTTTGAGCAGCCGTTTTAGCCTACTTATGAATACACCGAAGCACGGACTCGTCAAGCTTATCTAGTTCAGTGTCAACAAGCCAAGCAGGCATAACTCGATTGTCGAGCTGTCTGTACTGTTATCAGTACTATGTAACAGCCACTGAGCTATAATGTGGTATCCGCTTCAAAAAAGGTTGCCACCACAGAGATGTATGTCTGTGGTTGCCGACGCTTTCTGTTTAACAAGCAGTCATACCTCTGGTTCAGTCCCTAGACAAAAACTGTTGGCTCAGCTAATGAAGACTCCCAGTCATACACAGCCGTCGTATGGTACGTGCACGCGTACTTTACTCGACATGGGCAACAAACGTTTGCAGACACTAAGCGTGATCACTTATAACTCAGGAATCAAATCCAACTCGTAAAGGTCGGCTGAACTAGGCGGATTCTGCCAGTACATATTAAATAAAAAGGCCGACTGAAAGAAAAAAAATGAATTCAGCTTTTTCGTCAAACAAGAGAAACATAGACACAAACACACACACACACACACAGGCGCGCGCGCGCGCACGCACACACTGACACACGCACGCACACATGCACACGCACGCACGCACGCACGCACGCACGCACGCACGCACGCACGCACGCACGCACACACACACACACACACACACACACACAGAGTTAGTAATTGGATTTTAATGTAACCGAGTGTATTGTATACATGTTCCAGGCCATGACCCTATAACCTTTTCTTTCCGGTCCTTTTCCTTTTTTGATTGGGTGGGGTTTTTATGGCCCAATTATCTAAGGTGTTAAAAGTTGTGTGCTGGGCCGGCAGCGTCCCTTTTCCCCCAGTGTCCCTGCAGAGGCAGGTTGTTTATTTAACTGTTGCGGCCGGTGTTCATGTGTTCATCTCAGGGGAGAGCCTGTAAGTAGTTATTTTTCTATGGCTTGTTGTTTCTTATTGATGTAAATAATATATGTTTATAATGTTACCATGTTCACAACGTGCCTTGATTTTGGTTCTTGAATACGTAGGTAATTTCGGCGTTAGATTGCCGCCTGGTTGCAGCCGCTATGGCGTCAGACTACCTTGGATGTGCGTTCGATGTTAAGCCTTTATGCCACAGGATGACCGGTGTTTTCAAAATGTAACTAGTATGTTATGCTGCCATTGTTGGATGTTCAGTTTGAGCGATGCTTTGCCGATGCAAAGTTATCCCTCTAAAGTATGGATACTTTGTCAGCGTGGCCGTGCAGATCTCTGTGCGGCATAACTTATATGTTTAGTTTCCTACCGATCTATGTTTCTACATGAAATCGGTGGTATATCATGGCTAACACTTTGAAGATGTTGACTTCATAGTTGTGAAATGTTCAGTTTACTAGTTGAATATGGTGTAGTACAGAGGGGTGATTGTATAAATTGTGAGACATGTTATTTCTGTTTTGATCCGGCTTTTGTATGGCCGAGTCTTGGGCGCGCAGACTTTCACTCTGCTTAGCTTGTAAACCCTTTCCGGGTCTTTGTGCGTGTACCCGAACTGGCCGGTGATGCGCGTCAGTGGTGGCAATTAGGTCTTTGTCTCTGTTCACTAACCGGGCAGACAGGCGCAGCCAGATCAGCAGTTTAGATTCTTGATGACGTTGTTCACAGCCGGATATGCTCTGCTAGTCAGTAACAGTAACATGCTGTAACGCTTTGAGTAAATTGACGAGGCTGGAGCCGGTCAGTTTATGACTGACTTCCTCCCGCTTACGGCATGGTCCCAAATGCCACCCGTGTCACTATCCATCTCGTTGTGTGCTTAAGTGAAACTGCTGTAACGATTATCTCACTCTTCCCGTTTAGTTAAGAATGAGCTTGGTAATCCGCATTCTTCGCTGTTACTTTATTGTATACTATTATACTGGGAGTTCATCAGTTAATTGACTGGCCGTCTCTTGTATACTCACCGTGACTCTGTGAGATACGGGTTTTAAGTGTAAGTCAATCATACGATTTATGTGCTTGATAATTAATCCTTTTGTCACAGTTACCATCACGTATTATAGTAACCTACAGGTAAACTACAAGGTTACTGTATTTATTAGATAATTGCTGTTGTTTAGATTACATTTGCTTTCATGTTCTAAATGTTTTGTTTGCTTGTGTCTTTTCCAACAGACACTGTTTCCTGGTTGGTTGGTGTACAAATAAAAGTTATGTTATAGCAACCTCTGACTTGTGACTCTTCATCCATGCTTCCAACCTGCTTCCCCATCCCCACTCCCCTACATTAACGTCCTGCCATCGACACACGTTCACCTCAGGACAGCACACACACACACACACAGAGCAAAACAACAACAAAATCACACAAGAAAACTGAAACCTTCTGCTAATATGATATGTTAGTAAATGTAAATGGTATATATTATGTACATGTATGTGAACAAGCGCGTTGAGCTCGCTCAGCGGGGAATAGCGCTATAGAAAATGTATGTATTATTATTATTAACATGCTGCGACTGGAGGGGGTTGCGGGGGGATACTCAAGTTAAGAAGACAAATCACCGTGATTTAGTGCCAAGCGCGTTGGGAGGTCATGGGCTGAGATCCCATCCAAAATACAGAACTATTCGTCAAATCCGTCGCTTTCGACCTTTACACAGCTCCTGAGCTTCTTCAGTGTTGCTTTACATCCACAGGGACCGTACGGACTGTTAGAGACGGGGAGCCTGAGCTCTGAAAGGCTAGTGGTGAAGTGATGCTTAATGTCCTCAGATGTCAGCTGACATATTAGGGACAAGTTGTGACCAATGCCGAAGCACGGTTCAATAATTCTTTACGTCCACGGAAACCAGAAGGCTCGTTAGGACGGACAGCCCAGGACGGCCACCTCGACTCTCACGCAGCTCCTGAACTATATGAAGGCTAGTGTCATGTAGTCAAGTTCTATACCTGCTTCAGCGACACGTCTCTGACGGGGCTTCTTAAAGTTAGGTCACGGCGGGGCACGAGGTGGAAAGCGAGGCTGGGTTATGCAAACCATTCAAATCTCGTTTCCGTTTTCCCATGCATATTCTTTGGGAATTGTCCATTACGTGACCAACACTGACCGCAGGTGCCCCATTTCCAGGAACAACACACGGGGGATTAGTCAAACTCCAAGCACTGGTTTACGACATTCTTCCTTCAAGGAAGGTGCCGGAAAGCGATGCTCGGAGTGTATGTTGCTTTACGTCCACAGAAACCATCAGGAACGGGGAGCCCAGGACGGCCACCTCGACTTTCGACTTTCACACAGTTCATGAGCTATGACACTATGTGTGCTCTTCGGCCTTGTCAAGTAGTCTCATACAGAAATGGTTACCAACATGAGCATCATCAGTTGTCATCCTTATGTTCATCCATCACTGAACAGTGAGTGAAACTTGCTGCAGCTTCTGTGACCCTTCACGTTCTGGTGACCTCGGTCTTTAGCGTTGTCTCCCCTTCCTTGAATGAAGCGATTCTAATGAAAGTTTTTCAGCATCAGACACTGCCAATAATTATAGAATGAAGCTGGAGAAAGAGAAAAACAAAACAACAACAACAACAACAACAAAAAGGATATTAATGAATAAAAATCGTTTCTTTTCGTTTGCAGAGCATATTCGGTTTAGAATCAATAAAATAAAATTTTAAAAAAGGCAGAATAAAAATTACGCTGAAATCAAACAAGGAAAACTTCCATCGCCTGAAGAAGAATAGTTAACCCCCCACCCTCTTCATAAAATCAGTCATGAATTGCCGTGTGAAACTATTTATGTATTTATATGAACACTTGTTGAGCATCTCATCTCGAGATGAGCCCTAAGCACTTCACAATGGCGCTATTATCTGCGTCTGCGGTCTAGTCGGAGTATGCGACTCTGAATGGTTGACTTTATCTTTACACAACGCGTGTTATACACATCAGCATATTCTGGCTCGATCCTGACAAGTCAAGCATAGTGTTACTGGCCGCCGAACTGTCTCATACTCTTATCAATAGTTATTCAGTTCACATTCGTTGCCTTTTCTTTATGTACTGCGCATACATACTGCGTTGACTGCTCTTTCAAGCATTTACTTAGAACTGCTTTGGCTGATCGCCACCGATAAAGGCTACTCGCGGTAGGCCTGCTCGTGTTGCAAGTTTGTGATCATTCTAGTCATATCCTTTTTGCCATATATCCTCTCTTTTTTTCTTCTCTTTTTCTTTTTACGTTTCCGCCTCAGTATATTTTTAACTCTGCTACGTCACAATCATTTGGAAGAACAAGACGGCCGACTTGACTGATCTCCACTCCGCTACTGTGTACTGAGAATAACACACTGCACGTTTGTGGTAATCTGCTGACACCGATACGCCACCGATGACCTTGGCTGAGTAAAGTGGCCGCGAGACAGATACCACGGTGTACCCGATAACGTTTCATGATAACGCAGGTTGATTCAGTCATAAGTTGGCCAAGGGCCGCCAATGGCAAAAGTGACGTAATTCGTCGGCACCGAAACAGGTAGGTGTATCAGTGTTGCTGTTACTTTTTGCATTTTTCTTCAGTCTTGTATCGAGAAATCAGACGGAATGGTGGACAATACCAACATGTCAAGCGTTATAATTATGCTTTTTAATTAAAACATTTTAGCTGTTATTACAAAAATGTTTGTAAAATACAAGGGCAGTATTAAAGGGAATAACTTCGAAAACTTGTGTTTGGTGTGTATGTATGTTTTATATTTGTGGTTAGAGCGCCAAACTCGTGATCAGAAGGTCCCGGGTTCGAGTCCTCGAAAGAACAGCGGGAGAATTTTCTTCTCCAGGGTCAACTTTCTGTGCTGACTCTTATTTCGGTATCCGTTCCACACCCGTGTTACCGCCGCGCAGTAGCACGTAAAAGATCCCGGGCATTCTGCCAAAAGTGCAGGTGGCAGGTAACAGCGGCTAAACACACATGCACACTATCTATGTGGCCGGTTTTGAATGAAGTGACACTGTAAACTAGTGCATGGTTGAATGGTGTACACAAAACTTGCACTGAAACGGCAGCAGTTTCGCGTGGCACCAGCCATGCAACAGCCAAACAGCGCTGTAAGTACACCACTTCGGTGTATATTAAAAAGCGCTCTGAAAGGATACAGTCACTCAAACAGCGCTTAAGTACACCACTTCGGTGGATATTAAGAAACACGCTATAAAAGGATACAGTCACTCATTCAGAATCACATGTGACATGAGTGCAGTGAATCTGTTTGAGAGCAGAGAATCGCTCTATATAAAAGCGAGCAATATTAATAATAATAACAATGATGTCATGTGGTTATGGCAACGGTTGTTATGACAGTTTAGTGCAGCATTTGGTGTAAGTTTGTTGTCAAGGAACCCAAAGCGAAGACTGAGGCAAGCTGGACACTGAGAAAACCTAGAAATAGTCCAAACATTTCCGTCTGCAGGATTCATTTGTTGTTCTATTAATAGTTATACAAAAGAAGTACCCCACCCCACCCTCAAATCCCTGTAAATATATTGTCAGTTTGAATATAAATCCGTTTTGCTTAGGCTGAGCCACACTCCGACCGAGCCTCGCTTTCCGGCACCTTTCCTTCAAAGGCCCGAGGAAGGATGTCGTAAACAGCTTTGACTAAGTTTGAGGCCCAGGCAGACTGGCGGCGGTTGACTCAGCGAGACACATGCCAGTCATGTACCGGTCGGACTTTGATTAGGTTTTGTCAGTCGCCGGCTCATTCCGCAGTATATGATTTTGACTTTGCACCTCACGCTCCGAGCATCGCTTCCCGGCACCTCAGTTCCTCCAAAGGAAGAATGGCGTAAACCAGTGCTTGGAGTTTGTTTGCCTTCATGTCCGTCAGTCGTCAAGTCAAAAAGTGTATCATAAACCTGGTCCTACTGACCGCTATAATGACACAGAGCCGTGAGGCAGTATGGCGACTTGCTAGCGTCAAAACTGAGACAAAAATCGTAATTACACATGACAAATATGTGCAAATAATTATCAATTTCGTCTTTTGACTCACACAGTCAACGGCTTACTCGCGTCAAAAACACATAATTAGTAATTATCTTAATATAATTAGTAATTATGCACACTACTTACCCATATGTGCTATACTTACCCATACACCGTATCCTGCCGCTGCGCACATAATTACAATTATATGCACATAATTAATAATTATGTTAAAACGGCGTAGGTGTGCATGTGCGGGCTTGTCAGTACTTCTTTTTTTCTTTGTAGCAATGACGGTTGCCGACGGCATCGCGCAGTTCGAGGCTTTGATGCGGTCGAATTTGTGGTTGATGTACACCGATTTGCAAAACACATTCATCATACACTTACACATTCCTTCACTTTCGCTTCACTCTCACAGGGGACATGATTCCCACGTAGAAAGTCACTCGCGCGAAACTATGATCAGATCTTCGAACTGACTTCGCACGTGCGTTGCTGTCAGTGACTAGTAATTATTAAGTTTGTACTTTTGACGTTGTAAGCCGTTAGGCGAAGCACGAATGGCCCGGTCAGTTATTGCAATATAATTACTAATTATCTCTACATATTAAATATGTCTTTTAACGCTCGGTTCCAACGGTTTACTTGCGGCGTCAAAAGTACAAAATCATTTAGCACTGATTCAGTGTGTCACATATAACTTAAACGGCAAAAATGTACGCATAATTACGAATTATGAGCCTTTCGTGCTGCCTCCAACGGCTTACTCAGTTGCGTCCAAAGTACACAGGCCTACTTACAATTATGTGGAGCCGCAATTAGTAAATTATATGCAGATAATCACTAATTTGGTCTTTTGACGCTAGTAAGTCGCCATAGATCGGAGCGGCAGTGCCGGCTGGCAACCCGCCGGCCTGTTTCAGGCTGAGCGGTTCCACACGAAGTGGCACAGAGCGACTGAGACTGACCACTCGCTCTCGCGAAAGCCAGGTTAAGCCGGCACGACTGACCGGGCCGGGCGTGGTCACCACATGGCTGGGTGACCGTTGATCGACGTGCAGTAAGGCTTTGTCGGTCCTATGTTCTCACGGAGAAATAAGATAGGGTAAGATTATTATTATTTTTATTTACGAAGGTAATAGCGATAAGCAGTTGGCATTTTGTGCATCCAACTTGATCTATGGAAAATGAACAGTTCCTCCAGTTTGGCCCAGACTGACACTGATCAGTAGAACTGTTCATTTTCCATGGATCAAATTATACATGGAAAATGAACATGTACACATTTTCTAAGCCGCTAGGAGTACGACACGGGCCGGTGCATAGGCCCAATGGAATAATGGAGTATAGATATCAAACCGTCATGGCCGTACGGGAGTGGGGGGGGGGGGGGGGGGGGGGGGAGGTAACTCAGGGTGGATCATAGAGAGCTTTTAACTTAAATCGGCATCAAGGCAACAAACATGATTATTGCGGACGGGTTACAATCAGTCACCAAGTTTAACATGCAAGGAAAACCCAGCAACCGGCGAATAAACTCGTATAGCATGTAACGTGATTTAAACCGCGTCACGGCCATTGCGGACTGAAATCTAAGCCAGAGTCAGTCCGGGGAGCGAGTTCCAAAGAACACTACCGTACTATACTACCACTAGGCCCTAGACTTGAAAATGTCAGTTCTAGGGATTGTCATGATGATGATGATGAGTTGATGCTTAATGTCCTCAGATGTCATTTGACATATTAGGGACAAGTTGTGACCAATGCCGAAGCGCGGTTCAATAAAAGCCACATACGTAAGGTCATGTATGCGTGTTTAGCTGTAACCTGCCACCTGCACTTTTGGCAGAATGACCGGGATCTTTTACGTGCTACTGTGGTAACACGGGGGTGGAACGGATACCGAAATAAGAGTCAGCACAGGAAGTCGACCCTGGAGAAGAAAATTCTCCCGCCGTTCCGAGCAGGGATTCGAACCCGCGACCTTTCAATCACGAGTCCGGCGCTCTAACCACTGAGCTATCCCTGCCCCCAGGGATTGTCATTTTGAGTTCCAGCTATATATGTCGTGACTGATTTAGGGAGCCGACTTACTGAGCTGTAGGAGAGAGTAGTGCTTTTTCGGACATCGTATTGTGCATCACTGAGAACTTCCGGTTTGTCGTGAGTTAGTGACAGGGTTTCATTCAGTCAGGTCGATATGCGGAACACTCGTCGTATAGTTAGTGAGCGCCTCAGTCCCGAAACGAGCCCTAAGCGCTTCACGTGACAATAGCAACTATCATAGAACCGTATCAGTAATTATAGTCACTGCGCAAGCCTAGTGCGCTCCCGGCCACTTCGGCTCTCCTTTTCGTCTTCAAAAGTTGTGGTCTGTGGACACCGTCTCATTGTGACTTTGTCGTCCCTCACAATTTAATGAAATATTAAAATGGCGCTTATCACTGCCCATCTTAATGCATGAGTCATACTAGTAGTGACTCCTCCAGTCAGTGTAGCGATAGGTATATAATCTCTCCCTCCCCCCCCCCCCCTCCCCCCGCCACCCGTGAGCCGGTTTGGCCTAGCGGTTAGGCTGGTAAGCGGAAGGACCTCGGTTCGATACCGGCGGCTTCGGCTCTCCTTTCTCTTCAAAAAGGTTGTGGCCATGTGGACACCGTCTTGTCGACTTTGTCCATCACTTCCTACTGAAACATTAAAATGTCTCTCATCGCTGCCCAATCCTGATAAAGTTTCCCGGCGGCGAGTTCGAGTTCAGTTCTCACAGCTCTTCACCAAAGGCGGCACAGGCGGCTTCGTGACACAGGGTGACTACAACATAATTATGCTTACAATGCAGGCTGTATAGTCCATTGATGAAGCGTAAGTGACTTCGATGAAAAGTCACGTAAATCTCACTTTAATTCTTACATCGCGAGACAGGATAATTATTGCTGGGTCAGCGCATATCTAACGTAGGAGAAGGTAGGCCTATCAGTGAACAACATACGGTAGCCCACAGCTGCTTTAGCTCTGCCGCTTCCCGGCGTCCCCGTCATGGGTTGTTGGCGGGGTGCTGAGCACACTCCGAACACCGCTTTCCGGCACCTGCCTCCTGAAGAAAGTATGTCGTAAACCACTGTTTGGAGTTTGGGTGCTGAGTTGACATTATATGCACGTTAGAATTACACATTATGGAACACATTAGTTATCTGTCCTGCTAGTTTAAAAATGTAAAAGGAAAGAAAAACGCCTCCAAGAACAAAATAATCTATTTTCTTTTCGTTTCCTATGGGGTTCGGTTGAAATTTTTAGGTCAACATGATGATGTCATTGGTGTCAAATATTTTTAGATTTTTCATCCGGGTTCGTGTTGCACGCATGCTCAGCATGCATATCCGTCATCTCATGTTTTTCTGCGTTTCGAACACACCGTGTTTAGCAGATCGTCTGAGTCGGAACATGGCATTGGTTATTTCGCAGGTTTGATGCCGTGAGAGACTTTTCTGCGCATTTGTAAGTGTATATGACAAGATATTAGTGCAGCTTAGGTACATGGGGTTGGCCCGAAATTGAGTAATGGCGGCTGAATGGTGAAGCGTGTAGGCCAATCGCAAGCAAAAAACGGTCTGGAAAAGGCGTCAGTGATTTTGTGACTGTTAAATCTTCATGGGACTTTATAGCGGTCTCACAGTTTGAGTCTGTTGTTTGTCTCAGTTAGTATGAGAGTATTAATCATATGTAAGACACAGGGACGGTATTTGTGGTGCTATCTTTTCCAGGTCGAGATCCAGCACTTGTGCGATGTGTCCTTGGTGACATGAAAAAACTACTGACTTGCGTGAACACGCCTCTGCATGTAGAGATTAGATTGCTATCGAACATATTTCTTAACACTCATTTTAAAAGTTGGTTTCTCTCCATGATTATTTTCATTTTGTTTCAGTTTTTGTGGAGCTGCCCTGAATTAGAAATATGTTTTCATGCATAAAGCGCGACCAGTTACTTACAGACATGCATCATCATTCTGACAAGTCCATATTTAGTATAGTAATAATTCATCATTAGGGGCAAAAACTAGAACATGTACTACTTTTGAAATTGCTGTGACTGTTAGGTTTCATACTAAGTCTTAGACACTTTCCTGGCAGACACTTTCCATTGCTAACCTGTCGAGTGAACCAGTTTGGAGAAGGGGGAAAAAAAAAGAACAGTCAAAAGTTCACCAAATGATCCAAAATAAACTAGGCACCAGGCCACTCAGCTAATACAATAGTAATACTGTGCAAGAAGCATAGAGTGTGTATGGCAATATCCTGAATTAGCCTCATCCATTTTGTTTGTTGGTGAATGAATACTAATTTTTAAACATTACACTTACAGAATGTATCATGTATTAGTACTATTACTGAATTGTCAGCTAGGTGTTATCCACATTTATTTCATAAATACATGTACTGGTCAGTAAGTGAAAACTGTAATAATGTGCAGAGATGTATTGGTCACACAATATTTTGAGAGTTTATATTGAAATATTTCAGTGGAGGAAGATGTGGATAGGGCTGATTTTTGCATATCAAGTGTGTAAACGTTTTAGTATGTTGTTGTTTTTGCTGAGAAGTTAGATGGCTCCACATTGATTGTTAGAGTTGAAGTGACCATGCTCTTGTATGGTAGTCGTACAAAAACAAAAACAAAAAAACTGTTGCAAGATGACATCTCTGTTGCAGGGGTTGCAAATACACAGACTGTTTTTTGTTTTCGGTGCCAAATAAACCCCTCTCATGCAATTGCTCAAACTCCATGCATTTACTGTACCCAAAAAAGTCCATATCTGCATGACAGAATGCGTTTTAATTAAAGGCTTTACACAGTGTCATTCTCACTCAATCTATATCTCCATGAAGGTGTAATGTTGGTGTGTGAAGTTGGTTGTTAAAACATCAACTTCGGCAGCTGCCAGGTTAGGGTGGGTGCCATCGAACGCGGTCAGTGGTAGTCCACTTCCTATGTTAGTTTCTGGCAAAATTACTAGTTTCATGCTGTTCATTAAATTTGCATGGAGGACCAACCACATTTCGCAGTTCAGCATAATGTCGCAAAAGTCAGTGCAGACAACTGACTTTTTTCTCTTTTTTTGTAGTCACTAGTGATGATAGTTCTAAACCAGTTCCATGCACTAGCACTGACCCTGCTCAAGAAGGTAAACAAGCCAGCCAGGAAGCTGTGAGAACCACTGAAAGTGAAAGCCTGAGATCTAACCAGACACCAGTGAGAAGTGTTGACTGCCATGCAGGGTCTCATGCTTGAGGGTACTGAAACTAGTGCTGTTAACTGTGGGCCTTGAGAGGCAGAATTGTAACTAGATAAGTACAGGATTGTACTTTAAATATTTTTGCTGTCAGTGAACTTAGCGTCATATTTGGGTGTGTGTATTTTTTCAACATAGTGTGTTTGCTGTGCACAGGTGTTTGCTACCCCTGTGTTGTTAGTGGGCTAAAAATCGGTGGTAAATCTATGCAAAGTGAGTGGAAAATCATCTGGGGTCTTACGCCCATTCTTAATTGGGTGAACTGTTTGTTCGCCAAACATACTTTGGACAATTTGAATAACTATAATTCATTTCTTAATTGAACTTTTAGTTTGCCAAACATGATTCGGATAGTTCGCCAAACTGTACTTCATTCTTAACTGGCTAATAATGAGATGCAAGCTTTAGCCCAAGCTTGTGGCAGAAGCGCAGCAAATAGCATGATCCAAAATGTAGGCTAAAGTCAAGTCAGGTCAAAGTAAATATACTTTAACAGGGTAACTCAACTAACTACTCTATCATTCTGGATCCCAGAAACCAAGGCTGCCTCCCACAAGTCAACAAATAGGTCAATTCGCTTCAGAGTGAGTGAAATATTGACACCGTCTTCCAATTTTCTTTCTTCCTCATCCACAGGAGTGCTCTCAGCTAATCAGAGGTAATGTTCACTGAATTGGGTGAATATTTCCCGAACATGTTGAATGAAGCTTTTTGGACCCCGAATATAGCTTTGTTGCAGTTTGACGAATACCCCAAATTAGGTTTGCAAAGCAAAAGTTCCCCAGTTAAGGACCAACTATGTTTGATGAATATCCCAAACTATGTTCATGAAGCAAATGTTTGCCTAATTAAGAATGGGCTTTAAATTATTAAAAGAATTACACAATCTAGTACTGTTATTGTTTAGTAGTAGGTTTTACTTCATCCATCCCTCTCTCTCAGCCTGGTTGAATCATAGTTGCAGTATTTTTGTTTTACCATACACTGTCTTGAAAAACACATTTTAAAACAAAACCATCCTAGTTGACCAGTGACTGAATCATGACTGGTGCCTGACATCTAGATGTAAGCATGGAAATTGTTGTCTGATCAGTGGAATTCTGCCATAAAGATGCCTATGTTCCACTACAAATAACAACAGCGCTTTCACTGTTTCAGTAGAATAAAATGAAGAAGAAGAAGAAAAAAGAAGAAGAAAATTATGGCCTCTTTGAAAAAAATGCCCATAGTGTGCATAGCTGTGTGTAGACTGGATGTTGCATGCAATTTTTTTCTTTCAGACTGTACATTTCGATACTGATACTACTGCTATGGCAGGCTAATTTCTTTGTGACAGTAACCCTAGCAAAAGTTTGTTTTGTTTCTGAATTACATTCATTGTCTGCTGTTATTCATACAAGCTCCATCCAGTTTGACTGGGGAGGTGGTCCAGTGCATAAAGGATAAATCAGAAGAAGAAAAAGCTTCACCTTTGATTTATTATAAAATGCAGCAATCATGTTACATCAGTTTAAAAATATATCTGTAATACTAGGTATTGAGTTCCGCTATAACAGAAAGGAAATCATTCTCTCTGGGCTCCAGCCTCCTCCCCCCCCCCCCCCCCCCCCCCCTTCCTCCTGTCTGTGTGTATTCATGCTGTTTGCATAGTCATGCGATCCTCATATTTATGCGCAAGGATTTCAAAGTCACCCTTTAGACTTTCACTCTCAGCATGGGATTTACTCCTTAAAATTCTTAGTAATAAGTAAGCAGTTGAAATATGCCTTAAATTATTTATATAAAAAAAATGACCAGCAGGACTGACTACTGATTTTTCATCAAGACGAACGTGAAACGATCCAGCATTAAAAACAAAAATGCAGTGCAACATGTTTCTGAAGCTGCAGTGGAACAAATGGCAAAGCCATGCTCATTGTGAAATGTGTTACGAATCAGTAACTAAAATTGAAAATTTCTTCTTCTTCATTAGCTGTTGCATTTGACATTATCTGATCATGGAAGGTGTAGGTGGATGTGAATTTTGTGCATGCATTTTTTGCAATGGTGCTGAAGATATGGCTAATCGGTACGCCAAACAGAAAGCAAAAGCTCTCTGAAAATTCAGCCGATGTGTTTACCCAAACTAGCAAACCAAATCCAGTAGCCTATATAGCAAAAAACCAAAGACTCGGTCATAGTTCACAGTGTTTTAGGATAATTTTTTTTTTTTTCTCTGGCTAATCTGTGACATGGATGTCCAAAAGTGCATGTTTGCACAGAAGTTATCTAATGTTATGCTCCAACAGTTAAACTTATGGAGAAGAGGGGAAAATGGGTTCAGTGCATTTTCAGCATTCATGGATTCAGTGCCAATCAAAAAACAGTGACCATTAGTGTAGGATGCTGTTCCATCAAAGCAACACGAGGTGAAGTTGAGAGTAACAGCACTTTAGTCCCAGCTTGGAATGGCCTTTGTGTTTATCTTTGCAGTCTCCCAGATTCCAGATTTGGTGATCTCGTTTATGTGCAAGTACCCACTCAAAGTCAAAATGAGAAGCTGTGTCATGTGCATTTATAAAAGGGTCAAATTGCAATGTACTTTTGGCCTTATTCCAGATTCTCTTGATCTCTCTTGCTCTGTGTTGTTTGTCCTTGAAAAAGAAAACACACACACAAACAAACAAAAACTAAGAATTTTGGGAAGAGGGTGAAAATACCCTTTTAAATTGCAAGACTTGGGTGAGTCTGCCCTTTTGAATGTGAAAAATGGGAAGCTCTGATTCTCTGTTCCATTGGATCAGTCTGTGGTAGGTAGGCTGTTGGATTACAGAAGAGAACTGGCAGATATGTTGTTGGATGTACAGAGAACTAATCATATGTGTAAAGTATAGTGTCACTTTCGGTGCAGTTCTAGTGGCTTTTGGAATCAAACTTGTGTGCATAGTGACTTGACCATAGTTCCAACTGAACTTGTGGATTATTGGCTAATCAGGATCAGTATGGGCAATGCACCTTTAGTTTTATTTTCATACATGTGGCCTTGTGGGTTGAGATAGGGTGCTGGATGAAAGAATCATGGCCACATGATTTAGACTCCCCAAAGTGACTGTCCTGTTACGTGTATTGTTGAAACAATTGTTCCCTAGTTTTGTATGCTGGTGTGTCTTCCCCCAGTTTGTGTCCTGGTTTATCATTGGCTTGTGAAGAGCCAGGATTGCTTTCAGGGTCAGCATCTCACTCTTTGGGATTGAATCCTCAAAATTGACTGTTAATCCCATATGACTGAACTGTTGTTTAGCTTTAAACCGTTGTTTCCGATAGACTTCACTGTGGTATAACTATCAGGGTGTTTTGTTACAGATCAAGTATCATGTCATGGTCTAACCATTCAAACTGTTTTCAGTAACGTAAGTGTAACATAACTGAGTCTGAAGATGTCATTGTCATTGTGGAATTACACAGGTCTAACTGCCTTCCTTTTTTTCTTCTCTTCCAGGTCTGGTGAAGAGTAAAGTACGTAATCAGGATGGGGGCATTTTTGGACAAGCCGAAGACTGAAAAACACAATGAGGGAGGTGTTGGCAATCAGCTTCGCTATGGCCTGTGCAGCATGCAAGGTTGGAGGGTTGAGATGGAAGATGCCCATACCGCTGTGGTCAGCATCCCTCATGCGAGACTGAAGGACTGGTCCTTTTTTGCTGTCTTTGATGGTCATGCTGGGGCAAGGGTGTCTGCATTCTGTGCCGAGGAGCTGCTGAATAACATCATAAAAAATGAGGACTTCAAACTGGATTTGACGGATGGTACAGAGATCCAGCCCTCCATTGAAGATGTTAGAAAGGGAATCAAGACAGGGTTTCTCACCTTGGATGAGAAAATGAGGAACATACCAGAAATGTTATCTGGTGAGGACAAGAGTGGGTCAACGGCTGTGTGCAGCATCGTTTCACCCAGGTTCCTATTTTTTGCCAATTGTGGAGATTCTCGCGCCGTTCTGTGCCGCCGAGGCAAGTGTGCCTTTTCTACCACAGACCACAAGCCTATTAACCCGGGTGAGAAAGAACGCATTCAGAATGCAGGTGGCAGTGTTATGATTCAGAGGGTAAATGGCTCTCTTGCTGTCTCCAGAGCACTGGGAGACTACGAGTACAAAAACGTTGAAGGAAAGGGGCCATGTGAGCAACTTGTTTCGCCGGAGCCTGAGATTTTCTTAGAGGAACGGACTTCTGGTGATGAATTCATGGTGTTGGCCTGTGATGGCATCTGGGATGTTATGACCAATGACGAATTGTGTGCATTCATTACAAGCCGCATGAAGATAACATCAAGTCTAGAAGAAGTTTGTAATCAAGTGGTTGACACGTGCTTGATTAAGGTAATTTGGTTGTTAGTATGCCTTTGTCCCTGCCAGCTGTTAATTTAGAATGTGCGCACACACACACACACACATTACATCTCTGTACTCATTTTCAGTTGCACTGTTCTTGCTTTTCTTCTTCTTTTTCCTTATTTAGAAGTACCATAAAACATACAGACTTGAATGGAACCAGTAGAGATTTTGCATTATGTGCAATTGTTTTTGTGGGTGTACATGTGTTTGTTGTCCAACATTATTTTGCCAACTGTCCTTGCAACTTGGTTTGATCTTGCTAGATGAAATTTAGTAGCTACACATTGTACAGTGATCACAACTGTTGAAAGTAATCCTGGCATTAGGAAATCAGTGCAGTATGCTTTGGTCACTGAGACTGAATGAATGACAATAGCCAGGTTTGTGTGCATGTGGGTTTAAAAATAAATAATTGGGGGGGGGGGGGGGGGGGCGGGGGGGGGGGGTGTTAGTGTACAACTCTTCAGTAGCAGTATAACCAGCCTACTGGTAGTACAAAGCTTTGTAAGTGTAATTCATGATTGTATGCCACACACACCATGTGAGTTGCTTTTATTTAAAGACTACATTTACACACATGCTCCCACCCACCCACCAAATGTGTATGTTTAGGACTTCGGTGTAACTGTACTTGCAGGTATGTTGCAGGAGGCATGGGGGACCTGCTTATAGCTTATGTTAGCATTCAGCTGTTGTCTTCAGGACTTTGTACACTTTGCAAACATTCACTCTCCCCAAAAAGGTCTTGACTCATTTTCTGTGACGGACTGTCACAGTGTCAGTATAAAATATGTGCAAGCATCAGTGCAGTTCTTTTAAGCTTAATAAAAGTAGAAATATGCGTGTATAGTGTACTTACGTATTGCCAGTGTTTGATGATTTAAAAAAAATTGACTTTGATTAACCTTTTTTGTTTGTTTCAGGGCAGCCGAGATAACATGAGTATTGTCCTTGTTGCATTTGAAGGAGCTCCTTCTGTTTGTGAAGAAGCTGTCCAGAAAGAAAGGGAACTGGATGAAAAAATTGAACAAAAAATCAAAGGTACAGTCATGACTAATGACTTGCATGACTTCTCTAGTGAGCTGGTCATGATAATGGTATGCTACTACTTCCAGTTCTACCCTTTCATGCTTTGCCTTTGGCAGTGTAAAAGTTCCTCTTATGGAGTATGAACTAGTTGACTAAGTATCCATTCAGCCATTTGTGCCTGCCAGCGTGAAGCCTTTTGGGTCATTGTCATTGTGAGCTGTTACCAGCCACATAGCAACACATTTTATGAGACTGACTCAGTGACTGTCACAGTGTCAGTGTAAAATGTGTGCATGCATGCCAACAGCAGTGGCAGCCCAAAAGTAAGACCATTCTATGCTTTCCTCAGTATTACTGTTTGCATTCAAATGATGAATATAAAATGGTGTTCATATCTTATCCTGTGACCATAACAATTAGTGGTGCTGCTAATGCACGTTCCCTGTGGGCCTGCCAACCTGCTGGTGGTCGGTCACATGGGACAGATGGGAATTCCTGTGTTGTGAGCTCATGGGATATAAAGGGGTTTTAACAACAAGCAGAATGTTCTTAGCTGAATCAGGGAGGGGCGTCTAGAGGCTCTGTATGCATTATATTCTTTTAAAGGATTGGTGGTTAAGATCCAGGAACTGGCTTTTTATTATGGTATATTAATAAACAATATTTGTAATAGTATTAGTACTATTTATCTCCAGACAAATAGTCACAGAAGAGTGGTGATGAATTGAGTCAGTTTGGGCTGCAGTATTGTTGGTTTTAGTATTGTTTGATGAGGGATTGTAACCTTTCTGGCTGTTGTGAATTAGTTTTACATGAGAATAATTTTTAGATGTTTACTTGATATTAAAATCCAGCTAAGCATCTTCAGTTTAAGGTCAAAGTCACAGGGATTGCATTCTTTTGCTCGAGGCAAGCAAACTACATTCCAGATATGGAAAGGCTTGTCAGAAGGAAAGTACTGTTTATTGGAACTTCATGAAAAGAATGTCATTGGGACTGTTGCAGAGATCCTTCAGAAAGAGCCACAGGAGAACCATGACTTTGGTTTCGTGTTGCATGCAGTAGCAGATGAGCTGGTCGGTCAGTTCCCACCAGGAGGTGGATTCCAGTGCAAGTGAGTCCCTTCTTTTTCCAGACCTCCACTTCTTCATTGCAGTTAAGTAGTTGCCAGGGTACGCAACTGATGGAGGGTGGGGGGAATCAGCGATTGGTCTGATGTACAGCAAGAGAGACGGGGAATGTATATGGCGAGTGTTTGTGTTCTAGACAGGGAAGGGAGCAGGGTGTTTGCTAGTAGGGCTTTAGCAATAGTATAGACGGCTGTTTATCTGACTGGTTACAGTGACTTGACTGACTGGAGTCTGCATCATGTTCACCACCAAACTGATGTCACACCAGTTTGAAAACTTTATGGCACTATCAGTGTATCACTGTTTGTATTTTGTGTTCATGGCTTGGATTGGGTTGAAGGTGGGTATATCTTCAGCTTTCCAGTTGTAATAAATTGAAGGCATTAAATTTAAAAAGTACACTGTAATATTTAAAACAAGGCTTAGTAGCCAGATGGCCAATTTGTGACACTAGGATTGTTCCTAGTTTCAACCCAGGCTCAGCACTGAACTTTGTCCGGTGGGGGGAGATAGATGGCTGAATGACTTGCCAACCAGATGCAGGCCAGAAGCCTGTTGGACCTGCATACTTCTGGCTGCCCATATAAAAGATCCATAAGCAGGTTGAAGTTGAGATGGGGGGAATTTCCCCCAACTGCTTTAACAAAACAGTAGTTATGCTACATTGCAGCACAAGCGGCAAAAACTAAAATACCACATGCACAAAGTAAGCATTTAAACACCACATATAATAGGATTGAGTATAATGACAGTTACTTTTGTGTCTTGATTTTTTTTTTATTGTGTTTGTAAGTTTTAAGTTTTACAAATTGGACATCCTCAATACTCTGTTGCAGAAAAAATACCATCGAAGCTATTTATCACAAGCTGAAACCAAATGCTGATCGAGAGGTAAGAAATGAAGAACATTTACTTGAATAATATATTTGTGTATGGTCTTAACTTCTGTAGGGTAGGCCAGATTTTCCAGAAGTGCTTGAGGCTAATCTTTCCAAGAGTGTGCCTAGTTTTCAGGTGTTACTGTTGCATCTTAACATTCACATTTATGCTGAGGTTTTAAATAGAAACAACTCTTTCCCAGTGTAAATTTTTGGGTCACTTGAGTGTAGGGAATTTTTCACATAAAAAAAAAAAAAAACATGTAAAAGACTGAAAAACAAAAATATGTTCTAACAACTTCCAAGTCGGCTTTTTCTAGGAAAAGGAATGTTGGCCAGCACAAAAGACACCAAGAAAGGGAAGTTGATAGAAATATAGAGCCAATGAAAGGATTCACTGACACCATTATTGGATGCAGGTCAGCCATTCTCTTGGATACATCTGCAAAATAGTGGAAGTTTGCAACAACAACAAAAAAGGGCAAATTATTTGGTGGTGTCAAAAAACATACAAATTATTTGGTTTTGACTGTGCTAAGTGGAGTGATGATGTCCTTTTTTTGTGCAGGATGATGTCCCCTAATCCGACCCCATCAGCGAGAGAATGAGAATGTGGAGGAAGCATGATGGAACAGGTAGCAGCTCCACTGCCCTCTTCTAACCATTAAACGTACATCACTGCAGACCAGATTGTTCTGCCCTTCACCCATTCTTGTGTACATCTGCAGTGCAACGATCCCACCCACCCTTCATTTGTGACAGACCACGCTGGCTGATCTGCACCATGGCAAGTCCACTTCCAGGCCATTTTCACCAACCTCACCTGCTCCTGTTACACCCCCTCCCCTCCCTTTTTTGTGTGGACAAGTTAGTAATCAAAATGTTTTCTTTGAGGACATACAGGTATTTTGTTTGCATTTTCTCATTCTATAGTGTTGCTTTTCAGATTCTATTTCATACCATTGTTCTTTCACACATAGTTTACTAAGAAGGGCACTGTCTATGGAATCTATTCTCTTGCAGTTCAGAAAAACCTGTTCTTGTGCTTAATTTGGAAAACAGTTATTGTTTGCAGTCATTCAGATAAATTGTTTGGCATTTTACATGCTTTTTTCCAGCATTGTTCACATGTAAATCTGTGTGCGTTTCAACTTGTTCCCCAGTTTGTTTGACACAAGTAACTTGGTTACGTTAAAAATACACTTCAGTCAGTTAACACTGTTTTGGTTTGGCATCTTCTGGCTATGAAACGTTGTAGGGTAGAAGTCTGTGTTTGTTACATGATGCATCCTGTTACAGAATGGTAGAGATAAATATTTTGCATGAAACTGTATGAGAAGGTGTGTACAAGGGTACAGATATGATTACAATCAGTCATGTTTTGTGTGTATGGATTCTGTATATGCTACGTCAAGTAACCAAGACTGCTTGTCAGGTTGTTACTTCCATGTTAGGTTTATTATGTGTGTGTATAATATATTAAAACATAATGATTACATTGTTATGTACATACAGTCAGTGGAAATGTAATCAGTGGAAATGAATGTTCCCTTGGAGAAATGTTTATGCTCCATTAATGCTTTTTTCTCTCTCTCTCTTTTCTCTCTCTCT
Source organism: Alviniconcha strummeri (assembly GCA_963584105.1). NCBI lineage: Eukaryota > Metazoa > Mollusca > Gastropoda > Provannidae > Alviniconcha > Alviniconcha strummeri. Next base: position 20,164,606 of record OY757543.1, on the reverse strand, counting down.
TTGTCTCTTTTTAAATTAAAAATAATAAATATTATTTTTATGTATTCTCATGTTTTTGTTGGAAGTGTTCTGAAATAGTTTCATTTTTACTTTATTCTTATTATTTAAAATAAAAATTGTTGCTTTTTGTTTTGTTTTCGTATGCTGACATGCGTGTACTTGTTGAAGTACTTGTAAGTCGGGCCAGCCGTCATTGATCAGCAATCTTCTTTTTTCTTCTGAGTATTTCACTGTCCTTATGTGGGGTAAAAATCAGAGATAGTGACAACATTATTTTTAAAGAAACATATTTCTCTGCTTTGTCTTTAAGTCTTGTTTTTTGAGGTTGGGAAATAAATGTATGGATTGATGGTTTTCAACTGGTATGACAAATTTAGAGTGCACAGAGATCATTTCTGCACGGGAAGGATTGTACATCGAAATTGTGAAATTTCAACATGTTCTAAGTTTGGTTCAGAAGTGCAATTGTTGCACAGGTGTTTTTGTGTGGTGGGTGCGGCATTCCCTCCCCTCCCCCACCCCAAGAGGACACACATATGGAACATATTGCCACATAAGCTCCCTTGTTGCTTTGAATTGCTACTCTGACCTGCCCCCCCTCCATTTTTGTTTTTGATCTGCTTCCCATGGTTGGGTATTTTTGACAAAGCTGAAATAATGTTGACATAAACACAGCATGTACAGGTTACCACCTTCCCTTCTGTGATGGGTAGCTGTTCTGGCATTGTTAATTGCCCAGTAGTGTCCGGTCTGACTTCTTGAATTCAATGCTGTGAGGTGGTCCCACTGATCCCCTAGAAAAGATGTGCATGCTGTAAAGCGTTTCATATTTCTTTTGTGCCCTTTGATATAGAACCCCCTTCCCTTTTCCCTCAGTATTTCTGCTATGGCATATCCTGTGCACCTTTTTTCTTTTTCTGGTCAACGGCCTCTCGAAAGGTAAAGCTGTGTGTAATTGCGGCATACTTTTAGTTCAGTGACACTAGCTTCCATAAGGAGAAGTCAGTTACATTCTGTTGTTGTTTTCACTTTTTGATTGCACTGAACGCACCATGTGACGGAGGTGCTGAGGCAAGGATTATTATTATTTTGAGCTTTTATCATCTGTCATGGAAAATCTTGTATAATTTCTCTTGAATTGATGTGCTACACACATTAAAAGCAGGCAGCTACTAGCAAGCTCTATTTGTATTTAAAGTACCGTCTGTCATGTACAATGGCAAAGCAATACTATGGCTAGGTCTGTGAAGTAATGCAATTGTCTATGGTGTTTGTGATTCATTTGGAATACTGAAGGATGAACATGCTTCCAGTTTGCATCAGTCATTCAATGAAATGATACCTTGCATTATTTAAGATAGGAGTGTTTGTTTTTTTGTCATAATGACATGTGACTTGTTTTTGTTTTTTTCAGGACTTTTACGGAAAGATGGTTTTGTGAGAGAATGGGAGTGTTGTTTTGACACCATGTAAAATGTCTAGGCTTTACCTGCCCTTTCCATCAGAGATCATTTTGTTTGTGGTAAGCTTGAATTTTGACATTAGTTTTGCCACTCATTTTTGTAGTAAACATTGCATATATATGTTGCTTTTGTTTTCTTTTTTTACTGTTCTCTTTTTTGTTTTAGCGCTGTTCACTTAACAAAGAAAAGGAAGAAAAAACAACAACCTGCATCCCATACTGTAGCACTTGTAAATGGGCATGAGTTCATGAATGTCACAAGTTGCAGGTGTCACTCATAAAATGTCATGGTAATCTACTGCACAGACTACTTGAGGAAGTTGCACTGTGTTGTATTTCTAACCCTCATGGCTTGTACTACTTAGTGTTTTGTTTAAGCTTTCATTTCTTTGTTGTTTTGTTTGGCTGTTGACAGAAAAGTTTAACCTTTGAAAATGAAAATGTGTGCAGACATCTAAATGTTTTATTTCAACACAACTTTATTACATTTGCCCTTGTGTTTGCTATCAACCCCCCCCCCCCCCCCCCCCCCCCCCCAATTGCCCTTGGAAGAAATGGGCAAAACAACAACATAAACCTGACCCATTTTTTGTGTGGTGAATTTGCAGGTTGATTTAGCATGTGTGTTCAGTTACAGTCTCTTTTGCGTTATGCCCATTTTATGTAAGTTTCATTATGGTTCTTTTTTGTTTTGTGTGCCACCCTCAGGAAATTTGATGCATGTCTAAGGAAATGGTCTATAGGCATGTGGTTATTGACAGTGCATAGACATACATGATTCATGGATTATAACATTGTATATTTCTGTCAACATGACTTGTTGCTTGTGAAGCATTCTGAGTACATGAGGGTAAAGCAGTGAGCAGTGTCAGTCTCCAAGATCATAGAAAATAGCTGTCAGAGGTTATTTTTTGCCTTTGTACATAACACTGTACATAGAGAATAATGTGAGCTGGACAACCTGGTTGTCATTGCTAGTGCATTCTGATGATGTTTCTGTCAGTATTTCAGCAAGTGCATCTGTGCAGCGTCAGTTGGCTGTTGATATGTATGATACAAAGAAGGAAGATTTGCGGATGTGCAACAAAATTTTGTTTTGGGTTTGACTGCTTGTTCCTTTGGCATCTTTTTGACAGCATCATCTGCCTTGCAGGCAGAACCAGTTGATTACATGAAAACAGTTGCACACCAGTACGTTTTTCTTCTTCAGCTCTTCTGAGAGAGTTCTGAGAGAGTTGCTATTCCACCTGCTGTTCACCAGATAGTTTTGACTCTTGCAGTTGTATTGACCACCAGCCTTCTCTTTTTTTCATTCAGAATGTGTAACTTCACTGCAGAATGGCTGCTTTGTGGATGAAGGAAATTGATTTGCAGCTGAACCCAAAAATCAGTCACGTGTAATCATTATACTGCCAATAAAAAAATAAAATGGGGATGGGTCTATTTTGGGATAACTGTGTGTGGGTTTTGCCCAGACAGTATTTTCTGAACCAGTCTACCTTTTATTACCAAATTTGGTGTGGTGGTGCATCATAAACTAGAGTGTTGTGCCTTTCTTTTTCTTTTTTTAAGTTGCTGTCCTCATGGTCAAGGTCACAGTGAGGTTTATATGATCAGATGATTACTATTTCTGCAGTATCTCTTCAACTAGAGATATTTCTCCAGCCAACCCAAACTGATGGTAGACCATCATAAGCTGGGGGTGCCTTGTGAAATAACCATACCAGGTGTTAAAAAAAAAAAGAGGGGGGGGGGGGCACATACTGACAAAATTGATAGTACTAATAGTCGGCCATAACAGTTATATCAAGGCAAATATATGGACAATGACACTGTGACTAGCTGTATCACTAGGCACACAATGAAGGATATTTTGCTGTGCAAGGTGATAAACCTGGTATTTTTCTTGATCTTTTTACAGGGACTAATACTAACACTATTGCAGAAGAGGACAGTGAAAAGGCTCACAAAAATGAACTAGAGCTGTGGTAAAGTCGCAGTGCCTGGCTTGTGATGGTTGGCACTGTTGCGTTAGTTTCAGCATTCAGTCACCAAATTTGCAAGTGTTCTTCTTCAGCTTTATTTGGGTCTGATTTGAGCAAGGACATTGGTTGGCTTGCAGTCGTAGCAGAAAAATGTGAACTTGCTTTTTTGACTTGCTTGTGACTTTGGAAATGGTCAACTTTAGTATGTTGTTGGCATGCTTGGTTTCAGTGTTTTCTCTGGAGCAGTTTAGAAAATGCCTGTACTTAAGACAATTTATTTTACCAAGGCAGGAAAGGCGTGTCTCTTATGTCTTGTAGACAAATGCTGAAGTCACTTGAACCATAAACTTCATGTTCATATTATATAATAATTGAACTTGGCTGGAAGGAACTTGGCAAAAAACAGTATTCTGCTTCATCTTTGTAATGTGGCTGTGACCTTCAGCTTCAGTTAAGCTCATTGAAACTGGTGTAAAAGTTAAAACTGATATGAACCTTATTATGCAAATTTGTAAAAAGGTCCCACTTGGTTTAGCCAGTGTTACTATTACTAGTGTTAGTGGGGCTTTTCTCCACCTTCCAAATACAAAAGTGTGCCAGTTTTCCCCCCATGCGTACATGTTAAAGCCACAATAAGCAGGTTCTGTAAGATTTCACCTGTGTAATGTTACAACAGTACAGAAGTTAAACTGGACCCAGTATCAGATTACATGGACCTGATATAAAAATTATGCAGATAGTACACTGAAAAGTTGTACATTCTGGCTTCCCCCGAGGGTCAAGGTTGTTAAAACTGGTACAAATAGGCAAAGTTCAGTGGTGGTTAGTGTAAAAATGAAAGACCTTAAAAGGTGTTGACGAGCAAAAAAGGCAGTTTTGTTGTTGTTGTCCAAATCAGAAAACCCATTTACCGTAAACATCCAAAACTGAAACATACGCCTGACCCAGTCCATGTTTTTAACTTAACAATCATGCAGAGTTTAAACTTGGATACCTTTGTGAAAAATTACATCTTTCAGCTTAACTGCTTGATGCATCAAATAGAGTTTGACATCAGATTTATGACGACTCAACTCTTACAGCTGAAGAGCTCACGGACAGCACGCAGTTGCATGCATGTCTGTAGTCACTTCATGGGGGGGGGGGGGGGGAATGATGGATTTAATGTCTTGGGCTCCTGCTTGACTTGTACTGTGGCCTGAGTTGACATTACCCGGGCTTACTGAAGATCAGGTACATTTTTGTCTTACTTGGTTATTGTCGCACATTTTCTCATAATGCTTTGTAGCAAATGGCTGGATGCTTTGTAATGAATGAAAGTTATAGAACGTTTGTGTATTCAGCATGTTAACTGAGTTTGCTGTTTCTATTATTCAGCTTTGTTTTGTCTGCAAAATTACATTTACTGTCCTGAAAGATTACTCGTCAACTCACCAATGTTTAAAAGCATTGTCATCTGAAAAGAACACTTAATTGTTACATTATTTAACTTCCTTCGTTACTTTAGAGAAAACTTTTGATTATTTTTCTTTAAACATAGTCTTTGTTTTTAGGCTTACCTGTTTGCCCAATCCAGTTTATAACTGATGAGAGAATGCTTGTTGACCAGAAGTGTAATGCCATACAGAATTTATAGGCAACTAATACCCCTGGACGCCCTCTGTCAGAAGTGACCAAACAGGTCATGCAAACCTCTCCCTGCTCCCCAGACTGCAAACCTGTTGTGTGATACAGCTAGGTTTCTGCTGATTTCACCCATAGCAGTCTGGGCAATACTATAATAATAATATATATTACCATAGAGAGAGAGAGAGAGCAGTTAATTTGTCTCTTAATTGATGCTGTATATTATGTTATGAATTGCTTCTCATTTTAGATTGTATTGTGCATTTCCTTATTCCTTGTTAAACAATAAACATGGCTAGAATTATTGAGTGGATTGTGGGTGATGTGCAGTTGTTGTACCAGGGTATATGAGTCTTGGATGAGACCCTTTGAATTTGTTGCAAACTTTGACATCCAAAAGAACAAATGACATTGAAAAGTGCAAAGTCTAATGTATTTGAATGTGAAAACACACACACACACAAAAGATGATGGGTGTTGTTGTTTTTAGCCATGTAACAGATGCAGCCTAAAAAAATGAAAACTTTCCACTGCCTACTTTCACCCTGTATCAAGGTATGCGTCTTTCTTGGACAAACCATTTAAGAAATTCTCTCAGAATCTGCAAGCCTGTCATCTGCTCTTCAAAAGCAGCTTTTTTTCTGGTTGGTGAACATTTTGTCTGAGAGTGGGAATTTAAGTATTTTCAACTGTAGGGGCAGGGCAAAAGAAAAAGAAGAACTAAGACAATGCAATGAAGAGTTTGCTGCTCATGTGAAGGCCATCATCAATAAGATGCTTGTATTTTGATGGAGTAAAATATCCAGTGCCCTGAGCGTTTCATCTGGGAGTGCATTGAGCATACTGTGTAATGGGCTTGGCTACCACAAAATTTGCACGAGATGGATCCCCCACATTTTGATGCCCCAGCAAAGAGCGACAGGGTAGCATGTTCAGCTGCGCATGTTCAAATAAGCTGTATGATGGTTTGCTACCCAAGGCATCTCAAACTGGCTGCTGTGGTCAAATGTGGCTGCAGTATTTTGCACCTTTGAGAACAGTGAACAAAGCATGGGTGCTGAAAAGGAGAGAACATGCCCCAACTGCAAGGCAATTCAGCTCCAAGAGGAAAGTACTTCCCACAGTATTTTTTGACCCAAAGGGCATGGTGATTGAGAAACATACAGATCAAACTGATGGAATAGCTAGACCAAGCTGAGGCATGTGTGGAATCCAAAGTTTCTGCCACACTGTCCCTACTACCCGACTGGTGCTCCACATCATGTTTTTTCTTCCATATCCACATTTAAAGAAAAGCCTCTTAGTGCAAATTCTGCTTCTGTTTAGCCCTCAGATCCACCGTTTTCCAGTGTCTTGATTATAAACACACATTTGAGCAATGGCTACAAAGACTAAAGAGGTGTGTCACTGTTCAGGGCGCTTGCTTTGAAAAGATACAGGAAATGAATCTGTTTAAAGTGAGCAAAGGTACTATGAATCAATGGTCTCATTCGTTCCTGAAATACTCTCGTACTGTACAAGAACAATGACGAAAAGAAATGTTGCATTTACCACCATGATATGTTTAATATAGACTTTCATGTGAAATTGCAATTATTTCTGAAAATAAACACAAGCACAAACATACACTCAGTCACACAACTTGCCTACATTATTTTCATCTCTGGAAGGAGGATAAAAGAATTTTACAATCACATCATGCATTTTAAAAAAAAAAGTGTTTTTTTCTTCTTCTATATTTGCCCCTGAAACAATAGTGGCTCATGTCTTTCACAAAGCCAGCTGCTGAAAAAGAAAAAGGAGTACTTGTTAGTTTACTGACACAGTACAAGGAGAACAGGATGCACCAGTGCAAAAACATTGCAAGAGGAATTGTCAATTCCGTCCGACATTTAAAAAACAATAGAAACACACAAGAAAAAATGGCTTACTCCCATTCAAAATGGGTTGAATGGGAAAGCATAACTCAACAATTCTGGTGTCATTTTTCACTCCCATGGCCTTCAAAAATGGATTGTCAACACTGGCATGAACATGCAATACCCATAAAAAGTTTGAACTAGCATGATTGTATCAGAGCTGTCACTTCCATTTTGACCATTCCAACATCACTGTGATCTTCAAAACCCACTGGGTCGCCAGAACTGGTAGGGTTGGGAAAATCCCACCTGGGTCATCAGAACTGGTAGGGATGGGAAAACCCCACCTGGGTCGCCAGAGCTCCATGGAAGTACCATCACCCACGGTCTGAAAGGACTTCCTTCGATGGTGCCCACAAACAGGCAGACACTGACATCTTGCATTCAATGTAGGAAAGTGTGAATGATTTGGTGTGTGCAACCTCAATATCTCGACATTGTTTCATGATGCAACACAGCTTAAAACCCAGCTGTCTGGTTTTCGCTATGATGTAGCTGGGTGCCAAAGACTTGCATGATTCTTTCATGTATGAGTGAAAAATCAGAGGAGAAAGTAATGTTGGGACAGAATAATTTGTATACAGTATGTCATTTTAGATGCTTACTGTAGTGTAACGCGAGAGGCTGAGGCAAGTGATGTACCGTGCATCACCTACTTTCATGAAAAGTGAACAATCACTGTGGCCTATGAAGCTATTTGCTCATTTCACGACTAAGCCCAAATAATATCACACCTGTGTATGAGGATGTTTTCTGGTAGTCCTCGCATCACACCTGCTCACAAGTCTAGGTTGCTACAATACTTTCCTGCAATACAGGGGGTGGGGGCAGGAAACGTTGAAACTGCGCCACACCTTGCCTGCTCCCCTGATATAGCTTCATGCAGTTTTTGTGCTTGTTCCTGCACGCCACAACTGCCATCTTCCAGCGTCATTTTACCCCCCCCCCCCCCCCCCCCACAACTATACAGAGAAGCATTTTCACAGTGTATGTAAGGACTTTTGAAGTGGGGGGTGGGATACTTTAAACAGCTCCACCACAATACTCAGCCTACCGCTGCCCAAAGTGTCAAAAACTATTTTCATCTGAAAACATCCTCATGTGTGTATATATATATATACACACACACTTTTGAAATGCAAAACTGAGCTTTCTCTGCTGGGGAAACAGTCCTAATGATACTCAACAGCCCACCTACCCTTCCTCCTGTCTATGTCCTTGTTGCTTATGTCAAAGCCGTCTCCAGTCAGCAACTTCCCCAACTGTCCTTTGAAGTTACTGGCACTAAAAGAAAACGACACTTTCTGCGGCTGCGACGTAAACATTCCGATTCTTTGTAGCAGACTTTCCACTGCTGGTTCCTGCACCGATTCTTTGTAGCAGACTTTCCACTGCTGGTTCCTGCACCGATTCTTTGTAGCAGACTTTCCACTGCTGGTTCCTGCACCATTTCTGTCTTTGGTCCCTGTACAGGGACTTGCTGTCCCCTTCCTCTCCAACAGAAACCTCTTGACTGGTTTAAAGCTGACCTCAAACATTTCCTTTTCCAAAACAATGGACCTGCCATGTTTTCTTCTCAGTGCTGCGATATTCCTCCACAAAGTCCCTGTCTGTTTTCTGTTTGTAAATTGTATATAGTCAATATACTTGTGTGTATGGGTACCTGTGTGTGCATCTATGTGCTTAGTCTCTGCACAAGATTTTGCTCTGTATACTTTATCATTATTATTATCATAAGCGACCATGGCACAGATGGAAGTGGGTTTAGACCTCTCTGTCAGGTGATGAAGCTGGCAGGATGGAGATCAACTTGTCTAAGAGCTCCTCAAATCAAAGGAGGAAAATCACTTGCATATATATTTAAAGCTTGGCTTGGAGAAGCCCTTCACCTGATGAGAGTGATCTGAAGCAATGGGAACAGTCCTTGGTCATAGAGAACTAGCTCTGTTACCATGAAATAGCATGGAAAATGCACATGGTCCTGAAACTGAGCAATCAATCTTACCACTTCACTTGTGATGACTAACAGTGCCGACCATCTAGCTTTCACACAAATTGCAAAACCCCTTGCTGACACCTCAAATCCCACTGTCGTGGTACAACTTTCCTACTTCACAAACAAGCCAAATTAACACACTTGCCACACAACTGTAAAACAAAAATTCCAAGCTTGATACTTGGTAGGATACTGGTAAACGTGCAGACTACTGACACATGCTTCATGTACATGTAAAGCACAAATTGTAAGAGGACTGCTGATTGAAATTCAGCAATGAATATCACAGACTGAACAATACACCACAAGAAAAGACCAAACAAACAAACAAACAAAGCACCCTAATGGGTGAATATTTATATGTGCAACAGTGTCATACATCATGGAAAATGTGCAGTGAACACAGACACCAAAACACTGATCTTATGGCAGACATACATAGTCAGCAAAATGGAAACCAAATGCTCTGCATGAAAGATGAAACTCTGCATCTTTATTATTTCTTAGAACTGATATAATTTATTTGATACTGTCCTATGCTTGGAGAAAGGAAAAAAAATCTCTGGACTTTGTCTCATGATTGATTAGTATTTGTTGAAATGAATGAAATAAGGAATTCCCCTCCACAAATTCCTACTTTCCAAACCACGAAAAAATCATAAAATGTATCTAATGTTACACTATTCTATGCTGAATTATACTAATGACAATGCAGCACAAGGCTGTTTCAGCAATTGTACTTTTTGGAATGTTACAAGCACATCTAATTCTTGTATTAAGCACCTTGCAAGTTTCTGTTACGATGAACTGTTAAAAAAGAAAAAGAAAAAAAAGCACACACACACAAAAAAAGCATAAATTAATGACTGTTCAAAGTAATCAGTCATTTCACAATTGTGTACATGCACAAATTGACCATTATATGACCATGGAAATTAGTTGGAAATAGATCTGACACAGGATGTTCAAACATCAATTCAGTTATCAGTTACGCTGTACAATGATACAGTACCAGACACAGTCTCCTGCTCAAAGCCACGGACCTTGCAATGCAGTCCACTGATCTGGCCTGGTGACCCTCAGGCACAACAAACGAAAACAAAAAAAGGCACAAGGACAGTTAACGCACACCATTCATCTTACGCTTGTACACGTGTGTAATATTCAGCTTAAGCTGAAGGACTGGTGGTATGGTCTAACCACACTCACACCATCAGCATTGTAAATTAAAGAGACAGAATGTAATACACAATGATATTTACATGCACTGATGCAGTCTGAATTACATGTGCAGTGGATAGATACCCTGAATACAAGGACTTCAGTTTTCAGTTGCTCCAGTGATTAGTTTTCTTCCAAGGATTACCAGGTTTCAAAAGAGAACACCAAGACACACCTCTTCACACCTGGAAATGAGGTTGGGGCAAATTTTCACAAAAAAACAGAACAGGTGCAGCTCTTGAATACATGAGTAGAGAGAGAAATGAGGAGAGACAACCCTGCAAAAAAACAACAACAACAGTGGGTATGAAAGAGATTAGTGACAATGGAATAGGGCAAAGGCAGTATGAAGTAACATGGCATTTACACTTACAAAAAGAAAAGAAAAAGCCACAACTATGGAATAAACTGTAAGCAGAAAAGTTGAACATGGGGAACAGATTTTGATCCTGGAACATGATAATGCAGGTATAGGAGCTGCAGACTTTCGTGATAATGGCAGGAAATAAAATGTGGCAAATTTTTGATAGACTGGGAACCAGCCCTATAACCTAGCAATGTGAGAAAGCAGGAAACGGTCAATATCATGACAATGGAACACGGTAGGACTGCACTGTAATGGTACAACTGAAGGCCAGCTGTTGAGTAAACGCAGACTGAGTAAGATGGCAAAAAAAACTGACACTAACTGGATGCAGACTATCTCTTGGAATTATTACTCACAGAACATGTGCACACACACACACTTTCATTTGCCAGCAAGACTAAGACGTCTGACAACAGATGATACGCATCACAAACACTGTGGTGATGCCAGCGTTCTCTAGTCTCCAAAGGTTTCAGCATGGTCTTGCGAGAAGGCCATCATCTAGTGCTAGTCTGGTAAAGCATTTTCATGATTAGCACCAATCAAGTTAGCAGATGCGTATTTGTTGTTGTATCTCGTCCTACTGTAGCTTGTCTACTGCCTCAGGTTGTTGTGTACAACTAAAAGCGGCATCTCTGATCGCAAAATGAATACCCACTGCCCTTCTTTCTGCGGTCTTTGTCAATGGCATGTTTTTTCTGTGCTAATGCACTGCTGTTTTTCTAAGCAAATTCAGTATTGCTAGTATTGCCCCCCCCCCCAACACAATCATAATAATAATAACATAACGTTTGTATAGAGCTATGCATGAACAAAGAAAGCATGGTAAACTGAATGGCAGAGGCACACTAACTTAAAATATATGGGAACTATGAGTCGTGAAAATCCTATGCACTTTGAGGACTCATTTCTTTAAACAATGCATACATACTAGGAACCCCTGACCGGCAAAAGGGTTCAGAAATATATATATACAAGGCCTACAAGAGACACCATAAAACAGCACTTTTACATGCAGCTTAGAGCTCTTGACACTGGGTCAAACCACATGTATGCACCATCAAAATTAGCTTTGTCACGCAAGCACCAAAAATCCTTTCCATTCATTTTTCTTTTTGCCAGACTTCCACAGGACAGGACAGCATTTATTGCACGACTGTACAACCCAAGCTTTAAAAAAAAGAAAAAAGAAAGAGAAGGGCAAGGAGTGGCAAGAAGGACGTGAGGTGTCTCCCTGAATGGAAAACCAATCTCATCAGTGCAGGTGATGCATTTTTTTCACTGATGGCAGCTGTCGCCTTTGCATGCCTGCCTGGGCTTCCAGCAAATGGCCGGCAGCAGCAGCTCTGCGGTCCAGCCAATTTCACCCACCCCTTACTGCACAGTCAAACGTACAAGTTCTGCTATAATCTAATTAAGTACAGCAGTGTCAGTTGGTAATGCTTTTGATTGCCAAGCAGCTAGCTAAAACTGCCATCACAGCCCCGTCTCATCTCTCCTGCTGAACCGAAAAAACACACAAAATGAAACCACCTTGTCCCAACGCTTCAGTCAGAGCCATCAGCAGAAGAAGCTCTTTCACTGTGAAACTGCTCGTTTTTCCTGCTGATGTCAGTGTGGGTGGGTGGGTAAGTACTTTTTTAGGTGCAATAATGCCTGATGCTCCTTAAGACACTCACAAAGGCGAAGCCCAGTCCGGGAAGCCTCTGCTTTCCCAGCCGCTGCGCGCGTGCTGGGAGCCACACTTTCCACGGTCGCCCCCAGCCCACCACACTGCCGGTTGGGCAGTAGTAGTAGCCGGAGGAAGCCGCACTACCCCCCGCTCCAACACAGCCGTGGGCGGGCACGGTGGAGGAGCACAGTTGAGTTAATATCACAGATAGCGCTGCTTGTGAAACCAAGCTGGTCAGCCTCACGTCACCGTCTCCCATCACACCTCTGCCCCCAGGTCCTGAACCCCGGACTCTGCGATGGGCACGAAATGATCATGCAGGTTCACCAGCAATATCGTCTTTCCTTCCAGGTGAGATCGGCGCAGCGTGTCGCGGTTGTTGGGCGTCCAGCGGTGCACGACGGTGCCCTCCATGCCCGCGCGTGGCGCCCACACCCCCCAGCCTGTCTTCCCACCATTCTGCCGCCATTCCTCCTTCGGCCACTGGATGTCCAGCAACCGCCCCAGGTTGATGGAGTCATACACCTGGCTGGGGTCCGTGATCTGAGGCAAAGTTAGCAACCATCACTCTCTTGTTGCGCACATGCCCCATGAAAATATTACATGCTCATGGAGCTGTGCAGTATCGCAACTACAAAGTCATACACTTGGCTGGGGTCCATGATCTGAGGCAAAGCTCGTCACAATCACTCTCTTGCTGTGCACATGCCCTATGCAAACAAATGAATCACTCACGGAGCTGGACAGCACCACAAATACAAAGAAACAATCTGTCTGTTGCTTAGCTTAGTTTTCTGCCTGACTGTTGGTTGAAACAGACGTTTGCCCTGAAAATGTGCAAGCTCACGGAGCTGTACAGTATCACAAATACAAAGCAGCGTCAAGAACACAAAGAAACTATCTGTTGCTTATCTTACATTTTTTGGCTGTCTGTTGCTTTTAAAAGGCTTTTACCCTGAAAATGTGCATGTGTTTTGTGTAAGCCTATTAAAATCAGATTCTTTTCAACCATTTGTGTCTGGAAGGAAAGAAACAATCATAAAAATCAATACAACGAACAAGCACTAACATTCTATGTACATATACAACATAACTCAAACATTCAACAACAACAAAAACCACCACTCAAAATCTAATCCTACTGCTATCCTCTGTTCTGTCTCTGCATCATATAACAAATGTTGCTTGAAGTGGACAGACAGACAGGTATACGCCAAGGAGCTGAGGCACTTATCTTCATGCCAGTGCACTGTACAAAGCCACAGCCAATCCAGACCAGCAGGTGAGAAGAGTGCACCACTTACCCGGACTCTCTGCGGCGGGGGTGGAGGGTTGGGGTCCGAGATAAGGTTGGCCAGGGAGGCCAGAGCGCTGGGTTTGCTGGCGCTGGACGCCGTGGAGACCAGACTGCCGCGGTTGCCCAGGCTCTGCAGGGGGATGTCGGTGCCCAGCCCCCCTCCTCCTCCCATCCCCTGTCCTGCAGGGCTGTTGCCGGGAGCAAAGCATGCCTGGCCTGGGGAGCAAAAACCAACATCTTTCATTGGCGCGTCATCATGGCAGTGTGGTGGGCACTCCTTCATGATACACACACACACCGCCCCCCCCCCTTCCACATGCACCTACCCCCACTCCCCACAAACACCTTCCCTCCCTTCCATGCACACCCCCCTCTCCCCATGCATCTACCCCCAACAAACACCTTCCCTCCCCCCTCCTCCTAATGCACCTTCCCCCCTCTCCATCCCCCCCCCCCCCCCCATCATTGAATAAAAGAAACTGGCAGTTATTGCAGCATTCTACCGGGAACACTCTGGCGGTCACCCAGTCCATGCAATTGTACACCGACAAATGCATTCCATTTTGAGAAGATTGTGTGTGTGACTGTCGTTTAAAAAAATTGCGATGCCACATTGGCAGCCACATACCGTCTCTGGAGGATATATCTGGAGGGTGGGTGCTGTTACACAAGGAGCTTATCACGGCTGAAAACAGTCCCCCCACAACTATGCAGTGCATAACGACACTTTAATGTAGCCAGATCACCCTCAAAATCAAGTGACAGCGGTCTTAAAAAAGCGGTGTTCTTTAGCGAAGGGTTCATTCACATGGAAATATGACCTGAATGGTTTCAGGAGCCAACGGTCTTAAAAGAGGAATGAAGAATGGTCTCACATCAGGGTGGTCTTTCAACAGGGTTTCCATTATACCATCAGAGGGTGGGGAATTCCCATGGTATCCCAAAAAAGAAAAAATGAAGAAGCAAGAAACAGGGAAGGAAGGAAGGACAAGTCTTAAGTCATGGGTATTCCAGTTTCACACTGCACTGTGGTTACATGAAAACGTGTGAGGAAATTTTTTTACAGCGGACAAATCCTCAGACAATTACGCCAGGCCACACCACTCTTGTGCAAGCTGATGGAGGGGCCGGGTACGAGAGGGGTGGTGTGGTGTGCCACAGAAAGAGTTGGTTGGTAATTGGAGTTTAACGTGCTATCAACCACACAGGGTCACCTCAGGACAATCAAACTCCATCATATGCAGATGCGTATTTCTCATCTATAAACCCTTTCTCAAGTCAACCCACAAAACCAGTCCCTACACAAACACAAAACAAAACATGCATACCCAAGACATTTCACTGACCACTGCCAACAAAAATGAGAAACGGATGCGTGAGCAAAGGAGGAAACAAGCCAGAACATACTGAGAGCAGAGGCAGCGGCCTGGTGACTGACGGTGTAGGGGCGATCCATGTCCAGGGAGGAGCTGCCTCCAGCGCACGTGGCATCACACCGCCGACGCATCCTGCCGCAACCACAACTAAGTGTCAGCCATTACAAAACTATACACTCACAACTCTTTTTCCCTGCCACACCCACAGCAAGGAAAAAACAGGACTGCATCAGCCGTCTGTACATGAGCAGAACTGTTGCCCACCATGCTTTTTAAGCTATAGCCAATATTGCTCAGAACACTGCATCAGACGCTGAAATGGTTGATAAACTCATGGCAGCTGTGAAACCTGCTCTACATTTATTCACAGCCAAGCACGGCTGTTTAGAACAGCAGCTGGCTAGGAAGGCAAATAACCAAACCAAACACCAAAACACACAAAAAGTTCAAAAGTATTTAACAGGACAGTGGAAAACAATTTGTAAATGTATGAATAATTATATTCCTTTGTGTTTTGAATTTTTCTTCTTCTCAGAATGCTGTCAGTTTCAAAACTAAGCACCAGTTGTTTCAAGCTGAACACTATGAGGATATAACTCAAAGTTACAACCAAGCATGCCTGCAGGTTTGCTCTCAACCTTCAGATGTCCAGACTACATTTCACGTCAGTTGTCAGCTCAACACAGCAAGAAGTGTTCAGAGGAATACTCTGGTTCAAAAACTGATAACTGAATTAAATACAAACTTGTAATGACTCTGCACCATTAACAAGTTAGCAGGTTAACAAGTTTGCTCTTACTGTATGAACAAAAGGACCGATTTCAACAGATGATAAAAACAACATAACGCACTTTTTTTTGATACATGATGAAACAACACAAGTTGTTCCAAACTCAACCCTGTCACACAAAGCCAGAACATTTGCCTGCTCCGGCTGATAACTTTTTTTTTTTTTTAAATGGATGACCGGTCATCTGGCAGCTTCCCTATTAGTGTTACAGCAGAATAAAAACAAGGCTGAGGAACTAGCGCATTATTTGACAAACCCAGCAAAAATGGTCTGGGGAAGCAGGAGTGGTCATTATAAGACACTCACTCTTACACTTCTGTCCTGAATCCTACCACTCACTCTTACACTTCTGTCCTGAATCCTACCACTCATTCTTACACTTCTGTCCTGAATCCTACCACTCACTCTCACACTTCTGCCCTGAATCCTACCACTCACTCTTACACTTCTGTCCTGAATCCTACCACTCACTCTCACACTTCTGTCCTGAATCCTACCACTCACTCTCACACTTCTGTCCTGAATCCTACCATGCACTCTTACACTTCTGTCCTGAATCCTACCACTCACTCTTACACTTCAGTCCTGAATCCTATCAGTGAGTCTGGCACATGCTGCTGCTGCAGCTGCTACTATGGCACACCACTGACCTCTGCCACATCGACTTGAAGAAGCCCTTGATGCTGCTCAGACCAAACTCCCCACCCACGATGGGCAGGGCGCACAGCTGCTGGTGGGTGGAGGAGTAGGACGTGGTCAGGGGGGAGACGTAGATGGGGTAGCCAATGGGCTGGTCGCATGAGGAGTTGATCATGTTGCGTAGCGCCTGCTTGGCATTCTGGATACTGCCGCGCTCTGGGTTGCGGTTCCGCAGATAGATGAGCTCTTGCTGCTGCCCTGCCCACAGACCTCGGACACACTCGCGGTTCACCTGTTGAAGCCACAACATAACAATAATAGTGTCGTTTTTTCCCCCCCATGCAAATTCTTACAAGCTCACAGAACCAGACAATATAGAGGTGGTAGGGTTAACAATAACCAGAAGTTACAAGAACAATGTCTCTCTACATAAATGTGGAGAATAACACATCACTTAATCTCACATCTTGCCATATGGGCTGTTAAAAAAGAAAAAAAAAGATAACAGTAGGAAGCAAAGCAAAACCTGCTTACTCCTCCATTAATGGGGTGAAAATAAGCTGAAACATGTTGAGCGAGGGGAAACAAGATTCAAACAAGAGGTCTCTACAGATGTGCTTATTTGTGTTTGCAGTATAGCAAGGACTGACTGTTAGATAGGTCCAAATGGACTGTTGCAGTATAGCAAGGACTGTTAGATAGGTCCAAATGGACTGTTGCAGTATAGCAAGGACTGTTAGATAGGTCCAAATGGACTGTTGCAGTACAGCAAGGACTGTTAGATAGGTCCAAATGGACTGTTGCAGTATAGCAAGGACTGTTAGATAGGTCCAAATGGACTGTTGAGTATAGCAAGGACTGACTGTTAGATAGGTCCAAATGGACCTAATGCTACTAGTCTTGCTCATTCAAGTTTTTTGAGTTCTCTCACCTTGACCACTCTGAAGCTGAGGTAACGTTTGTTGAGCATGATGATCTTGTACTCATCAGAACCTTCGTCAAACACGTGTCTGCACACACACATGCAAACACAAATATGAATCTACTTCTGACTGTAGCGAAAGTCATATATTATCAGGAATACACTGCATTCTTTAAACTGACTGTGGGTTGGTACACTGTGATAGTTCCTCAACAGCTGCTGTTCGGACACTGTCTTTGTGACTTCACTCTGCACAGCTGTTGAAACAGCAATCAACGCAAGTTGCGTTGAACTGACAGGGTCCCCACCTCCCCTAACACTGTTGTTCTGGTGGTGGCTGACGGCCGCTTTGGTCTTTGCGGGTCAGAGCACTTAAATGAGCTATTCATCCCTACCTGGTCCCCTCCTTTCTCCGTCCCTAACAAACCTTATGGTTTCTGTGGATATAAAACACCATGAAAGTAGAAAAAGAAGTGAAAACCTCAAAACCAGGACAATCTTACAAAACACAGCCCCCCCCCCCCCCCCCCCCCCCCCCCAGTTTCCTCAGAGTGAGTGTCACTTTGTGGGCTGAGCTCACTTGTGACCACTCAAGCTCTGCTGGGTGGGGATGCCTTACCTGAGAGCCAGCAGAGAGGACACGTTGGACAGAACAGCGTTTCTCCAAGCAGGGTCAGCCTCGTGGGAGATCACCATGCTCTGCTCATACAGCGTGATGGCATCGTACAGAACATTGTTGTCATCATACTCATCGGGGGCGGTGAAATGGTCCTGAAAGGAAGGACAGCGTGCATGCCGATCAGCCTTGGCAACAGCATAGGTTTTTACTGAAGCATAAAACGTGGCAGACTTCACGTGAACACGAGCACGAGGCATTAACATACAACAGTAGATGATGATGAAAAGAGCTTTACAAAGTCAGCGTCCCTTGTTTTATATGTATATATTCCATGGTCATAATGAACACCTGCACTAGTTGCGAAAGTGGTGCTGAAAACACAATAACAACCTGTACTCAAGGAACTGCCTGCGACAAAACTGAAATAATTTATAATCCCAACACTGAATTGCCAATCTAACAACATTAGAATAAGCAAACCTGAGAAAGAAAGCAAGGTACAGACATTTGGTCATTTCCCTTTTCTACTATGCTGAATTTGTAGAAAAGGGAAATGACCAAATGTCTGTCCCTTCTACTATGTTGAATTTGTAGAGTGAATGTACAGAAAGCCCAGCACTATGCAGAAAACATTCAAAATCAGAAAATAATTCTGCTACAGTGACTAGCTGTTTCCCGTTTTCATCTGTTCGCCACTAGATGTCATCATGTGTTAGGTTGGTGCACAAAACCAAAACAAGAGTTTATTACTGTATCATTTTGTTACAAATTACAGGTGCAAAGTCAGCTGGCAAATTATGTTTGTGGGTTAAGTTTGAATGATCTTCACTGAATGCAGCAAGACCAAAGACTACAGCATTACAGACTACACTTTACTCTGGTAGCGAACAAAGGGTATATTTTAAATGCAAACTGGTTATGCTGGTAAGTGGGCGGGAATGGGGGTTTTGGCAGTGGGTGGGTTGAGAAAAGGAAACTCTGATCATTCACTTTAGTATCCAGTCAACTGTTCTTTGGACGTGGTACCACTATGCATGCAATTTGAACAAACTGGATCCGAAGATGCTTCTGTGTGTGCGTGTGTGCATGCATGCATGTATGTGTGTGCGTGCCCGTGTGTGCGTGCCCGTGTGTGTGTGTGTGTGTGTGTGTGTGTGTGTGTGTGTGTGTGTGTGCGCAGGTGCTCCATTGAAAAAACTGTACACAGAAGAATACATTGTTATCATTAGAAAACCCAGAAATATATGGAACTGCATTCACAATATTCATCCAACATGATCCTTTGAGACAGATACGATCCCTTGAGACAGATATTTGTGCATGCACGACCAACTGGTACACAGACCTGGTGAAGCTTGAGTGACATGCGAATCGCAGGGGCCACAACTCTCCTCATCATTTCCATGTCAGCAAAGACCCACTCGTCACGGGGCGATGTGATGCGGAAATCTCCTTTGAAGAGAGCGTGCAGCCCATAGAGGAAGAAGTCCACGCTGCAAGGGAGGATCAAAACCGTTTTCAAGTGCATCTCAAACGCCACAACTGGCACAGCAGTTACTGTGTCAGTCTGAACCACTCTGTTAACACCGTGCCAGCACAAGAATGGCAAAGGCTCAACTCACCAACACTGAAAAATATAACTTCCATTATTCCTCCCTCCCCCCTCCAAAATTCTACCGAGACCTTGAAAATGTGTTAGCGCATAAAGCTTAATGGAGGTTACCATCATGCAGAGTTTCAAAGACCTTGCTTGAACAGCATCTGAGAAAACAACAACAACAACAACAACATTAATCAGATTAAAGTCAATTATTTGCCCCGGATACATGCGAGTTATATAGAAAGTGTTAAGTTGTGTACATATTTTAGGCCTGCTCTTATCCACATACATAACAAACAAATACACAAAGTTTGAACCTCAATCAGATCAGAACTTACCGAGAAAATACAACTTTTGGTTTGACAGTTCTGGCATCGCTGTGACCTTGAAATAAGGTCTGGCTGCACACCGGAAACGTGTCAGTTATTTCCATTAAACACAATGTGAAAGTCACAACACGCATTTTGGGCATGACCTTGTCCCATGCATATAACCACCGTACAAACTGGGCACTCCACTGGATCTGAACCTATGGAGAAAATACGACTTTCAGTTTGACAGTTTCAGCATTACTGTGGCCTTGAAATAAGGTCAAGGTTACTGAAACTGCTAAAGCCCAAAGGTGGTTACAACCACGCTCTTTTGAAAAGACATCACTTTGAGATGAGAAAACACAAATGTTAGCTGTTAGGATTTTTGAATCTCATATGGCAAGCTTGTTGGCTGAGCAGTTGGCCAGACTAGCACTGATCAATGGATAGGTACTAATATCTAAAACCATACAAGAGCAAAGGCCCAAACACCTCCTATACTAGTAAAGTGCACCTACACGAAGTGTTAGAAATTCCCATAATGCGTTAATAAATCAAAGCCATCAAAGAACACCTAATAATCAGTATGAACATAAAACATCTGGTCAACAGATGCTAATGTCTATAAAACCATACCAGACCAAGTACTCAAACATCTCCCATTCCAAAAAGAAACCATATTAGTAAAGTGCAATTACCAGAAGTGTTAGAAATTCTCACATTGTGTTAATAAATCAAAGACATCAAAGCACAACAGCAGTTAGTATTAATACAGACACTGACACAGATTTACATCATTATACCTATTGAAAGTTTTTATACACAGGCAAAAAAAATCTTAAAACTAATGCCACCTTTAAGTTTCTGCCGCAGGCTCCCTGTGACAGTGAAAGATTGTCAAGACATGTTTGTAGCACACAAAACTGTAACTGCATTTCCTCCCATAGCGCTGTGTCTAAACTGCGAGTCAGCTTTTTGTTTGTGATTTGGTGTTATGTTTTGTACAGGTGTCAAAGAATAGTTTGCGATTTGGCAAGTTATATTTTGCACTGGTGTCAAAGAATTGTTTGTGATTTGGTGAGTTATGTTTTGTACAGGTGTCAAAGAATAGTTTGCGATTTGGCGAGTTATATTTTGCACTGGTGTCAAAGAATTGTTTGTGATTTGTTATGTTTTGCACAGGTGTCAAAGAATTCTGAGTGCAGGGTTCATCATGAAGGGGACCCTGAGAGGTTCACAGGATGTAAAAATCAAAGAACCAACTTTCTCCAGTAGAACTAGCTAACTGACGTGCTCTATCCACACCTGAAATCAATAAATTGTACCAAACTTGGTGATAAAGAAAAACAAAACACAGAAAAAAACAACGAACAACAAAACTGATCCCATTTATTTGCTGATAGTTTTATGCATTTTGATGATTATTTTAACATTTGTATAGATAGGTATTTTTGTAGCTAGTCTCTTTAGTGCTACAGTTTGTCAACAGTCATGTTTCTGAGTGGATTACAGGGTGCGCAAGAAGACAGCTGTGTGTGTGTTAATGAGTGCACACAAAAAGCATAATTCTCCTTAAAGGACAAGTCCAAGGTTAGGGTTGATTTTTGACACAATTTCCGTTAAAGCTCACTGAGAACGATGATGAAGGTGAAACTGCGATCTGAGGGTTATAAATGCACGAAAAAAGGCAATTTCTGTTGTACCAAAAGCGTCGCCATGACGCCCAAATCACGTGACCATATGCCTACTACGTCACTCTGGGGAGTCGCTGCAAAATGGCCAACTCAAGCTCCAAAGACGAAACTGATATTTTGCCCGAGAGACCCACAAGGATACAGCCGTATAAGGCACGATTTTGAAAAAGTACCTGAACATCGTGTCAGCTTTGAAGCAAACTCCATGCGGTATTCAATGGGGTTTGCGAAATCGCACTCACTGAAGTGCCTGCTACACAAATGGGCGTGATGTGGCGCTGCAAGAAAGTATGCTCGTTTGAACTGTATAAATTTAATCCACTTTCACCTCACTGCAGGTCGATTGCGTGGGAGCTCGTGCATTGTTATACCTGGGGTCGTCTGCGAATTGTTACAGTTTGCAGCAACACGGTAGGCCAGCATAGTTAACGTTTTTGTTGACCACACGCATCCACAGTTTACTGAAGAATCTAAGATGGCAACCACACCGACTTCCCAGATTGATGTCACTTCCGGGAAAGTCACATGACTAATGGAGAACCTGAGACTGTAGTCTCGGCCAGCCTACAGAAAATTGATTAAAATAGCATTTTTATTTTTTTATTTTTTTATTTAATTAAATCTGAAACTAGTGACTCATTTGTCAATCATTTCGATGGTCATTTTGCATACTTAAAAACCTTGGACTTTTACTTTAAGAAACTGGCAGCTAGCAACAATGAAAGCATCTTATCGTGGTTGAAACAAAGCGTGATATAATCCCAAAAACATCGTACCCAGAAGAATTGTTGGAAGCAGCCCCCAGAGCTCGACGTCCCAAGAGACTGAGGGCAAAGCACAGGGACACCAACATGGAGGTCTTCTCACTGTCCACCATCTGCACAGGTAACAAACCATCCACTTCATTTTCACTACATGCACAGTAGTCACAGGTAACAAACCATCCACTTCACTTTCACTGCATGCACATTACAGTAATAGGCTGGAAAAGATACAGTCATCAGCTGGAAAAGACAGTTATCATTTCACTGTCCACCATCTGCACAGGTAAAAACCATCCACTTCACTTTCACTGCATGCACCTTACAGTAGTAGGCTGGAAAAGACAGTTATCATTTCATTGTCCACCACCTGCACAAACATCCATGAGCACACCTGCACACACACATGCACGCATGCATGCATACAGTAAATAGGACAGCTTGAAATGGTGAGATTTCAAAAAGATTTCAAAGATGTGTCTTTCATTGTCTAACTTTGCAAGGGAGACTGTTCCAGACTTCTGGTACTTTATCATGTCAGCAGTCCAACACAATACAAATTTCGTAACTATTTATTTTCATGTAGTAAGTAAAATGAAAAACAAAAAATGGGCAGGGTGGGGATGAAAACAGACAAATATTTTTTAACGCCCAATCCACCATAATGGTTTTGTTTTATCAGGGTGAACAGAAAAAGAAAAAAAAGAGAAAAAAGTGCAAATAAAGCTGAGTACCGCAATTCTCCCCCCAGCTTATGACAAGAACAACTCACTCTGTCCTGTCGAGAAGCACAGTACTGAATCCAGGGCAAGTACATGTTGCAGAACGACTGACGCGAGATGCCCGACAATCGGTGGTCATAGTCCTCATCCACGTGGCTGCTGAAGGTTGGGTCAAGGTCAACATAACTGTCCTCCGCTGTGGTGTCAAGGGCTTGTCGGACACTGGGATTATCAATCCACTGTTCCAGACGAGGCGACCGCACCGTGTAGTAAATGATGCTCTGTGTCGGAATGCATCACATTTAATTACCTTTCGTTCTCTTTAAAGTAAATCTGCCAGTACCAGGACAGACCCTGCCCCCAACACAAAAACAAAAGGCTGATACATATACAGCTGCCTCTACAAGCATTCTGTTATTCACATAAATTCTTGTTATTTGGCTTCTCTGGCACAGTGAAGACACTGAACTTCCAGATGGCTAATTTTTGTTTTTTCTCTCAATTTTTTTTATCATTTACCCTCATTTGTTGTTGGACTACCAGACTATAAACAAACATGTATTACACACACACATACAGTGAGCCCAAAGGAACAACATACCCTACAGATCAAAAAGGTAACGCACAATCACAAACAGGAATATTTCTGCAGCCATTAATATGCAGAGTAGGGTCTCAGCTGCACTGAGGAAGTCTTACACTGGAAATAAAAAATGTTTTCAAAATCTGAAGATTTTTTTCAAACTCATTTTTTTAAAGCTTTTTTTGTTGTTTGTTTTTTGTCAGCATTAATACAATCTTAAGATGTGACCATAGTATCCTTATGAATCCAGACTGCCCCAACCTTTTGCTGTGGGGGGCCTGAACTGCCCGTTGCTCTCACCTTGATGTAGTAGGTGATGAGTGCCTTCCTCAGCTCAAACACCTGCAGCATGGAGGCTGCAGAGTTGTCGGAGATGGAGTAACCCTCCAGCACGTACTTGGCCACTACCACCTCCCAGGCCAGCCAGCGCTGGTTGAATGCTGCGTTTAGTGACAGAAAGTGAGGCAAATGGCCTGGCTCACAGCAGCAAAAACCTGAAACAATTCAACAGCATATCATTATCAGCACAATGTGATTCTAACCAATGAGAAAGCTGTTGTTGTTTTTTAATGTATGAGCTCATCGCTTATAAGCTGAAGGCTCGTTGATGGGTGCAAGATGATTCATTGTATCTATATTTTGTCTCAAACAATTGTTTTGTTTAAACCAATAAGAAATCTTGACAGAGCCACAACCTGCAATGATGAGGCACAGTGAGGCACAAAGGACTTACAAAGGAGGCACAAAGGCTGTTATGGACATGAGGGTTTTTCAGCCTCCTTAGAGGAAGACAGAATGTCTGTTATTGAAGACACAAGGGTTGTTTCAGCCCCCTTAGAGGAAGACAGTATGTCAGTTTTCAAGGACAAGAAGGTTGTTTCAGCCTCCTTAGAGGAAGACAGAATGCCTGTTATTGAAGACACAAGGGTTGTTTCAGCCCCCTTAGAGGAAGACAGTATGTCAGTTTTCAAGGACAAGAAGGTTGTTTCAGCCTCCTTAGAGGAAGACAGAATGCCTGTTATTGAAGACACAAGGGTTGTTTCAGCCCCCTTAGAGGAAGACAGTATGTCAGTTTTCAAGGACAACAAGGCTGGTTCAGCCTCCTTAGAGGAAGACAGAATGTCAGTCATAATGGACATGAGGGCTGTGTTTCAGTCTCCGTAGATAAAGACAGTATGTCAGTTATCCCAGGCATGAGGGTTGTTTCAGTTTCTGAAGGTGAAGAAAACATGTCAGTTCTATGGGATACTTCAGCCTCCTTCGATGAAGAAAGCACGTCAGTTACAAAGCAAGCTTCAGTGTGGTTTTGGGGGAGCCTTTCTCTACCACAGGCCTGGACACACTTTCCAACACCAATTTTGTAATTGTTAACAACTGTTGTAGTGTCAGAGGTCTAACACTCTTTAAGTCAGCATGAAGTGACCAGGATTGCTGGTGACAGTGGACACACGCAAAGCACCGAGAAAAGCTGCAGAGCTGAAGCACAATTTTAGTGAACTCTGGGCCAGTCTCCAAGTTCCAGCAGATGAAACAAACCACCTCTACTGAAACACTTTTTTCCTTTTTTTAAAAACGCCTTTGCCCTCGGATACAGTCTTATAAACTGTGGCATGGTGGCCAAACAACCAGATTCAGTTCTGGAAAGAGACTGATACACCCAGCAGCTGCTTTGTGAAGGGAATAGTGTGTTTTTTCTGTCTCTTTTAGATAGATGAAAAAAAAAAAAAAAAAAAAGGTTAAAAAGAACATCAGTTTTAATTAGTGCAAAATATGCACAAATTTTCAGCAATTTCAGTCGAAAAACGTCTCAAGCAACAGACAGACAGATAATACCCGAACAATAATGGTAGATGACAAAGTGTCTACTTATCTTTCAGTTAGTGCTGGAGTTTGTTGAGGAATGCCAGCACTAAGTGAAAACAGACACTTTTCATTCGTGATCGTTTGTCAGTGTGTATCTGTTTGCTGCTTGAGAAAGGTGTTTCCACTGAAAAATGGGCTCATGTTTTGTGTTGTCTAATTAAAGCGTTCTTTTTAGCCTTTTGTGTGTTTTGATGTTGTTTCAGAAAGCTGGCAGTCCAACTTCATTTCAGATTTCTTCCTTTCTCTCTCATTTAGCTAGTCTATGCTTCACTTTAAAATGCCCTTCAAAGAACAGGGGCTGGTTGAGGTTGCGTGGGTCTTGGTTGTTGCACTGCCTCTGAGTGAAGTACACTGTACCTTCGTTGTCCTCGATGCCCTCTGTGATGGCCTCCACCTCCCGCTGCTGGCAGTAGGTACCTGAAACAGCGCACAGCCACGTCAGCACACTGCAGCCTCCTCCCATACCTTGCTTTGCACCTGGCCTCCAAGGCAACACCTTCATTCTCTCACAAGCCTTGGGCACAAGCCTTTGTCCAAATTCTCAAACACAGCTACATGACCACACCACCTCCCCCACCAACAAATTCTCAGCATAGCTATGTGGGGACTCCTCCCCTCCCCCCCCCCCCCCATCAGCACAGATACATGCGACTGGAGCCCCCCCCCCCTTCCTGCCAATTTTTCAGCATAGCTACATGGGACTCGATCCCCATCCACCCACCACCCTTCCCAATTTTCAGCATAGCAACATGGGACTGGATCTGTCCCCCCCCCCCCCCCTCCCCAATTTTAAGCATAGCTGCATGGGACTGGATCTGTTCCCCCCCACCCCACCCACCCTTCCCAATTTTCAGCATAGTTACATGGGACTGGACCCCCCCCCCCCCCCACCCCCCAAGTTTCAGCATAGCTACATGGGTCTGAATCTGCCCCCTTCCACCCACACCCCCTCCCAAATTTTCAGCATAGTTACGTGAACTGGATCTTCCCCCCCCCCCAATTTTTTTTTTCAGCATAGCTACATGGGGATCCAGTTTAAAAAATAAAAAATCTTAACATGGCTACTTGGGGCACTCTTAAACTTTCTTCTTCAGTCGGTTACACTACTGTTTTTCAGCAAAGTAAACAGCAGAAAGATACCAGATATCATTTTCCAGTGTCCTGACAACGACCATAGAACATGACATGATTACATTCGTCAACTGTATCAACACAGTGAGCACAGAGCAGTTACCACTGAAATATTAAAGGGTCTTTGCCAACTGTCAAGGGATAATACTTGCAACAAAGACAGTAATTCAATTATAATGACTACAACAACAAAATCAATGATAGAGAGAGAGAGAGAGAGAGAGAGAGAGAGAGAGAGAGAGAGAGAGAGAGAGAGAGAGAGAGAGAGAGAGAGAGAGACAGCGACAGAGAGACAGGGACAGATACAGAGAAATAGAGAGAGAGAGAGAGAATCAAATGAATCACGATACTGGCAACACACTAAAAGTGCACTACAAATGTAGCCCAATGCCATGATGAGCACAACAGAAAGAAATGTGTGCCATATGTCTACCTCGAAACTCCAGCCCCCGCAGCTGAAAGGTGACAAGGCCGTTGCCAATCTCAATGATATGGACAAGGGCGTTGAGGTAGTCGGAGGCCATGATGAAACAGTCGCCCTGAGTGTAGCCCCCCCATCGCCCCAACAGCAGGTCCCCACACAGCGAATGCTGCAGCGAGCGAGTCAGGTGCTCGTAAAATATCGAATTCAGGTTGTTGTCGTCAGCACCTGGACAGAGACCGTAAAGTTACACGCTGGAGAGAGAGAAACCACAAAATAGCACAGGAAATATGTCAAAAGAAAATGAAGAGACAGTTTTTTTTGTCTGTTAGTTGCCAATGCGAATTGCCTAGGGCTCATCTTGAGATGAGATGCTCGACAAGCATTCATCATTAAAATTATTACTATTAAAAGAAAAAAATCCATTCTAGCTCAGCTCTTTATTCCACCATTTTTTCTTCTTCATGTTTTTTAATATTTACACATTTTGTTGCCCTAGACCACAGCTGTAAACACGTGAATCACAAAGCTCAACATAAATATTTTCATGCCAGCAGAAACTCCAGTTTGAAATGAGGTGAAGGTCTCAAACACAATTTGTTCATCATGGTCTCCAAAACAGACAGAGCAACAGCTCTGGTATGACTGTACAGCCAAGATATGCTGTAAACCCTTTCCATGCGCTTAGGGCTTCATGTCATGTCCACAGGGTGGTGTCTCCTATCTGCTAGAAAGCTGTCATGGGATGTCCTTATCTACTAGAAAGCTGTCATGGGGCATCCCATCTGCTAGAAAGACATCATGGGACAGCCCAACTGCCAGAAAGACATCATGGGACAGCCCAACTGCCAGAAAGATGTCATGGGATGTCCCAGTCTGCTATAAAGCTGTCATGGGACATCCCACCTGCCAGAAAGACATCATGGGACAGCCCAACTGCCAGAAAGATGTCATGGGATGTCCCAGTCTGCTATAAAGCTGTCATGGGACATCCCACCTGCCAGAAAGACATCATGGGACAGCCCAACTGCCAGAAAGATGTCATGGGACATCCTGCTTGAACGCTGTGTCTTCAGAAGAGGTCACGTTTTTAAGAATTTACCTTTCTGGCCGACAACCTGTCTGAAAACTATTTTGGAAGGTACTGCATCAGCAGCACAGATTCTTTGGCAGGGAAAGGGACACAGTTTATTTGGCCAAGGCCCCGTTTCCTAGACTGCTTGCTGAGTTTGTCTTACCAGGGTTTCTCTCCAGCTGGGAAGCAAGGCGGGTATTGCTGTGGTCCACACGCTTTGTGCTGAAACACAGGACAGCGTATTAGTTAAACATAAAGGCCCTGACCAATCAATACCATTTCTTTTTTTTGCAGCCGATTTCAGTTATTAGTTCACGCCTAAACTAACCAGGCAAAAAACACCCCCCAAAAATCAACAAGCGGTCTTCAAAAAGGGGCAGGTTTTTGAGCAGGAGATTGTTTAGGGAATTAAAACGTATCTTCTTTCACAACAAATTTCTGTCAAGTTAAAAGTAATTTCAGAAGGAATTCAACTTTACTTCGAAATACAGACAAGATCAACTTCACGATGAGAAATCTGAAACAGGCAAAAAAAAAAAAAAACGAAAAAAAAAAAAAAGAGCAGAAAATCAGACAACATACAAACGCACTTCAACCCAGCAAAACAATGACAAAATCTAACTAAGCAAAACTGATGACTTACTTGTAATCTCTCTCCCAGAACTTTACGGGTCGGACGTAGGACGTGATAAATATGGCACTACCCAGGAACGGGTTGAGGGGGGTGGAAAACAGGGACGACACAGCAGCTTGGAGAAACAACATGGCAGAATCTGAATACAGTTAAGGAACAACTGAATGGACATCACTCTCAGAGATGAATCTGCTCTGTCAAGCAGCATTGGGTGTCTTGTCTTTGGGGGGATGGGTGGACTCTGTACATTGCTGCACACGGACTCGGCGCAGTGACTGTCAGCTCAAGGTGAGATAAGGGTAACTGTACACTGCCGCACACAGGACTCGGCACAGTGACTGTCAGCTCAAGGTGAGATAAGGGTAACTGTACACTGCCGCACACAGGACTCGGCACTGTGACTGTCAGCTCAAGGTGAGATAAGGGTAACTGTACACTGCCGCACACAGGACTCGGCACAGTGACTGTCAGCTCAAGGTGAGATAAGGGTAAATGTACATTGCCGCACACAGGACTCGGCACAGTGACTGTCAGCTCAAGGTGAGATAAGGGTAACTGTACATTGCCGCACACAGGGCTCGGCACAGTGACTGTCAGCTCAAGGTGAGATAAGGGTAACTGTACATTGCCGCACACAGGACTCGGCACAGTGACTGTCAGCTCAAGGTGAGATAAGGGTAACTGTACATTGCCGCACACAGGACTCAGCACAGTGACTGTCAGCTCAAGGTGAGATACGGGTAACTGTACATTGCCGCACACAGGACTCGGCACAGTGACTGTCAGCTCAAGGTGAGATAAGGGTAACTGTACATTGCCGCACACAGGGCTCAGCACAGTGACTGTCAGCTCAAGGTGAGATAAGGGTAACTGTACATTGCCGCACACAGGGCTCAGCACAGTGACTGTCAGCTCAAGGTGAGATAAGGGTAACTGTACATTGCCGCACACAGGACTCAGCACAGTGACTGTCAGCTCAAGGTGAGATAAGGGTAACTGTACATTGCCGCACACAGGACTCAGCACAGTGACTGTCAGCTCAAGGTGAGATACGGGTAACTGTACATTGCCGCACACAGGACTCAGCACAGTGACCGTCAGCTCAAGGTGAAATAAGGGTATGCTGGGATGAGACAGGAAAAACAGCAAAATAACACTGCAAAACGTTAGCTACAGAATAAAAGTTGTGCGAAGAAAAACTTTGTCCAGCATGTGGAGTAGCTTGCAAGGATACGTGGCACACTGAATGGCTGAGCAAAGGCATGGAAGGCTGAGCCCCACGTGATCTGCCAGGGCGCGATGTAGGTGATAATGAACTTCATCTTCAGCACGAGGTCACTGAACTGAAACCACACAAGTCGCACATGCATGCTTAAATCCTGGTCCACGTGCACACCCCACCATCAACACCCCTGTAAGCAATTCCCAATCAAGGCCACATCCACGCCCCACAGTCAACATCCAGGCGTGCTGTACAAGCTATTCCCACTAAGGCAAACTCAAAATATTCATCAATGTCCCACCATCCACATCACTGTAAGCAATTCCAACCCCATCAAAACCAAGGCTGACATATATGCCATTATCAAAATCTTTGGAAGCACTTTCCAAACAGTCAAAATCAAAATGTTCATTAATGTTCTGCCATCCGCATCCATGTAAGCATTTGTGCTCTGCCAAAATTCAAATCCTCATCACTGTCCCACTATTAACATCCCTGTAAGCAATTTCCATCCTGCCAAAATCAAAATCCTCATCAATGTCCCACCACCAACACCCTTGTACCTAATGCAAGCCATTCCAAACCAAGTCACACCAATGCCCTACCCTGTACGTTACCAACCATTCAAAGTCAAAACAACATCCATGGCCCTACCCTGTGCCTAACATAAGCCAGCCCCAACCAGGCTGAGTCAAGTCAATGCCTTACCATCAACACCCCTGAAACTATGTAAAAGCAAATCCCACCCAGGCCAACCCCATACCCCATCACTGTCCCTTGTACAACACATTCCTAAACATTTGGAGGCTGGGCCAACATTGATGCTCAGCTGTCAACAAGCATCCCAACACGAAATTACAAACCAGATCAAATTCCCAGTGGGAACCCTTTCCTTCCAAAGAACAAAAACAATGAAAACAAGATGATCTTGACGCAAAGCTTTCTTCGTTCTCCTGTACACTACACTATGCACCAACTCAGATACAAAACTGAGTGATCTAGTAGCTAAGCTTTCTTTCTTTCCTGTACACTGCACTATGCACTAACTCGTTTAAACTGGCATGCAGCAACAATCAAAGTTTGAAAAGGTCGGTCATTTAGTATCAAAACAATGTTGACCATTCAAGGGGAGGAACAGTTCTACGTCTCCTCTGCCCAGCTAAAGTATCATTTGCAATTCATTGAATTATATACTCACTTTGCACACGAGGATTGACATGAAGAAGTAATCAATGAGGAATGTTTCGGAGGCAGTACGGAAGTCGTACTTGAAGAAGAAGTAGGTGAACGTGATGATCATGTACTGCCTTGGGGTGTCTGACATGGCAAACCTCAGCATCTTCATGCCACACACCACCACCACCAGAGGGCCAACACTGAACACACACATAAAGCAGTTTAATGTGGCAGATATATATACATTTCGTGACTCACACACTCATATGCTGTCACACACACAACACATTCTCTCTCTCTCTCACACATATACACTCCCCCCCCCCCGTTTCTCTCTCTCTCTCACACATATACACTCTCTCTCACACACACATACACATTCACTCTTACACACACCATACACACTCTCTCTCACATGCTCTCTCTTTCTCACATAAATGCACATGCACTCTCTGACACTCGCTCTCTCACATACATACCCTCCCCCACCCCCACACACAGACACACACTCACAAATTTTTGAACTTGCAGACGATGTACGGTGCTGAGGTTGTGACAGCACACATGAACACCACTGGGTACATGACGTTACGCTCGATGAAGCGCAGTGCCAAGAACAGCTTCTCAAACACCATCACCCTGGCTGGTTCTGTTGGAGAATACAATTATCTGCATTATTTACAATGCTATATGATTTAGGCATCACCACAAAATATGCTAGGCTTTTGCAAGAGGACTGTTGAGTGAGAGATCACCAGTGCCCTTACAACAGTTCAAAATATTGGATTCAGTCAGGCAGCATTGTCCCAAAGGAGCACTAAACCTCAGAGGAGGGAGATCAGTCAGGCAGCATGGTCCCAAAGCAGCACTAAACCTCAGTGGAGGGAGATCAGTCAGGCAGCACAGTCCTGAAGGAGCACTAAACCTCAGTAGAAGGAGATCAGTCAGGCAGCACAGTCCTGAAGGAGCACTAAACCTCAGTGGAGGGAGATCAGACAGGCAGCACAGTCCTGAAGGAGCACTAAACCTCAGTGGAGGGAGATCAGTCAGGCAGCACAGTCCTGAAGGAGCACTAAACCTCAGTGGAGGGAGATCAGTCAGGCAGCACAGTCCTGAAGGAGCACTAAACCTCAGTGGAGGGAGATCAGTCAGGCAGCACAGTCCTGAAGGAGCACTAAACCTCAGTGGAGGGAGATCAGTCAGGCAGCACAGTCCTGAAGGAGCACTAAACCTCAGTGGAGGGAGATCAGTCAGACAGCAGTCCCGAAGGAGCACTAAACCTCTGTAGAGGGAGATCAGTCAGGCAGCACAGTCCTGAAGAAGCGCTAAAACTCAATGGAGGGAGATCACCTGGTGCCAACATGGATGTTATGGCAGCTATAGGATGTATTGTGGGTGTTTGTGGAAAAACTATTATTTGACATCAATGGAAATGTCCGATATGAAGAATTTCATGAACATCAGTGACATATTTCAAACATTAAAAAAGACAAGAAAACAAAACAAAAATGGCATTAAGCAACAACAACAACAACAAAACTAACACCACCAAAGATAATCTTAATGAGAAACCATACCTTGGAATACCCCCCCCCCCCCCCCATTTCCAGGATAATAAAGACAATAAAAAAATTCTTATCCATTGCCATGTGCGCACAGCCTACCTTTCACTTCAAAATAATCCCATTCCCGACTCTTCAGGATGGGATGAGAGAAGCAGAGCCAGGGAGTTTCTTTGCGCAGCTGTGGAATGATGTAATGGACGATGAAGCCCAGTGACGCCGTGAGCAGGTACAACACATCGCTGAGCACCGGCTGAAACATACATATATGCATATATATATATGTGTATACACAAGCATACGCACATGCACACACAGAGCAAATTTAGGTTCTTTAAAATCAAGTCAAATTCTGTGGGGATCAAATGCTACAAAACATTTCATCCGTTAGAAAGGATCAATGGCTTTTGCTAAAATATTTCACTGACAGACGCAATGGTTCGAAATAAAAAAATTAAACCTTGTCAAGCATATCAAAAGATGCCGCATCACTTTGCTGAAATAAACGTGACAGGAAGACACCCATCAGTACATTTTGTATGATAACATCTGTTGCTGAGAGTGTTTGAAATGGTGTGTATACATACAATTGGGGTGCATCCTTTTTTGAGAATGGACCTTTCATGGAGTTCATGCACCTTGCAATTACTTGTGGGCCAGATAGCAGCTACTGTAGGTGACTCAGGTGTTTTGTTGCTGTATCTCATGCTGTGTGTGTGATGTTTGCTGAGTGCTGTGAATTCCGCTTGTATGAACCTTGCACCTATTTGCATGCCAGATGAGAGCTACTGTTGGCAACTCAGATGCCTTGTTGTTTGTGTGATGTCCATGAATTCCATTTGTCTGTTGACTGTGTCTGACAGGAATTAGAAACCACAGTGCAGGGCTTACCTGCAGGCCAGGGCTGGTGAAGGCAGTGCTGACGTGAACAGCAAAGACAAAAATGGTGACAGCCACGCACACTATCAGGTCCGACTGCAACCGCTGGGACTGAAACACAACACAGCAGAACCTGCTGTCACACACTGACTTGTCCATCCCCGCAACCATCAATCTTTGTATCAAGAGGTGGTGGCATTTTGCCATACAACAAAATCTTCAGCACACATACACCACATGACTCACACAGCTTTAAGCTAGATATGTGAGAACAGAAATACAATAAATAACACAGACCTGGATCCATAATAAAATTACATACTTTTCTAGGCTACTATTGTGCTAAGCTAAGAACAGCAGTCCTTTCTACATGTGCATGCAAGCTGCCTC
Organism: Alviniconcha strummeri; assembly: GCA_963584105.1. Taxonomy (NCBI): domain Eukaryota; kingdom Metazoa; phylum Mollusca; class Gastropoda; family Provannidae; genus Alviniconcha; species Alviniconcha strummeri. Next base: position 20,130,691 of record OY757543.1, on the reverse strand, counting down.
CAGCAAGAACTACTGACAAAACACTTCACATAAACACACAACAGAACTGCTGGTGGACCCTATCACTGTATCAGCAATGCAGCCTAGCATTCTGTGACACAAGGGACACTACTCTACAGGCAATATTAGCTGGTAGCACTTGCCTACCTGACGAAGTTATACAAGTTTGCAAAACTAATTTTGTCTCGGCTAACTGTACTTACAGCAAACCAATTTTTCAAACGACACTGGCCCACCATCATCCACCGCCATACCAAGTTTGGTTACAAAAAATATCTTCTGGACAAAGCGGGACAGATGGACATGGTAATTCTAGAATATTTATCAAATTCAAATGAAGCTGAGAACAAGTGGAAAGCTGGCTGTAACATGAACAGAGCAATGGATGAAAGTTAGCTCCCCCCCCCCCTCCCTTATGCATTGCTGATATGAGTTTCAGCTGCAGGGACAAAATGAGGGTGTGCAGGAGGAGAGCGAATCGATGCAGAGAGAATGACAAAATCACAGACTGCCCCTTCAGAATGAGGAATCACACAGTGACAGAAAGAGGCATGACACTGACCACACAGGACTTGAGTTTCTCTGGCAGTGGGTCCACCAGCTCATCAGCGTTGGAAGCCTCTGGGTCCACTGGCTCCTGCTTGCATGCCAGGTCTTTGATCAGCATCCTGAAAACAACATGCAGCAAATCTGGTTTGAGTGGACAAGGAAGGGTGCTGCTCACTTCTCACCCACTGGCCACCTCCTGTAAGATTTTCATCACGGTCTCAGCCTCTGTGTAATATAAGGCATCACATTAATTCACATCTTACGCATATTTATGCAGTTCTTCATATCACATACGCATTTCTTTTAGATGGTGACACTTAATGCATACGTAAAATGGGAGGCGGGTGGTGGTGGTCAGGTCACTGCTTTGCACATTTTACATGGATGTGAAATTGACTGACCCATATGTCTTTTTTCTACACAGTTGCATATGAGGTGTGCAGTTTTTAAAAAACTAGCATGATCCCTGAACATGATGGGTACCGGTCACACTGAGGTATGGAATACCAAGCATGCAACAATTACAGGCACTGCCTTTCATAGTTTGTCTCATGATGTGTTTACTGGGATCTGACTATGCTATAAACAAAGCTGCACAGTACTGAGAAGCAGTTCATCTGTACCATGTTTGGGATAACAAATTTTGAACTGGTGTCCAACCACAGATTTACAGGTTTCCCTAGATCTGGTCTAGTTTACAAATGAACAGCACAATCCATCAGAACTGTGAGCAAAGAGAACAAAAAACAACACTCCCGGCATCCTCTCGTACATCCTGTGTGGGTAGTTGGACACTGTGGCTGTGCCAGCAGGCATGCATCATCATTCAGCCACACAGAATGGCAAACAAAATACACAGCGCTCACCCCCATGCTTACCATATAACTGAGGGATCACTGGCACTGCGACTGAGATGGTAGGCATGGGTGACCATCAAACCACACAGAATGCTGAACAAAACACACAGCGCTCACCCTCTTATGCTTACCATAGACTGAGGGATCGCTGGCACTGCGACAGAGATAGCAGGCAAGGGCGACCATCAAACCACGCAGAATGGTGAACAAATCGCACCCTCTCATGCTTACCATAGAACTGAAGGATCGCTGGCACTGCGACTGAGATGGTAGGCAAGAGCGACCATCAAACCACACAGAATGGAGAACAGTACGTTTTGTGCTGCCTCGTGACTCAGCTCCCCAACACAAGGATACTCATCCCCAATGTTCTGCAAATAAAATGATAAAAGAAATAATATGAAGTGCACAGCCCCCCTCCCCCAACAGACACTGATCAGACTGGAGGCATCCACTGAAAACATTACACTATCTACAACAGGGGCATGCTCACTGACACAGAAAAGAGAAATGAAAGGTTTCCCTTAAGTTACTACTGTTCAAGAACAGGTGTGTGTGTTTTTTAAGCTGTTTGCTCTTTTCTTTGTCATAAATGTTACATCTGCTTTACTCTTCAGGCCACAATCAGCAGCAGTTAAGATGTGGTTTCCCTTAGGTTACTACTGCTCAAGAACAGTTTTTTTTGTTTGTTTTTTAAAGCTGTTTGCTCTCTTCTTTGTCCTAAATATTACATCTACCTTACTCTTCAGGCCACTATCAGCGGCAGTTAAGCTGTCCATTGCTGGCATCTTACTGTCTCGGGCTAAAGCCAAATGTTTGTTGGGTTGAGTTCTGTGACTGTCAAGATTACTCTTAGCTACCATAATCTTCATAAACTCCATTACTGAAACCCCCAAGGCTGAAGTGCAGCAGCTGGAGTGGTGGCTAACACTACATTTGTATGTTTGACAGTATGTGCAGGTGTTGAATATATCCATTTTTATAGTGTGTGGTTCCATTAACTTGAATGCTCTGTGCACTGGGTGGGGGGAATAGCGAGAAAGCCATAAGAATGTGTACAGGTGGGGGCAAACAGTCGCACATGCTTTCTTCTCACCTAACGCTGGGTTACACTTAAAAACAACAGTAAACAATTGCCTCTTCATTATAGCAGTTAGTGTTTTCGACTCACCTCCAGTGCTCCATAGGCAAGGCCGTACAAAATAACCACAGAGAGAATACTGCGGCACACACTGTACGTTGAGGCAACCAAACCCGTCGAAGCTGCGAAAACACACAAACAGTTCACTCTCTTAGGAGCTGTGATAGCACAAAGGATGAGCTACTACTTCTTCTTTTTTTCTTCTCCCTACAAAAGCAAAAAATATGCACAGTGACTGCTATAAATTTAGACTTCAGTCTTTTTTCCCCTCCATATCTGCTACTGCATTCCAGAAGTAAACGTATGCAATTATTTTCAGGTCAACATGTGAAGTTAAGTCACAAGAAACTGAATGATTTCATGACACTGATTATTTTCTAACACTGAAATTCTTTTCTGCAATGAAATAAACCCAAACAGTAGGAATTTCAAAATTACCCAAAACAAATCTTTATCCCAAGTTCAGAACTGGCTAACACAGAATATCAAATAATGCAAAACACTCTTGGCCCCAGTGGTCCTGCAGTACAAGAGAACATAGTGCTAGGCTGTACATAATACACGTAAACCTGACTTGCTCACCATTGCCTCCAAAGACATGCATGTCGACTTGTTCAAAGATGTACATGATGAAGGTGTTGACCTGAGGTAGCAGACCCACCGTGAACAGCAGTGGAAAACACAAGATGAACACTGAAAGAAGAAGAGCATCTCATGCACTCTGTATACAGTGATGTTACAACTGTATTAATGGTCATCCTCTTTTAACTCCAAAGATCCAGTACTTCTGGTTAAGTAATAATGGTTTCACGGACCCTAGGTTCCAATGGGTGCCTTGGCTACAGATTGCTTTGCTTGCATGCTTATCAACCCATACAGTTTACCAGTATGAAATACCTTTTTTCCCCATTATTTTGGGGGATATGACCATACTGGAAAATGGATCCAGGAAAACATCATTTTCGTGAGATTTTGTTGTTGTGAACTGAGCAAAAAGACTGAAAAACTGTTGAATGAGCAGCCGACACACATCACTGCCAAATGCACACTGACTGGCCTAGTGCAATAGGCTAAGAAATCTTGTCAGAAGTGAGATTTGAAGTCACACATGTGCATTTTGCACAACATTGCTTCTTCCTCCCACTGCCACATATGCCAGTTGGAATTCAAAATGCTGCAGCCACCAGCGAAAAAACAAGACCCCGGCCTGCTTAAGGGAAATACAGGTTCACAAACACTGGACTAAGGTTTACTCCCAAAAAGGGTTGACAGCTATGTGCTTGGTGACACTGGCCACATCTGGGGCTTCAACAAAGCTCCTGTCAGCTTCAAATTATCTCCCTTACACAAGCAAGGCGGTGCTGACTTTGGCAATGGGCAGTACAACCGCCAAGCCAGCAAAGCTGTTCAGAGGATCTAACAAATTTACAAGATATTTATTCACTACTGACATTAAAATGTACACAGGAATTTGTCTTGGTGACTTTCCATTCATACAGTGCATTAACAATTTAGACAAAACATTACAATTAGCCATATAGAACAGCTACAGATTGATTTGTTTTTTAATTCCACAAGGCAACAATCTCATTCTTGCAATGTAAGCTACCACACACAAACACAGCCACTCACAGCTACACACACACACATGCATGCATGCATGCACATCCAAGCAAATACACACGGACACGCCATAACTTTTCTTTGCAAATTTTGCACAGGTGGGTAAAATGGTGGCTACTTTACACATGAGATGGCAGGGTGGAAAAGGAATGTTTCAGTGCTACAACCACACAGCTGGAGTCACATTACGCTGTGGTCCTACTGCCGAACTCCAAGTCTTGCAGAGGCCCAGGGTGGGTCTCCACTTACCCAGGAGAAAGTCTCTGGCAAAGACGAGTGATGACTGGATGGTGAATGGAAGTCCATAGAGGTAAATGGGCTCTGGCACTGCAGACTGGCTGGCATAGTGCAGCAGTAAGACCAGACCACAGCAAATGCAGAAGTAAAATGGACGGCTGAAGACTATCAGACGGTTGTAACCCTGAAATATTCAGCAACATGTTTATTTGCTAAGTAGAAGCCTTTAAACCAAAGACACTGTGTAACTTTTAGCCTTCCCACCCAATGTAACATACACATTGTATTTAAAATGAATGGTGTTTATTTCTTTCAAAGAGAGAGAGAGAGAGAGAGAGAGACTGCTGAACACAGCTGCCTTTAAAAACTCTTAATACCCAAAATAAAAAATAAAAACCAAACAATCTCCCCTGCCCCCCATCCAAAAACACCAAACCCTGAAGAAACAATGAACAGCTCTCTACTATGATCAAACACAAAGCTACTCAAATACAATATAAATACAAAATTTTATTATTCATAATACATGCATAAAATGAAAATTTGTCTTTTGGGTCACCCAAATCCCCCCCCCCCCCCCCCCCCCCAAACAATCTGACAATTCAACATAACAAATGTAAAGTCTACAAATAACATACAACAGAGTAAAACGCCATAAAACACTGCTTCTGAGATTGATTAAGTGCCCAGCCATTGCTCAAATTCCTACCACCCACTGCCTCTCCATTCACAAACAAAACAAGCCCACGCACCCACAAACACAGTCACACTCATTAAAAAATATCACATTGCCCACCTACACCCCAAAACACACACACAAACACATTCATGCACAGTTATCCATTATTTACTATTATCATTACTTACATGCATTGGGGAAGCTGCATCTGGCTGGACACTCTGTACAACACAAACAGATCATTATTCAAAACACATGGCCTCAGCCACAAACAAAATATTCATAGAAAATAAACAAACATTAACTCCCTCAAGAGTTACAGTTTGTCCAAATTCCATCAGCCAAGGACAAAGTCAAACTATTCGAAACTGCACGGATTTACTGATATGTTGTATTAACAATTATATACTCTGTGCAAAAGAGGATAATGCTTTCAACTTGTCCAGGAATTTATGGTAACCAAAGAAATGGAGAAAAAAAAAGGAAGAAGAAGAAGAGAAGTCTGAACTGAAGCAACATTGTAAATCAAACCTTTCTGGGCCATTTATCAGGTACAAGTTTAGAACTAGACACATTAACCAAAAGCTTTATTTTTCAATCTATTTTGAGTCACAAAATGATGCAAAGCAAATAACAACTTAAGTCCAGGTGATGCACGACATTCATCCCTATACACTTCCCTATAAACTACACGCTGGCTGGCTATGCAGTAAGCTGATTTTGCACACACACCCCCCCCAACCCCCACCCCCCCTGAAGATAGCTGAATCACAAATGGAACCCAACAGACTGCATCTATTTTCACAAGGACTTTTTTTTGCTGTGAGGCAACTTCAAATCCAGGCTTGCACCCACCTTGAGCAAGCAATACTGGCACCCAGCCATGATGAAGCAAAAGAAAAAAATCCACAAGTCGTGGTAGAAGTTGGATGTCAGCACCAAAGCCCCCAATGCTCCCACAGCCACAGCCATCAAAATGGCCACGCCTGATTCCAACAGTGACAAGTTCCTGCACAGCAGCATGGTACATGCATGATACTCTCGGTCATAGTCAAAGACATATCCACACACCAATATACCCAATGAGCTCACAGTGAAAGCTTTCTAAAGCAGTTTTATCTCTGTGTGTGTGCATGTCTTCATGCAGGAATGCATGTGTGTACACGTTGTCTGCTTGTGTCTGTATGTACCTGTGTCTGCATGTGCATGCATGTGTGCCTGTGTTAGTGCATGTACATGAGTGTGTGTGTGTGTGTGTGTGCGTGTATGTAGGGGGTTTGGGGCGTTTTTGTGTGTGTGTGCGTGTGAGTGCATGTGTGTGTAGTGAAGTGTAGTGTGGTGTTACTTTTCCAAAGCCAAGCAGTTGCTTCATTGGTATTTTGCTTGCAAGTGTTCAACCATTTCAACCAGAGATGCAACTTCTCACAGCATGTGTATTCACATCTTTATAACATCCCCACCCCACCCCCCCAAAATATCAAAAGAAAGAAAGAATGACATACTTGTCCAGCAGTGCCAACAGGGCCAGCCTGTCAAAGCGAATCTTGAAGAACTTGTCTTTGTTCCACCAGAACTTGTAGAAGTGTTTGGGTTTGTCTGTGTGGTGGGTGTTGGCGTGCGTGGTGTCGCTGTCCGTGGAGCCGTCGGACAGTCCCAAGGTGCGATTCCCCTCCAACAATGCCTGTCGCACACCAAGCAGCCAAACACCCTTAAGAGACAACACACAACTAAACGCTGCACGGCCAAGACGACATTTTGTTTGAAGTCAACGAAAAAAGCCAACCAACTGCCTCAAAACCATTCTTCCACCAATACGCACATGCCAATCAATCAGCCACCCACTGAAACCCACCCTTTTCACATAATCCAATCAACCAACCAACCAACAAAGCAAGCAAGCAAGTAAACTAACCAAGCATGTGAACCCTTGCTGGCTGTACCTGTACATAGGACTGCAGAATATTATGTGTCGCTCTGCGATCCAGTGGAAGGGTGAAGTGCTCTCTCTGGTAGCTGCTATGAGCTGTGCTGTCTCTGTGCTCCTCAGACTTGGGTGTCTCCACTATGTCCGTGGAATCGGAACCGCTCGAGCTGACAGACCACCTGCAGAGTCAAAGCAGATACAGTCAAACACATGAGCAACCACACAGGATCGGTATTAGTATCACAGCACGAGATGAGCGGCTGAGACAGCCTCAGAACAAAGAGGTTCAGTCAATGCTTGTACTCATTTTCTTGTTGATGACCTGTGCATGTTTAACTTTTAAGTTCTCACTGTTTGTATATCCCAGTTCAAAAATAAACTCTACAAAAATCAACACAAGAAATCCCAAACCATACCGCCCCCTCATTCCCCCCCAAAATCCACACCCACCACGACCACCATCAACACCCAAACTGCTTCCACTTTCCCTCCAAGAAGAAATGTGATAGTGGAACTTACTTGTCAGAGAGCGAATCAGTCCAGCCACTCCAGGGCTCAGGTTCCACAATGCCGGTTGCTACACCGGCACTGTTCTCACCAAAAGAGTAGGACATCCACACACCTGGCAGAACAACCATTAATAATATCACAATGACAATGAAAATCTTTCTTCATGTAGTTCTCTGTAAATGCCAAGAGGGTCAACAACCATTATCCCACAAAGGCGCACAACAGACCTCCACAGCAGTCAAAACGGTTAAACCTCAACGCAACATGACATACCAGCACTCTCATGTAACATACAGATGAAGCAAAAACACTCCTAGTCCTATACATCACATTTGAAAAGATTGTGAGTGCACACACACACACACACACACACACACACACACACACACACACACACACACACACATGTTAATAATCTTCATGACCAGATGTATCCTGATGATTGTGATGTCAAACCAGGAAGGAGATGTGAGAATGCTTGCAGGAGGAACTGTTGAATAATGAAAGTCAAGGAAAACAGAAGATAGGTTTTGAGCATAGAGCTGAGAGACTGCAAAGAGGGAATGTGTCTAAGTAGCAATTTGTTCCAGGTGGATGGACCTCAACATGAAAAAATAAAAAAATAAAACACCCAACAACACTGTTCATAAGATTCGTCCGACAAACTAAACACATTCATTTCTCAAAGACTGCCTGCAGTTTTCTCAAAGACTGCATGCAAGCAAAGGTGAGTTTGATCTCTATGATATTGATAGTTATGCTATAATGTCTAGACACAAGTATTTAAAAAAAAAGGAAAACAGTTTTAATCTAATGCTGAAATAAAAGAGAAGCAATGCAAGCGAAACAAAAAGTTAAATATAGAGAACCCAGAAAAGGAGACTGTTAAACCGCAAAGAGTAGGGAGCAAGTGTGAGGGCATGTCAAGTAGCATGTGTGAGGGCATTTAACTGTAAAGTAAATAACAACATAGCATTAGTGGCAAGACAAAACAAATAATAGTGTGGCAGAGTAGGGAGCGGGAAGGGGGGGAGGGAGGGGGGGAGAGCCTGTGGAAAAACCAGAGGAGGAGATGAAACACAAAAAGTGAATTTAAACTTGTACACTGTAAAATCAACAGATTGTTCTCAAAACCACCACAGCACAGGGACTGCCAATGTGAATGAAAGCAGGCATTTCACCAACAAACAAAAATCCTTCTCTGGTTTAGGCTGGGGGGGGGGGGGGGCGCAGGGGGCAGCACCACTTGAAATGTAACCCACATAAACAGAAATGGTTACTTTTCATTTACTGTCAGTTCCCCTGTAACATCTGTAACACCCACCCTACTCTATACGTGGTTACTTTTCATTTACTGTCACATCTGTAACACCTAAAAATTATTTTGCACAAATATCTGTGATTTTCTTTTTTCACTGTCTCCCTTACTGCATCTGTACATGCTCCCTCAGGGAAAAACAAACAGAAGGTCCCCCACAACCCCCCCATTAAGTTACATACACAGAATCCAAAAACCTGTTAAATGCCTTCACATGCTGAAGACGTTGCAGCACAACTGACTCACCTGACTCATCTTGAAACCAGTGTATGGCTCCATCAGTTGTGTCATCATGGGAAACAGCAAGATGCCCGCCTGTCCCAGCCACCATGTTGGACAAAACAGCAATTGGCGGCGAATCTTTTCTTCTTTTGGGTGGCCGCCTAGCTCGCTTACGCCTGGGGGAAAATGGAAAAGCACAGGTAAGACTCTACAATATATGATTTCTGTCAAGCCTACTACCTTTCACTGACTGATAAAGTGTCAACCAAAAGGCATCAGAAACCGGGAGGTTACAGACCTCTTAAGTCATCTAGAAAAACAAAACACAAAACAGTCCAACAACATGGACAGAAAAAGAGAGACAGACTGTCACATGAAATGACTTTTACCATAATGATGGTGGAAATACATGAAAACTGTATACACTAGAACCTTGTCAATTATGATGCTAGTACACTGGCATCTGGCTATAATTCTTCTGGTATTAATTTTAATAGTCTGCATTTTGGCCCAAACAGTCCAATGTGGAATCAGAGCGTAATTTTACTCAGGAACTCTGGACAAAATACAACTCATCAAACCACAAACAAAAGCTTGATCCACAGTTCAATTCACATGACATGTTAGCTTTGAAGAGGATTAACCCTTTCCCTGCCAAAGAATCCATGCTGCTGATGCAGTTCTTTTTAAGATAGTTGGTGCTTTGAGCCCGATCAAACACAGAGGGTTACATCAGGGTCAACAGTTCCTTCCAAAAAGAACTACGCAGACAGGTTAGGCTAACCAGAAATGTTAATTTTCTAGACCCCGTCCTCTTCTGAGCACCCATGAACAGCCAGACTTTGGGCAGGATGTCCTACAGCTTCTGGCAGATAGAAAAAAACACTTTCCCACGGATGTCATATGATGCCATACAGGAAAGGAAGCGGTTAATCCACACATGATCATTGGGAGACCAAGGCTTGCGGATTAACAAGCTTCCACTGTAGTATATATACACACACAGAGTACATACCCACAAAAACTCCACTCACCTCCCTTTCTTGGAGGTGGCAGCTTCGGGCTCAGCCTTGTCGCCGGGGCCGCCTGGAAGAAGGGCAGAGAACTCGGTTGGAATGGGAGCCTTGGACTCTTCCTCGGTTTCAAGCAGTGCCGGGGAGGTCCTAGCCCTCCCCGCAGACCTGCCGCTCCGCCCAGGACCCCGGTCTTCCGAGCAAGCTTTGGCTAGAAGGGGGAGGGCAGGGCAGCTAGTGACCAATGTGCTTCTGGGGGTCTGGGGGGTTACTTTACATACAGACAGGTGTTAACACTGTGTACAAGCTGAACAATGCCAGTGGGTAGCAAGAGCAAAGCAGCACAGAGGAAGAGAAGGAGGTGGGGCGGGTGGAGGGGTCATACAGAAACAGAATGAGAGACAGACAGAAGCACTGGGCACCAGACAATGAGCAAACCGAACCAGATCTGCAGTCAATGCTAGTGTTCTGTTTTTCAACAGATGTGACAAAAGTATGAAAAAACAAAAACTATTTTTATGTAACAAAGAACGTTCGATTTTGAACCAACCGTACAAACTTTTTTCAAATTCATTTATTTACTCTCTCTCACGAAAATTTAATAACATTATGCACACATGTTTTGTATTTGTTTGTGCACATATGTGTGTGTGAGTTTTCTTTTTTCTTCCCTGACTTTGTTACATGCATTCAATATATGTATATATGCTGTTACTGTATTGTAGTATACTGTATAAATTCAAATAATTATTGGTCACATTGTGTGTCTAAGGCTAACAATAATGTATAAAATAATGTACACTTGCTAGATCATTATCAGTCTGATGCCCATATGATTCATGATAGCAAAATAAGCTCAAATCCACAGCTCATTCAGGAAAGAGAAAGCAAGGGAAAGAGAGAGAAAAAGAGGAGAAGAGAGAGAAACGCAGACTAACAAAAACAGAAGTTAGCACAAGCTAATCAATTCTTCTTCAAGTAACGTTTAAAAGAGAAAGTAATTACTTTTACAAAAAAAAAGAGAGGCGATACTGAATGCTGAAAAGAAAGCTTTTTGCTTTTGCACCACTGAGTTGACAAAGAGTGGCTATTTTCCAAATAAACTGGCAAACATCCTCTTTCTCCTTTTAAATACAACTCTACTTCTGTTCTACAAATATAGCAAATAAATGAAAAGCACAATATGTAGAGGTCCAAACGTAAAACAATACAAACTAACTATATGAGTAGCTGAATTAAAAGAACACGTTACAAAAAAAAAAAATTTTTTAATTATCCTGGATATGTCATGTCATATTTTGAATGAAAAATAAGATACAGTTTAAAAAAAGCAAAAAGCAAGGAAACCCATCTGATTATACTGGTAATTCAAATTTGCACATGCACAGTCTAAGAGTTGAATCATTTTGTTATTTTCCGTTTCTTCTGTTTATTTTCCTTGATTACTACCTCAATTGTTTTTGAAGAAATCACTTCACTTACCACTTCACAATCAAAATAAGTAGAAATGTTCTTTTCTGGTTGATGATCATCAAGCATACATTGCCATCAAGTATGATCAACACTTTGAAGCTCAGCAAGTTAACATTATGCAACCTTCACAATCCCTGTGCATATCCAAATCACCATCATTACTACACGAACACACGCTCAAAAAAAAAGAAGAAAAAAAGACAGATCGCAACAGCACCCTTAAGTTAAGAACAAATGTACATGAGCACAGTAGCAAAATGATGTTGGTAACAGCAGCATTAACTTCAGAATGTATATATGAACACAGAAGCAAAATCACAATGGTAACAGCAGCATTAACTCAAAGAAGAAAAGTACATGAGCACAGAAGCAAAATCATGATGGTAACACTTACAGCAGCATTAACTTAAGAACAAAAATAAGTGAGCCCAGAAGCCAGCGACAGTAGTTTGGAAACACAACACCAAGCCTGACTTTCAAAGACAGTGTGGGCAATATCTCAGGGAGGTGTAGTTACTTTATAAAAAAAACTAAAGGTGTTCAACTCAATCAGAAGCAAACCAGTGCTTGGTGCAGAGCTGTAGCACATGCGCAGTGAATTAAACGTACACCTCCAGATACAGCACCTGTCCTCCCCCCAACTTCTTCCCCCTCCCCCTACTGCCCCCCTTCCCCCTCTGAAACTGCAGTGCCCCACAAGAAGGGCTGCCATGGATTTGGGTCTACTCCTAATCAGATACATCTAACAACAAAGTGATAATACACATACATGCATTTGCAACACAGGAATAATAGCTAATCTCCAACACAAGCACTCCCGTTCTAGATTTTTGGATAGCATTTCTGCAGTTTCTTTCATCACACCAGATGTGTTATGTGATAATAAATGTATACCCTATGACTGAGAGTTGGGGGTATGGTGGCATGGTGGCAGGCTTTGTCTGCGAGAAGGGGTGAATCCAAATGATGCACAGAGGACCTGACACGTTCCGCTTCAGCTGCTTCTTCAAGTCTCGCAGTCAGCAGCGCAGGACAATGGGAAAGATGTCTGGCTTCTACACATCAAGCCCTCTCTACACCCTACAAATGCACCCATTCAGCACCACTTAAATAACTTTTCACTGTGCTCAGGAACAGTAAGTAAGTAAGCAACTTGCTTATGCCCAGTCAACCAGGACAGTGACAGCAGGGCGAATCAAGAACAGTAGACAGCAATCCTCACATCACATTACACTGAGATCGGTAAAACTGTGGGGCCCATGCCGGAGATGTGAGATCCTTTTTGTCCCAGTTTTATTCAACCCTGTTCCCAGCATGGCACCAATCCACTTGCTGCCATCACTAAAGGTGAAAATGGATATCACAGTTTTACTCTCACAACAGTCACACACACACACACACACACAATGCAGTGTTACAATATGACAGTTGCTGCAATGGCAAGTCCTGTGAGTGAGATTAGGATCCTTAAAGGGAAAAGAACCAAAGGCGCAAGCTGGCCTGGAACGCACAAACTGTGCAAAATATTTGTGACCGCACGCTTCATTTGACTGTTCTATTGCTATCCATACAAAAGAAGTGCATTTCTGCTTCACACAGTGGAGCTCCTCAGGGCACAGCCAAGCTGGTTAACTTTTCACCAATGAAGAGCAGAAAAAGGTCAGCCCATGACATATTTGCTACTTTGGCCACACAAGTTGACTTGTTTACAACATCACTACTGCAGACTGCTGGGCACAAAATGGCAGCACTCATGGTTGTGTTTTCAGCTTTTAAGTGTTGAATATAAAAAAACACAGGATGAGAAACCACGTGAAAAACTGCTCCTGTGTGAATCTTTTAATTTCAATATTTTGATTTCTTTCATTGCTGTTAATTGGGCCCCTGATGCTTCTTTGGTTCACTTCCCCTGATCACATCAACAATCATGCTGTCACAGGACTCTGAGCAACGTGGTGGGACAACTTACTTTCTGCAGACTTGTCCCTGTGAGACTCATCGTAGCCTGCTGCCTGGCTCTCTGCAATAACAGCCACATGCAACCAGAGGAAATCATTGTAAGTGTGATATTGCAGATGAATACAGTTCTGTATGTCAACACCCACAGCAAGACTATGGGGAAAAGCCAGTGTTAAAATGTTTGCCAAATCTACACAGGTTTGCCATAGCTAGCAGGATAGCTAGTAGGAAAAAAATACCGATCAGTCCATGCAGACTCAATAGTTTTTCATGGTTTTATGACATGACTTTAAAGATCATGCTGAATTCTAATTCTGTTTAATAGCATCCATCCCCCCCTCCCACCTCCTACACACATCCCCCCCCCCCTCCCCACACATACATACACATGCGCACATGCATGCATGCATGCACACACACCACTTACTTTTTAATCTGACCAATTTGGACAGCTGCTTGATTTCTTCTGTGTATTCATCTGGGTCACAGAGGATTTCGATTATCTTACGACGGATTTCCTCTGGATCTGAAAGGTCTGTGGACCCTGGACTGGTAGACAGAACTTCTGAAAAACAAAGTGGATGTCAAATACTACTGAACTGGATGGGAAACTATCACAGAATTTTGTCACGACTTATTCAAGGAATGACAATTTAACAAAATGTTAGTTCGAGAACAGAATGAGATTGGTATGGGCGAACCATGGTGTTGGGTTACCCAACATGATTACATATATCCACAAAAGAAAAGAAGTTCATATATTAGATTTAAATGTCTTGTCAACTGCATAGGGTCATCTCTACTACTCTAGTGGGGAAAAAAAAAAAAAACTATGTGGCATGTCACACTCTTGTTTAACTTAAAAGTTGCACAATGGCTTAAAGAGGCACAGGCTATTCGGTTTAAATAAAGTTTATTTACATTCATGAAAATATGGACAATCAAAATCGTTGTATGAGCATTAAACAAGCTAGGTTTATAGTAAATGCTCACAAACATAATTTACTATTTGTTCCATAGAGCCAAGTTTGTCCAAAAATCTGTGGCGATTTAAAGTAAATTCATCAAGAATGAGCCCACAATCCAGTGATAAGCCCATCAAAAACTTCTCCATCAAATGTGCTATCACTAAAAAAGCATGGCTCACTTCCAAAGCATCAGCTCTGAACAGTGGGTCAGCTGTAAGAGGTCCTGTTGTGTAAGATGACTGTGTTTTGAAAACTTTGTAGCAGTACACAATTTTTTTAAATACACAAATTCTGTCAAGTCAAATGATGACCAGGGAATCTGAGTGTGTAAAGAAACTGAACTCACTGTTCTAAAACTGCCAGTTTTCAAAGGATTATGATCCCCCCCATCAATGTTCTACAACTGGCAGTTTTCAAAGGATTATGATCCCCATCAATGTTCTACAACTACCAGTTTTCAAAGGATTATGATCCCCCCATCAATGTTCTACAACTGGCAGTTTGTAAAGGATTATGATCCCCCCATCAATGTTCTACAACTGCCAGTTTTCAAAGGATTATGATCCCCCTCAATGTTCTACAACTGCCAGTTTTCAAAGGATTATGCCCCCCCCCCCCCCCTCAATGTTCTACAACTGCCAGTTTTCAAAGGATTATGATCCCCCCCTCCATGTTCTACAACTGCCAGTTTTCAAAAGATTATGATCCCCCCCCCCCCCCCCCCCCCATGTTCTACAACTGCCAGTTTTCAAAGGATTATGATCCCCCCAATCAATGTTCTACAACCGCCAGTTTTCAAACGATTATGATCCCCCCCCCCCCCCCCATATCAATGTTCTACAACTGCCAGTTTTCAAAAGATTATGATCCCCCCCCCCCCCCCCCCATCAATGTTCTACAACTGCCAGTTTTTGAAAGGATTATGATCCCCCCCCATCAATGTTCTACAACTGCCAGTTCTCAAAAGATGATGACCCCCCCCTCCCCCCACTGTTCTGCAATTGGCCAGTATTCAAAGGATTGTGACACCACGCCCCACCCACCACTGTTTTACAATTGGCCAGTTTTTAAAGGATTATGACATGCACCCCCCCCCGCCCCCCCGTACTCAATTCACTGTTCTACAGCTGACATTTTTTGAAGGATTACCCCCCACCCACCCCCAGATTACTCATCTCATTGTTCTACAACTGCCAGTTTTCAAAGGATTATCGTACACACACCCTGCACATTACTCATGTCGCTGTGAAACAGTTGCCAGTTTTCAAAAAATGATCCCCCCCAATTTCACTGGTCAATAACTGCCAGTTTTAAAAGGATTACCCTCCCCCCCCCCAAACTCTATTTCAATGTTCTACAACTGCCAGTCTTAAAATGAATACCCCCCCCCCCCCCAATTACACATCTCACTGTTCTACAACTGGCAGTTTTTAAAGGAGCATCACGCACGCACACACACACACTCTCCACATCACTGACCAGACTGACCCCTGTTCCTCCCAGAAGGCATTGGGCCAACAGCAGCGGAAGAAGACGAAGCAGCAGCAGGACCATGCTCAGCTCTAGACGATGCAGCCGGCTGCTTGTAGCGCTTGGGAATTGCACCCTTGCTGCGCATCAGCTCCAACTCGTCTGCGGAGGGGCTGGAGGGAGTTGTGGTGCACTCGAGCCCAACCAGGGGCTGGTAGTTGTTGATGGGTGGCTGCTCCATTGGGGAGCTCAAATCATATGAGCTCTCCCCTTCATTGGTGACGGTACTTGTGGAGTCTGTCATGTCTGCAATGGGGAAGACAATGTTCACAGAGACTGTTCATAATCGAGTTACTTCCCCAAGCACAAAGCATGGCAACAATTCACACTATTCCTTGAAAAATGGTGACTGCTGTATTTAACAAATCACTAGCTTGATTTTTTCATTAAGACACCCACCCAAAGAATATCTTGTCCAGTCCTGAGGTGACAAGGTCTGCTGATCAAGATAATGAACAAGAACGATGCCCTAGAAATTCACCTGTTTTTGTTCAGTGGGTATAGTAAAAGTTTATTTATCAATGCAACTGGACACAAACAACAAAGGCTGAGTCCTTCTTTACTTTGCACCTGCATCAACGGTAACATTAGTTTCTAAGACTAATGAGATTTCTGCGACTAATGAGATTTGATGCAAACCATCAATGGGAGAAAACAAAAATATGTGCCTACCTGAGTTGACAGAATCACTGTCAGTGTGGAACAAGTGGTGAATGCCTCCTGCACTGTTTTCCAGTTGCTGCCGATGACGCCTGTCCCTCATCAAAACATCACTGCTAACCCCCACCCCTCCCACAGCCCCGTCCCCTCCCCTGTCTGAATCCTGCTGACCCAAAGTCCTCAAAGTCCTTTGGAAGAGAGGCTCTCTGGGTGGAACAGGATCGTCCCTGTGAGCCGCAGGTGAGTCCTGTCCTTTCTCCACCAGAGTGGATCCGGAGTCTGTTGTCCTGCCACTGCCGGGGCGGGAAAGCTCCAGATTGCAGGCCCCTGTGATCCACGGAATCACCACAGGCACTTCTCCTGAGCTAAGCTCAGACATGTCACTGCTGCTGGAGTGCCGGTGGTGGTGCTGGTGGTGCTGGTGTGGCTGCTGCTGCTGCTGTTGCTCTGTCTCCTTAAAGGGCAGAGCCGACAGTGAAAGAGACCGCAGGATTTGCAGCCGCTCTGACCTTGTGGGCATGGGGGAGTCTTTCCGAAGCTTGGAGGGAGTGCTGGCCTCAGCTGGCTTCACCTCTGAAGTCCTGCGCTTGTTTTTGATCCTGAAGCCACCCTCTCGGTGGATCTTGCGCCTGGTCCTAGGGTGGCCCATCTGATGGTCTCTAGAAGCAGACACTATGAGGCTGTCGCTGTTTGGGCGATGAACATTGCCCGATTCCACCATGAACCTTATGACACGCAAACTACATATATTAGTAACTGACTCATACCTGTATTCAAAGCAAAGATGCACATAAACGTGTACAGACAAACAAATCTAAATGAAATTCAGATCACTGTCACTAGTTGGGCAATGACCATTGCCTGATTCCACCATAAACCTTATGACATGCAAACTATATCGATTAGTCACTGACTCGTACTTGTATTCAAGGCAAACAGATGTAAATATATGCAGTCAAACAAATCTAAGCGAAATTCAAGTCACAGACATGCAAAAATTCCTAACTACAAGTCACAACTGACTAATGCAGCAAAGAACCTGCTCACCTATTGGGGTGGAAGGGTTTGAACCTCTGTGGCATGGACATATGGAACGGCTGCCTCGGATAGAATGTGCTGAGCATGGGGGAACTACTTGTCTCTAAGGCGCTCATTGCCCGACGCACAGCTTTGCGCTCCCGTCGAGCATGGAGTCGTGGAATGTGGTCTGGTGAGAGATCAGAATCACTTTCCTCCTTGAAAGCTTTGGCCTGTTCACCGGTGCTTGTAGTGGTGTGATGTGGTAAGAGCTCAATGTCTGCCCGAGTGGTGATTGTCAATGGAATGTCTTGGCCTTGCGACCAAGTCAGGTAGTTCCCGTTGTCTGCAGAGAGTGAAAGAAACAAGCCATACATGTAAAGGTCGTTTACACAGCATCTGCTGAGAACCGTTTCTCAGTCTATCAATACATGCATGCACGCAGACGCATGCACACACATACACATGCACACGCATGCAGGCATGCGCTCACACACACACACACACAGTCTACTGGTGTCATCTGCAATCTAATCTGTAATTACAACAGATAAATGTGACTGAATTCACTCCTAGCATGAGAGAGAGAGGGGACAGAAGAAAAGGAGAGAGAGAGAGAGAGAGAGAGAGAGAGAGAGAGAGAGAGAGAGAGAGAGAGAGAGAGAGAGAGAGATTAACAACCTGATAAAAATAATCACATAAACACTTGTTCAGAGAACACTGATACTGTGATAGGGGTGGGGACTCATATGGCATGAAGAATGTGTCACCTAAACTGTTCAAACAAAACCAATAAAGCTTTCACTTTAGTACAGCTTTTCTCCTGGACTCAAACTGAGTAGCCCTTCAATCAGCCATATATGACAAATGCTAAAATGAGATGGCTAGCTGTCACAAGGGCATTTCCTGCTTCCCTGTTAGCAGAGCTGATAGATTTGACTGGGCTTCACCTCAATGTCTTCACAGACATCCTGTGCAGAGGAATTTAGACTTGTGCATGGTGTGTATATATATAAATATATGTTGCTGCTGTTGCACAGTTCAGTCATCTTTAAATCTCACTGATCACATGGCTTGCATGATATTGTAATATTAAACGATGTAGCACACAAAAACAGAATAACGATTGTTTGTTTTAATCATTTTTGTTATTGTTACAGACTTTTGTGTCCTTTCAAATCTCCCCCCACCCTCCTCCCATCCCAAACTGATCTGGATAGTGCATACAGCTAACCACATATTGCCCTGTACCCTATTGTATTACAGTATACACAGCATTGTAGTTTGTACTTGAAACTAACCACATCACTGTTTCTGTGACGATCCATGACACAAGCATTGTAGTTTGTACTTGAAACTAACCACATCACTGTTTCTGTGACGATCCATGACACACGTCTCACCAGTACAAACAGCACTATCTACCGGATTCTAGCCAGGATGTATGGAGGACAGGGTAGGGGTGGGGGAGAGGGGTAGCATTAAGTAAGAGAGGTTAGTGACTGCCCCTTCAAACAAAACACTCATAACATTAAATGAGGTTTACCATTCAAACTACTGTCAGGGCTGCAGTGCACTAGCCGATTTCCTGAAGCGTCAAACACAATTTCTCCATCCTCTATCTCAGCTAAAGGGGCTAAACCTGCAACAACACCAATTGTTAAGCGTTTAGAGGAGCAAGAATGCCTCCTATTTTTCACGAAGAGAAAGAGTTGTAGAACCACTGGGTTTTTGTCTGTTCTGTTCTGCTGTGATTTTTCTTTCTTTTCTTCATATTGCAAGCTCACTTAAAGATAGTAAAAGGCTAAAGCGAAGAACAGCTATTGTAATAACTGACAAATACGAAATGTTACTAGAAAAACAGTCACTGACTGCTCTTACATGATGCTTCAAGAGTCCAAAGAAACTGGAGCCAGTTCTTTTGTGGTGATCTGTTCAACTACTGAAGAACTCCCCTTCCATCAGTATCTGTCAGCCGTGCTATCATGAGAAGGCACTTTCTACTTTGTTACATTTTCTCTGATTCAAGAGGCTACTTGCCTGAAATAGCAGTCTCATGAGGTCCTGTAGTCACTTGAGGACACAAATTTAGTAACTCTGGTGAAACACACCAATGAAGGACAAAGAGTGTGCTTCTTTCAACCAACGACATCAGCTATCTGCATACTGCAGACCCCTCCCGACCCCCCCTCCCACTCCTGCCACCCTGGCCTTTGAAATATGGCTTACTGTTCAAGGCAAACAGCACGTATCAAGCATTATTTACCTTAAATGCAAAGCCAACACATTTCAAGCATGGGATAACTTGACCTCGGTTTGGTGCCTCATTGTGAATGTAAAAGAATGTTGCTTGACAATAACATTAACAAAGACTGAAACAAAACTTGACACAGAATGGGTGGTCAAAGCACACTGCATCTTCGAAGGGTCATTCACATGACTGTAACATTTCTGGATCTAACTAGTCAGCTAAACAACACACATACACATACACACACTTGCATTACAGACAAATGGAGTGCACATCCACTGATGACCCCCAACATGGAACAGACATTTTGGTCCCAAAATACATGACTGACTCCACAAACAAGCACACTGGTGAATCACAAGCCCTAACAGGTCTCAGAAGCGGGTTGGTATGCTGATTTTTTTGTCTGACATGCAGGACCCTGTTACCTGAAAAACTGAAAAGCAGGCGTTTTTGGCTCCCCCACTGTCTTAGAAGCCCCACTGCAAAGAGCTGTACATTTTTACTGCAGACTTGGGGACAAGAGAACACTACGCAAGATCCCTCTGTGACTGCCCGTCCTAAGTTCAACATAGCTTTATGGCTTATGTGCGTAATATAAATATACATGTACACAAAACCTTTCCTCGAATTCTCTGTTCCCTTGAATTCAACAGTTTCTCCTGCAGTCTCTTTTGTATACTATGGTTGTTAATCCCCCTCCTACTCATCACCTCAAATCACCCCTCACCCACAAGGTGTGTGTGTGCGTGTTTTGCAGATATTTTTTAAAATATATTTTGCAATTGCTCTGAACTTGATCTGACATGTGAACAGCTTTAGATAGACAAACAGATAACGCTGGTGATCCAGATTTTCATATCCTTTAATGATGTTTCAATTAGTTGTTAATCACTTAGCCTGAAAAGTACATTCTAGACTTATTTTGGTCAGTGTGCATGTACGTTTCAGTAAAGAACAAAAACAAATAAAGATGCACATCTGAGTGTATGCTGGCATGCACTGCATTAATAAACAAAGCCAATACAACCTGCCTTCATGCTGGGTTTTGTCCCAGAGTCTGAAGTGCCAAAGCAACATTCTACTACAGTCAGCAGTGACCTACACAAAGTACCAAGCAGAATATTTGGCACCAAATGCCCTTTTCATTGATCAAGCTTCTCAAGTTCTTATCACATTTTACTAGTAGTATAGTTTTGTACACCTGATGAGATAAAATAAAATGAGTAGAGCAGACAAAATAAAATGGCAATGACCACCAACTTTTTGTTGTTGCTTGTTTGTAGAATTAGTCCAGAATATAGCGCAACTGACTGGCATCATTATTTTCAATGTCATGACAAATATATGCATGCACATGATCTTGAGAGGTTCTACCTTTTGAAGCCCCTGAGACTGTGAGCATTCCTTCCGTTTCTCCATGGCCCTTGCCCTCACCAATAACGTCCAGTTTGTCCTCTGCTGAGTGGTCACCAGTGCCAGACAGTGTGGTCATTTCGTAGCACTCACCTTTCTCGCTCCTGCATTTTAACAACACAAACATGCACACTGATTTAGAGTGAGAACAAATCAGCAAGAAAAACAAACTTTGCCAGTGCATGTGAAACAAAGTGAGATGCTAGAAAACTGAGCTAGTGCAAAGTACAATGGAACTGAAAAATGACCTGAGACAGTAGCAGGATTTGTAGTGAAGCTGACCATGGACAGTGTGTTGTTGAGGAGATCACAGGCTTTCAACAAGAATCAGAGATAGGGACTGTGGTATTGTCAAGCTGAAGAGTGTTGACAGAAATGGAAGGACAGTTTTTGTCTTGTTCTGATGAGCATTGCTTCTGTCTTTTCACCATTCAGCTGAAGTTGTTTTGTGTCATCCAGTTTTGATGTCTGAGTAACATCCCCCAACTACCCCCTCACCTCCCCCAGTTTTGAAAAGTATTCCAAACTTATTTTAAGGCCACATTAAAAAAGAGAGAAGACATTTCACATTTTTATTTAGAGAGTAATGCAGAAATATGATCAGCTTGATGACATCCCCCACAAATGGCAGATGCAACCACACAAAAGCTGGGACCTGTTTTCCGGAGTTTTTCCAGCTGCCTCCACAGACTCTGGACTCTCTGACTTGGAGTCCTCCTCCACCAGTTCTCCTGTGTTGAAGACATGGTGAAGCTTAAAGTTGAAGAGTTTGATGAAGGTGAACATGACACCAACAGCTCCACAATACAGACCCCATACCAGCACACTTGGTTCTAAAGTCTGCAACAAAAATGTATAGGGTGTTATTCTTGCTAGTGTCAACTGCTGATCCTCATCCAATTTTCCACATAACACAAACAGCCTCACAACAGACATCCCATACCAGCACACTTGGTTCCAAAATCTGCAACAAAAATAATGACTCTAATACTGTTCTGTGCAAAGCTGGAAT
Organism: Alviniconcha strummeri; assembly: GCA_963584105.1. Classification (NCBI taxonomy): domain Eukaryota; kingdom Metazoa; phylum Mollusca; class Gastropoda; family Provannidae; genus Alviniconcha; species Alviniconcha strummeri. The sequence continues at coordinate 20,108,332 of OY757543.1, read as the reverse complement.
TTGCTCAATTCTTGACTTGAGCAGCTCAAACAGTCAAAGTGGGAATTGCTAAAATAAGCACCAATTCTGGAACTGCCTGCTCAGTTCTGGAATTGTGTCCAGCGCAAAGTTGGAATTAGGTTTACATGTAGTTGGAATAGCAATTATCATGTTCAGATATTGTCACTTGTGTGACCAGGTCTGTGGTGTATTTTACAAAAATTCCTGTTACTGAGACGGGTTTTTTTGTTGGGGGGGAGGGGGGGGAGAGAGGTGTGGGGGGAGGAGGGGCAGTTTTGCATCATTTTGCTTTGTTTTTTCTAATTTTAAATGCAGTTGGGAAAAAACTGTTGTCATGCTTTTGCCGACATTGTGACAGGTCCAGATAACTCAGCTCTTTCTTTTTTGATGAATGACCCATCCTATCCCATAATGCTGACACTGACACTGTCGGCGACTGAACTTGTTCTAACATAATCATTATAAAGGACAGTTTTTGTTTGATTTTGTGTAGCCATATGCAGTTTGCCAAGACAAAGTATGGTACCCTTTCACTTGCTCAATGCCAGCTTGCTTTGTAACTTAATAGTTTTAATGCAAAGTGGTCCACAATGGAGAGGAAAAACAACTTCATGCACATAAAAAGAGGGAGCCATGACAGTAACAACTAACATGGTATAATGATTCTGATTTTAGGAGTTCCCAGCATTTTGCTCATTTCCAGAATTGAGCAGCTCAGTGTGAGAATTCCTGAATTAAGTGGCAATCCAAAATTGACCGATTCAGTGACACCTTAGAAGTGTTACCAATACCATGTTTCCTTTCAGACAAACAACTGGCTTTGCCAGCCAGTTCAACACCTTCTTCCTTCATCGTCAAATTTGATCTCACATTTACACTACTACTACTGTTCTATCTCTCTGCCCTGGCCATTCTCAGAACTGTCACTTGAATGGAAGTAAGTGTGCTGATCAAAAGCCTGCTCACAAAGGGAAGTGAGATAAGAAGACTGGTGTTACTGTTACAGTGTTAGGGAGAGACTAAGCATGATGACGGCAACTCAACACCCCTTTTCCAATCCTCCTGAAACATTGTGTTCAATGCAAGACTCCATGTTTGTCTGAGGCCTGCGCCAAGTTTTAGGATAAGTAAATATTATTGTTAATATGTTACTTCCCTTGTGGGTGAAGCTCATCAGCAGTAGACCAAAAAATATGAAAAAAGACAATAGAAAACCCTCCATTAAACTGGATGGTAAAATGATTGTTTGCATGAAACTGAGCCCAGTAAATGTCTACTGTAAATGCACTGGTTCCAAACTTGCATGAAATGGAGCCCAGTAAATGTCAACTGTAAATGCACTGGTTCCAAACTTGCAAAACTGGCAAAAACTGAGGTGATCTGATGAGTGGCTTCAGCTGGACAATGGTGGAAATCATTTACTGCTAAAAAAGAAAAGAAAAAAAAGTTGGATCTCTTATGTGATCTGGTTGGAAAATAACTGATTCAATTAATTGTTTTTATGACAATTAATTCTGTATTTGTTTCTTTCACTAATGTATTGTAATTTTTCCATCTCAACAGCCTGTTTTGTTGACTGAACTGGGTTGTTCTACCTGACAGAAAATGCCTGAAACTCAAAGAAGCAAAAGACAGAAGTAATCATCACAAAAACAGTAGTTAAAATCAATTATTTTGGCTGCCCGACTGAAGCACAGATCACTGTAGAATTGTGAGATCCATTTTGTGATCAAGAGCCTGTCAAACCTGCATAAAAATGAGAAGGACCATGAAATATCTGCCACTGCTGATGGCTTCATTCGCTTGGCAATAAGTGGCGATTTTAGAACACAGGCATTTTTGGAACTGGGACACTCAATTCTTAGTGCTCATTTTAGGAATTCCCACAATGAGCTGCTCAATTCCGGAAATGAGCAGATTTCAACTTTGCTTTGAAAAGTACTACTACAGTACTAGACAGTAGTAACTGAGTAAAGTACTTCTTCCTACCTCAACTGATCAGGTGATCTGAGCCAATCCCTGAATTAATGTCAAAGGATCCTTGTGGCAGTTTGAACAACAAATCCATCAGCAAAATTCACACAAATCACAACATTTCGAGTCACAACATTTCCACTTACACTTAAATGAATTTTCAAAATACAAAGGACAAAATGACAACTGTCATTGTCACTGAATGTCCTACTCCTAACGCACGCACAAAAAAACTTAGACCGATTGGAATTCGCATTACGCGAAGTGTTAATGAAAGCAGAACCTGTATCCATTTGAAATGATTGAATAAATACCATGCTTTGATACATGTGCGCGCACACCTTCCACTTACACTCGAAAACTACGTTCCTGCAACATCCGTGATCGATGAAACGAACACAAGTCACAATCCACACTTCCCTGTATCTTGCTTTGTCGTCTGCAAAGTTATGACTGTTTGCGACGTTTATATCGGATAAAAATAACCTATATTGTATCAAACCAAACTTAAAGTTAATCTTGGCTAACATACCTCCACATAATAGTACTTAGAGACTGATTTGACTGCTTTGCTGCCCGTCAACCTTACCTGGTAGAGAACGAAAGGAAATGCCAGCAGAAACATCCAAAGGTAGAGGTGCACCGTGTTGCAAAAGACATTGTGCTGGGGATCGTAGAACCACCCTCCTGTCAAGGATGCCCAGATTCCTTGACGGAGGATGTCTAAAATGTGAGATCCCATCGATGACCTCCCACAAATATCATCTAACAAGTAAATTACAGTCGTGTCCTATTTTCACATTCACGTACCGAGCAGCCATTGCTGCTCACATCTCGAATGATCGCACTTGCAGCGAGTTACAACGAGAACTATCAATTCTCGTATGACCTGAAAAAAATAACCCTCCTAAAAAAAGAAAAATATTTTTTCTGCTTCATACAGAACAGAATACTATTCCAAATACCGCGTCCGTGTTGACAGATTTTGTATTTTTAATGTCTATTTGAACAGTTCAAGGTCAAAGTACATCAATATGGCGGCTGAGCCTCGATGGGGGTTTACAAAGGTGTAAAATAGACTTTTTGCGGCCACATATGAATCAAACTCGTTCTCGGATATGTTTCAGGAAAAGCAACAGGTTTTAAAAATCATGGATGGTAACAGGCGAACAGAAAATCACTACTTGGTGGCATGATTGTGTATCTAAAATCAGTATTTGTGATTGTGTCCACCTCGGGGTGGTTCAGCTATGCACCGAAATATCAACAAACCCGAGTTTCATGAGGAACTTGACACCCTAGACCCTTCGAATGTGAAGTGCCGGGGTGATTGCCGATTCAATGGAACCAAACAGGCGAAATGATTACCGCAAAAGGGATGAAAATGAATACAGTCCATTGTGGACTGCAATTTTTGACTACGAAGCTGTCCGAGATGATGAGCTGACCCTTCAGAGGGGTACCCAGGTTCAGGTTTTGAGCGTGGACTCGGGAGATGATGGGTGGTGGATGGGTAGAGCCAATGGCAAGGTTGGCATTTTCCCAAGCAACTTTGTGGCCAAAGATTCACAACTAAACACAGACAAGATTCCCCCTGATATCCAACAAAATGACAGGCCCTTTGACATAGATTTTGATGAGGAGTTGGAACTTGAGGAAGTAATAGGTGTGGGCGGGTTTGGCAAAGTGTACAGAGGCAAGTGGAGGAGTGAGACTGTGGCAGTGAAGGCAGCAAGATCTGATCCAGATGAACCAATTAGTGTCACTATTGAAAATGTGAGAAAAGAGGCAAAAATGTTTTGGTTATTGAACCATGAAAACATCACTGCCCTAAGAGGTGTGTGTTTGAGACCTCCCAATCTCTGCCTGGTGATGGAGTATGCAGCTGGTGGATCTTTGAACAGGGTGCTGAGTGGACGGCGAATTCCACCTGACATTTTGGTGGACTGGGCCTTACAGATAGCCAGTGGCATGCATTATCTGCATGAACAGGCTCCATTGACTTTGATCCATCGAGATCTGAAATCAAGTAATAGTAAGTATTGCCTTGAATTTGAAACCTAATTAGGCTAATATGCTATAATCATTATAAGATTCATTTGTCTTCTGTTTGTGTGCATGTGCATTCATGTGTGTGTGTGTGTGTGTGTGTGTGTGTGTGTGTGTGTGTGTGTGTGTTTGACTTTTGCAGCATTCAACTTTAAAAGACTAAAGTGCAGCATAATTTTCATGCTGTTGCTGCTTAATGGATGGTGGATGCTTAGAAGTGTGTGTGTGTGTGTGTGTGTGTGTGTGTGTGTGTGTGTGTGTGTGTGTGTGTGTGTGTGTGTGTTTCTGCCTAGAATGTAGAAGAAGAAGGTGTGTGTGTGTGTTTGTGCTAGTAATTTTTGCTCATCAATTGTTATGTATTTATAACTATAAGACATAAGTAACACTGATAATAGTTATTGATACAGTGGTATTGAAACATGTTTTAATTTTCTTTATGTAATATATATATATATATTTCACTTTGATATAATGCCAGACTGTTAAGTGTTATTACAATATTAGTATTAATCCATGATTTTTTTAATTTATTTTTTAAAAGTATTAAAATCATTTCTTATTATATTCTAGCATAGTACTATTAGTAGCAAGACATCAAAAAAATAATCACCATCAGCTGTTGGCATTAACTGATTTAACTTAAAGGTGCGCTGAGTTGATCACATGATGTCTGGAGAAGTTGTGATTTCTGTTAGAAGTGTAATCAGCATTTTCCCCCAGCTTGGAGCAACCTTTGTGTTTACCTGTACACAATCTCTCCATATCCAGATTTGAAGCTCTCATTCATGTTAAAGTACCCACAATAAGGAATAGCCATGACACAAAATGACAGAAATATAACAACAAACAACCAAAAATACAACAAAGAAAGAAAGAAAAAAACAGTACACACAAACACACACACACACACACACACACACACACACACACACACACACACACACACACACACACACCAAATAGGTATTTTTTAAATCGGATGCCCTTGATAATTTTTTAAGAGGGCGAAAACACCTTTTTAAATTGCAAGATGGGGGTGAGTCTGCTCCCTAGAGTTGTGAAAATGTGGAGCCCTGGCAAGTCTGTGCTAAATCAGGCTGTGTTGGTGTACCATTGCTTATTTTGCTGTACACTCTGATTGATCAGTTATGGAGTTCTTTGTCTAGTCTGGATAATTTGTGTACTTTACTGGCTATATAATATATTCCATGATTTTAGGGGAATTTTGTCATGTGTGCCACTGCCAGTGTCAAACTTTGCAGTTTACTGTCTACAGTCTAGTAAACCAGAGCCAATTTTTTCCCTTCCAGTAAAGACTAACAGTAACAGGAGTGATATTATTTATAGATTCATAGTAAGTATAGTCCTACAGAAGTGATAATATTTATAGATTCATAGTATAGTACTACAGTAATAAGGAAGCAATAAAATTACTTTTACTGTTTTAGGTAGTGTGTACTTCCTTACATTATTTCAGAGTTGATAATAAAAGAACTGAAACATCAGTTAAATTCTGAATGCTGCAAAATTCCATCAAATCATTTAGACATTTTGTTATCAAGGAAAATTTAAATATGTGCTTTCAGTTTCAGCATTAGCTACGTAATAATTTTTACTGTAGTGTAAAAGTGTAAATGTAACAAAATGATGCATTATTTGTCTGTTTTATTTTAACACAGAGTTGACGTAAAGTACTGCTAATGCTAGTGTTCTGTTTTGGGTGCAGTCATGACACTGAAGTTTTTGCGCTTTGTTTACTGAAAGTGAAAGATGACAAGTAAGTCAAGTTACATACATCGTTCTATTTCCAAATAAAACTAAGAGTAAGATGGTTGAACTTGAATTTGAACAAGTTGAAGTATTCTGAACACAAAAAACATTGAATGATTGATGAACAAAATGGAAATGGCTTTTGCAGCACATTTTTATTGTCTATTCAAACATGCCCAGTATTCACAGTGATTCATTGTTCAGTAAAAGCCATTGGCATTGTGATTCCTGATGTTTTGTTAATGGCTTATCAAGTTATAGTTTTCATACTGTATTGAAAAGTGCATTCTTTTTCTGTGTGACCATAAAATGTGAATGATGTCAAAACACCAGATTATCAGATTGCTTTACAATTAGATTTAGAGTTGATACAAATTTTACAGTGTATTCAGCCTGTTCATGCTGATGCAGGTTTGAACAGCTCCCTGTGCAGCAAATGAGCAAGAGATTTATCCCAGACAACTTTCAGTGCAAACTCTCTCAATCTCATTGGTATACATGATACTTGATAGGTATGTGTATGAACGTGTCATGTATACCTACAGCAGCTGCATGCATTGACAGTGATATATATCTGATTGCACATTAAAAATCCCAATTATTGTTTAGACACCCCAAAATACAGCACATACCAGCTGACTAGGTCAACCCTCAAAGATATGACCCATTCTCAGAATGTCATCTGTGAAGTATGACACAAGAGGGAATAAATCAATAGCATAATATATATAAATGAAAATCTTAGTATTACTATTAGTGGGTTGTCTAACTTTTATATTTTCTAAATATAAGAGCTAGAAGATATTTTATTGAAACTGCCTACCTTGATTGGATGTAACTGATGACATGAAAAGTAGTCAAACAAAGTATTAACATAAGCAGCATATGTTGTTAAGTATACATTAACTGAAAGATGTGTGTTGCTGTCAGTGTCACCAGCTGAAATAAGACTTACCTCATAAATGATTTTTTTCTCTCTTTTTTTCAATGATTTTGAATGAAAATGTCACGTTATCAGTAATGTCCAACAAAAATCCTTTAATTATTTGTGCATTACATTAAACAAAATATTGACAGTAATTAACAAACACAGCTTATACATGGTACAAATACTGTTTATTTCATATGCAGTATAACAACCAGAAGAACAAAATGCTGAAAATTCAGTAATATCAGAGATTAAGAAGGTAGCGGCAGCCAAAATTTAAATTTTACAACAGCAATTTAATTTATGCATTTTCAGACAGGCCATATTGATACAAGAAAATGAAAAAAAAAAGTAACTGTTTATCTTAATTAGTTCCAAAGATATAGCCATTCGAAAACACAGTTTTGTGCGACAATAAACAGTTTATTACATTTTCTCAAATTTACTCCCCCATAGTGGTTCTCATGAACATGGGAGAATCCAAATACTTACACTTTTCAAAAGTATACCTTGGTTGCACTTTGTCACAGCTAAATCATATGGTCAGCAAAAAAAGATGAAACATAGGCAGAGGGCTGAAGTTGCTCCAAAAAGCAATTCCAAGCTTGCCAATTTGCATGAAAGAGCACTTTTGACACCACACAGTGGGTAACATATGGCAATGACAGCTTTCCCAATAGATTTCCAAGCAGGGTTTATCACAGTCTTTGCACTTATTTTTTTCTAAGCAGCTCTGACTCTTACTTTTAAAGTTACAGGGTCTTAAAGTTGGCAAAATCTTCAATTTGCACAGCGGAAAAAACACAAATATGTGGGTTGCCACACTTTAACTGGTAATAACTTGAAAACCACTACAGATACAGCAATGAAACTTGGCATGTACATTAAACTAAGTGTGAAGTACACTTGCAGCAACACTTGCAGTTATTTTGAGAGTGATAGATCTTAAAGCCTGCAAAAACTTCACTTTTCACAGCGGGGAAAAAGGACAAATCTAATGGTTTTCATACTTTAACTCATAACTTGAAAACCACTACAGATACAGCCATGAAACTTTGCATGTACATTAAACTAAGTGTGAAGTACATTTGCAGCAGCATTTGCACTTATTTTGAGTGTTAGAGTCTTAAAGTCTGCAAAATCTTCACTTTTCACAGCAGAAAAAGGACGTGTATGCTAAAGAAAACATGGGCTACAGCAGTATCACCTTTATCATCCATGAACATACAGGCCTACAAGGCTGTGATTTGGAGTCAGTTGACACGGTCTACATGTGACTTTACTGTAAATAGCATCTGAGTGCTTGATATCTGCCAAATAAATTCCTGCGAGATTCAACAAAGAACGAACGTCCCTGGAGACAATGATGAAGGTGCAAGTTGCAGATTCTTGGCAAACACAACTGCGGAGGAGATTTGAGTGTAATCTTCAGAGCATGGCCACCTGTACACAACAACTCCATCTTTACTGCCACCTTCTCCAAGAAATTGACTATTGCCTCTTCCTCACTGATGATCCTGGTGACTTTGCTGAAAAAGAAATCTTCTACATTGTAGACTGCCACAATGTCACCCTCCTGTTGAAATCTGAAGCTGGTTTCAAACTCAGGTTCATCAGGTTCTGATTCATCCTCTGGTTCAGTCGACATCTCCTGGGACAGATTCCTCTTCCACTTGTTGACATCGCTGCTGGCAGCCGCCATGGCCGTGAAGAGGTGGAAGTTCTGGAAGTGGCTCGCCTCCAAACAGCTCCTTCAGTCTGTTGACCATAAATACCGCAGACGAGAAAGCAGCACTGTCTTGACCAGATCTGGCCTGAGAAGTTGCTGGAAGAATGCAGTCTCATCCAAAGTCTTGGATCCCTCATCTTTCAGGAGAAGCAGCTGCACTAACAGTCGGTTGTCCACTTCAACCAGAGGAAGGTCTTGCCGGCATCCTCTCCCAGTTGCCAGGAAAACAGCCTTCAGTTTGGAAAACTGGTCATCATCTGCGGGAAAACAACAACACAGTTTTGTTGTTTCTGTTGATCTTGATTGAGAGAATGATCTACGGCCTACAGCATAATTAATAATAATCATTATCACTCAGGCCTTAACTCTTATCTGTTATGATTTTATCATCACTTATCACAATATCAGACTGGCTACCGTTAGCAAAGCAGAAATCCACTTATAATTTTGAACTAGAAATGCTGGTCAACATCCTATTAAAGTTTGAGAATTTAATTACGATCGTTGAAAAACGAAAAAGACTTTTAACAGAGTTCAAGTGCAGAAGTTATGAAGTCGACTGTGTTTTCTCAGCATCTTAGTTACCTCCCCTGATGAAGAATTTCGATCACGAAAACAGCCATCGCCATGAATTTACGTCAAAGGTTCGTCCCCCCAAAATAATATTGTTCCAGAAGACATCAGAGAATGTATTTCAATGACTATTTTTGTGAAACTTTGGCGTATTTTGGCAATATTTAGGAGAACAAGCGAGTGATCGACAACTTCCGGTTAGTCATATTTGTAAACAAAGACAGAACTATGAGTCGGTCGAGGAAATCGTAAGATTTTTGGCAATCCTTCAAGAATGAATCAAAATATCATATAAAAATGCTAAATTATGAGATAAACTATCACCAAATTCAGTAAACTTGAGCCAGGTGAAGAGAATACTCACGAATCATGTGCCAAAACTCGGCAATCGAGTCAAAAAAACTCCACGCGGTCGATGCCATCTTGGATGAACTCAATTTGAAAAAAGCGCCTTTATTGCGGTCTTTTATTGGCTTGTGAAAGACCCACAGATCATCAATCCATTAGCCCCATACCTCATTCGAAAGGGTACGGATTCAGCTTCATTTTGAGGGGGGATATGTTAGACATTTGAGGGCGTTTTGCGGTTTAAAATTGAGTTTCCGACTAAAATGTGTTCTAGCGACCAGAGATGTTTGTAAACGACCACGGCGTTTACACCACTGGAATCGGCATTCAATTTCCGATCCAGTGATACCACATATTGCTGTGTACAACGCGTATCGCTTTGTCACCGAACGGATAAACACATCGACTGTTTTCGTTCAAGTCTCGGACCACGTGATCGGCACCGGACAAACGGCAAATACCTCCCGTAGAAAATCAACTGGCGATTTTTCGAGGTACATTGTATGCAAACATAAAAACAACCATAAGAATGCGAAGAAAACGTTCTTTTTATTCATATAATTTTCAAGAGGATACATTCAGAGACTGTGGAGAAATTAGTGACTGAAATACAGTAAAATTGAGCAAAGTTCCGATGTTCCCACATAGGCGATGAGAGGCTGCCGCTACCTAGATTAAGATTTGTTTTTTCATCATCATGTTGGATCAGAAATGTCAAAACAGTCTATTACGTGATACATTTTTTCTATTTGATTTATTTCTACTTTGATGCAGTCATTTGATTTATTTCTACTTTGATGCAGTCATTTGATTTATTTCTACTTTGATGCAGTCAAAACTTTGACACTGCAGTATCATACAAGCATGATAGATATAGCAGGGTGCTAAAAACTATTACTGTATTACTCTTATAGTTTTTTATACAGCTAATTTTTTTAATTTTTTTCCATTTCTAAAAACAAAGTCACCAAATTCTGTTTGAAAAGCTGAAACATGATTGGTGTTTCACAATTACAATAAGCATTTTTAATTAAAGAAGCATTCTGATGAAATCGCAGTCCTAATTTGGTAAAGTTGACCATGTGCTCGGATGTGATTATGACAGGAATTCACTTTTTGTCACTCTTCTGAACTTGTCTTCAAATTTGAACAGTGTGCAACTGAAACTATCTGCCTTCTACATGGACTACATTGTTGCCACATCGATCATTCCATACATGGAAATTAGCCATGATTTAGTCACTAAATAGTGTGAAACTTGTGTAAAAGTGCTGTAAATGTGATTTGACATGACGTAATGTTTGGACGTGATTTGTTGATGACAAGAAAAGTAAATCGCTAACCATGCCTGGTTTTTGCCATTTTACATCAAAAGTGACAAAACAAAGCTGACTACTTCTGGGTCACCTGGTACTACAAAACTAGGATTGGAACATATTGCTGCATTCAGTAGTTCGTTTAGGTTTCAAATTTATTTGGGCGTGATGACATGACAAGACACTGTTGTCGAAATAAAAACATGGAGAATAAAGCTAAATAAACCACAAAACAGTTGAAATAAATGATGCAGACTATTTCTGCAGTAAAGACACCCACATTGATGGACTTGTTATAACAATTTATTCATTTATGATCTGAGTCGCACTTAAAAAAAAAAAATCTGACCGATGACGGGACGCGTCACTACTGATTGCCGATATGAGCCTGTGACAAAAGGTCGTGATCTAAAGTGGGACACACTGCCTCAAAATCAAACTCCCAGTAAGCTATTTTCAGTCTTACCATTAGAAAGTGGTATGTTTCAAGTAACTATTTCCATCATCAAAAAATGGTTTTGATCCAAGTGTGTGCTGTATGGCATCAAAACTGGGGTCAGGTCAGGTGTGGACGTTTGTAACAATGGACACAGTGAATGTCATAATAATAGAGAGAAAAACCATTTGTATGCAGTTTTAATGCTTCTGGTGCATTTAAGTAGCTGTTAGTAATAAAATCAGAGCAGGCAGGACAAACAAATTCTGCTTTAAATGTAAGTATTATGTAATCACTGTGTCCAAATTTTGCGCTCAAGAATCTAGTTCTACAAATAATCATTTCAAACACAGAACAACTTCAGTAAAGTTTTCAAACAAGGAACACTTTATTTCATAGTATACACTGTAATGATAAATGCAAAAAAAAAATGCAAGGCAGGAGGCATATTCACACATTCCAACTTGTTTAAGTGGACGAACATAACACTATGGCAGTGGAAACAGTCTATGAAAACCAAGATACTATTTCACCCAGACTGAACAAACAGCACACAACTGTAGTGAATCTAGGCACAGTAACAGTATGATATGACGGGTTAAAGGAGTGACTTTCTGAACATGCAGATCACATTAAAACTTTAGGACAATTTATAAGACCCCCCCCCCCCCCCCCCCCAAAAAAAAAAAAAAAAAAAAAAAACACACACACACAAAACGACATCCTTTCAAACTAAACCTGTCAATCACTGTCAGTGAAAAACTGCTGCCTCACTTGCACTCAGTGTCAGGGAAACTTTTTTTCTGTTTGCAATCAAGAAATCCCAATAAGATAAGTCCGGTGGTGAGAACCTGAAGAACATGCTTCCTTTTTGTGTGTGAAGAACTGCATCCATACATGATTTTCTGCTTGGCACACTTCCAGAACCTGCCACAGTTATCAAAAGTAACAGAATTTAATACAGACTTGAATACCAGGGACAGACAGACGTCATCTAATGTATGCTTACTAAAACTAAAAGAAAAACAACAACACATTAAAAATGCGATCAGGTCACAAAGTATGGCATCTTTAAGTCAGATACCTGTATTAAATTTTTCAGTATGTAAAAAAGGAAAACAGAAAAATGATACATGTACTTTGGACTGTAACAATCCTAAAGTGCCCCTACATACCAAAGGTCTTTATTTATACAAGAGCAGTGAAAATGTTTATAATAAATTGTAAGACAATCTTCACCCACCCCCCCTCCCCCTTCCACCAGCCCCCAAAGTCGGCCTTCATGCACAGTTAATCAATAAAAATAAAAATAAATTACAGTGGCAAGTCAACTATTACATTTAATGCGGAAAGGAAACAAAATTAAGACTGCAAAACAAAGGAAAGGGGGACGGGGGGTAGCACTGTGCCCATGTCACGTTCACCTGCTACAAAGATTACAGAGTACTTGTTTAATATGCACAAGCCTCCATTCGGACGTAAAAGTTTGTAAACAACCACTTGAAGGGTAAGCTGTGAGCCATTTCAACTTTTAAATCGACCGCTTACCTAAATCAGCAATAATTACAGACATAGACGGACTGCAGACTAACATAAGAAAAGACATCTGGACACACGTAACAATCTGAAATTGCCCCCTTCCCGCCATAATACGATGAAGTAAACAAAGCACACTACCAGTGCCATTTATATCACTTACTAGTGGCTAAGAAAGCATTTGTTTGGGAAAATATATGATGAGGACAGAAATTCGACACTTATGTGGGTCGTTCGTAACATTTAGGACGTTCGTAACAAAACAAAATAACCGGACACAGAATACTCACCGCCACCCCTTCGACGAAACCATTGTTAGCGACAAGCGGCCATGTGATGCCAACAGGAAGGCCAGTGGTAGTTTTAGAAGCGGTCAGCAGTAATTAAATGTTTGCGATGCCGATAAAATTTGCAAAAGGTTGTTTGTAACAAATGGACAAAGTTTCAGATTTTTTACGTCTGGGTAAAAAAAATGAAACACGGAAATGCCCCCAGTAAAAACATCGACTGCTTTCGGTGCGCGATTGATATGCAAATAAGAGAAGCGAAGGTCTGCAGTGAATGCAATGGCGGACGGTAGCAGACGATCTTTAAACTTACGGGAAATTTGGACACAGTCCGTTACGAACGGCCAGTGTATTTTCAGTTTCGTTTTTTTGGTTATGAAACGTCACGCATGGCTTGCAATTCGACTGGATACTAAAATTAGTTTATTCAGTAGTCAAATGGTGTACAAGTTGTGAAGAATAGTTCAGCTGGTTAGTTGCGGTTTTGAGCTGAAGTCAAACAACCCACGTTGTCCCACTTTCCAGAAGCCGCTTTTCGTCGATTTTCGTCAAGTATTTTTGTTTTTAATCCTCTTCTTGGTGACCAAAGCTGCCAATTTTTACTTTAACTACTCATCAATGCATACTGAATAAAAGCAACCACAGTTTCGTGTAACTGTAATAAGACGAAAATAAATAGGAGTATACAAACATACCCGGGTTAAACGGGAGCACCTTTTGTCACAGGCTCATATTCATTACTCCATAATATAAATAACACATAAAAAGTTTCCACTTAAAAAAAAAAAAATAGGATGAAGAATAAAAGTATTATTCATCCATAAAACAACTGAGTTTTTGATAAAACTCAGTAGTGGTGAGTCACTTTAAGTTTGTTTAAACATCGATGCCAGCGTCACATTTTTACGTGGAGTGTTTACACAAATTTCAATTCATTCACACAAATAAACTGCACTTTCGCTCAAGTAACAAACACATGGTTAGCATCACACTCCGAGCACCGCTTTCCGGCACCTTCCTCCAAACTCTGCCAGATTTAATTACGCCACTGAAGGGGCACTCTTTATCTCTGCGCAGCTGTCCAGCAATGCAGTCAGCACTCTCAGAAAGGTTCGGGTACTAATATGACAATTGAAGCAACCTTGTGCCAAAGCACGCATGTAAACATGAGAAGCATCCACCCCGGGTAAAAAAAAGAGTTCCATCTCGATTCAAACAATTGTGGTTTTATTTGTGCTGGTGTAAACTTTGTTGGTGGCTATAAATGACACGCCTTGTTTTATTCGAGTTGTTTTTAACAAACTTACTACTGTTTGAGCACCAACAAAATACTGCTCATTAGCTGACAGTTTTCTGGACCCTGTGGCGTAACTAAATATGGCAGTGGTTGAAGGAAGGATGTCATAAACCAGTGCTTGGAGTTTGGGTTATCATATGTATTTGTTTATTGAATGTACAACACAATAAAACAAAATTGAGATGCATAGCATAATCATAGGTTTACTTTTAGCATGGGCAAACATGAGACCATTAGCTCAGTTCAGGTTTTGAGAATGGGTCATATATTGATATATAATATAAATTATATATATACTGCTATATATATACTGCACTATATATATGTTGCTAGCTCAAGAGTCAAGTGGCAGGGGAACAGAAAATGGTATGCTAGTAGTAGTACTACCTCCATTAAAGAAAAATACTGAAGAAGAAGAATTTAACTGGATTCATTATGATTGGGTACTGCAACTCTTGTATGTAAATCCCCAGCATTTTCAAACTAAAGGGCATAGCATCTCATTAAAATAAAAATTACTTCATTTTTTTATCTCCATTTTCAAAAATGCTAGTGCCTACAAATTAGATGCTGATGTTAGCATTTTAGTTTGTTACATGTGGTGGTTTGTTAGTTTGTCGCATGTGGTGCAATTGCCAGACCATGGCTGTCCTAGGTTTAGAAGCAGCCAGAGGTTTACAGAAGTAACTGATGGCCAGTATTTAAGTTTTAACTGTGATAAAGGAAAAGGGACGGTGACCTGCCAGATTGTGCCAAATGTGTACACAGATGCGATATGCAGACACCAAAAGTAAATCTATGTGATTCTTCACCCAGAAACAAATTTGGTATTGGGTCTGTCAATTTTGAATAGTCTGCACTTGATAGGCATAGAAAGAATGTCAGTCAGCAGCTTGCCTGCCAGGTTGCAGTGAAGAACACAGACTGCTACAGTGCTAGCGCTACTGTGCTAGAAACAGTAACTTGTTTTATGCAATGACCATAATCAGACAGCAGTAACCTGATCTCAGTTGCCTTTGAACCTATATAAAATCCTGCCAATGTCATTAGCTTGGATCTAATATTAAAGCAGTGCAACAAAAACCTAGTGGTCGTTACTCTTTTACCAGTTTTAGAATGTTTAGTGGTCCAGCCAGAAACCAAAATAGGGTAAAATTACTATACCAGTAGAGGATAAAATTACCTAATTTACAATTACAGACATGCAAAGCATGTAAAGTTACAAATTATAGCCTCAGTCAGTCAGTGTGGGCATCCTGTAAATTTTCTGCATTATAATATGCGACTGTTGAACAGAGAACTAACAGAACAAGAAAGAAAATTCTCACACATCTACTACATTTTAGTGACTAGTGTATGTTAAATTGCCAAAGACAAGGAAAAATTAAATTAACACAGAAACAAAATGAAGGAAGCTGCACTTCACCAAATTGTTCTAATGCTGCCTAAAATGTGATTCATAATCGCTGAGTGAAAATGTACACCAACTGTGACTAAATGGCATTCCTTACTGAAATGGTCACATCCGCTGTACACAGCCAGGCAATAATGTATGTTGTAACAAGAAGTGACTTTTATTGTTTAAAACTAATATAGCATTTAAGTTAACCAGTCACTTTCAATTTCACAGTGACAATTGAACAAAATATTATGGCACCAGAGTTCTTATTCTTGCAGCTAGATCAGTTGGGAAGAGATATAATCATACTCATAATGCATTTTTTAAAGGGAAAATGTTGACTGAGAAGCACTGGCACAAGATAAGTCATCTCATTTTTCATCATTTTTAACCATTTAACTGTTGTTTAAGTGTTGTTTTTTTGCTTACTGAAGGGGATTACCCTGAAAATTTGCATACTTGTGTATCTATGTCATAATAAATAAACATTCTTTTGAATCTTTTATGTGTTTGGATCTTGTCTGAGAAGCAGTGGCATAGATTTTTGTTACCCTGACATAATTTTGTTGGCACTGGTTTCTAATTAGCTCACTTGCCAGTAAATATTCACCAAGTGAATGGGTATAAATTAAAAAAGACCCCCTTCCCAAAGTTGAAGAACTCAAGAGAGCAGAAGAAGAAGACTGTAGTAAAATTCTATTAAATATTATTGTGATATGAATTTTACTGAATGAAACTTTCTTTTTGACTGTATAGTGTATACACACACATAATCTGATAATGATGACGATATGTGATTATGAAGTAGGGAAATAAAACCACACAGACTTGGTATTATATAATTATAAATGATGATATTGCTATAATATACAACAAGAGCTTGTAACATTAACAGTAAAAAATACTTCTGGGTCAACAAGTTATACTTTATAGTATGTACAGCAGTACTACAACTTGTACAAAGTAACTACTGGGCAGTGGGCCAGTTTTTTTCCATGGAGAGGTCAGTCAGTCAGACACTGAGACTGGGTTACATTTAAAATGCACACTCTATCAGGCCTATGGCAATAGAACTTGAGAAGTACCCACTTAAAGTTAAACGCCTTTAAAGCTGACATTGCAAGCAGTGTGAGAAATTAGGAAAAAGGGGTCAGTACTACTGCAAAAACATCAACAGTAATGTCAGCTTCAGTCAAGCCAGTGAAAAGGAAGGGTGTCCTGTTTCACCATCTCAGAAGGCTTCTTTGATGTTTCACATCCTTGTTGTCATCAGATTGTTGTTGAATACATTTCTAGTGTTTGGGGAATGTTTTTACAAGTAATGATTTATAGTATTATAGTTATAATTATATCAGCTGATTGCTCTGTGGTGAAAATTGCTATTTAGAGGCCTTGTCACTATGTCAGTCACAACCAAACCTGTAGATCTGCTTGGTCTGGTAACTAACTGTACTCTATAATAATAACTAGTGCTAGTACTAGTAGTATTAGAAGTAATAGAACCTTACTAGGCCAGTAATGTAGTATTGAAAATTAGTTAATATACCATTAATGATTAGTTAAATACTTTGTAGTGTATGGCAGTAGTGATACTGGCACTGTGGCAGCGAAAGGTACAATAATAAGATTATATTTTAAGGATGACTACTTTTAGTTTTACTACCAAGTTATGAACACAGAATTTTACTTGATAAGTTGATGTCACATTAAAGACACTCACTCAAAGTCAGAGACAAAGAATGTGTGTACGACTTTGACCTTGTCAATTTTGGTGAAGTTGATGGATCATAATTCATATTCATAGTCATACAGATAATTTATAACAGGCAATGACGCACACATGTTGTCTTTTTAGCTGGATCCTTCTCCTGTTTTGTGATGCCGTTTTGTATCCATCACATCTCACACGTGGTCATGGTGGTTGTTGGTACACTCTTGGACTGAAAATGTTGAAAATAATTGAACTATACCCAGAGGTAGACCCTCCAGTGCCTGATGCAATTTGATAGGTGGTAATACTGCAGTGTGTGCATGTGTGTCTCTGTGTGTGTGTGTTGGTGTTACTGCAGTGATACTAGTGATACTGATAGTAGTACAGTCATTCAGAGTAACACTACAGGGAAGCTGCCTTTGTCATGGGGAACAATGGGTGGGGTCCTGAGAAGGGTTAAAAAAAGCGTTGATAGATGGCCACTTGTCATGGGCTCTGTAGTATATGACACTACTGACAGTGAGGCAAAGTGCACATGTATGTATACACACTAACTGCCTTATTACACCCCTTCCCAGACCCCAAAGGTTCCAAGCAGAGACAGCAGAGAGATAGAGAGATCTAGATAATAAACTTATCTAATGTCTCTGTTCCAAGTCCCTAATCCAGTTGTAAACTATTAATTAGGGTTGGGTGTGGTGTTACTGTTTTGATATTTGTGGTAGTGATAGCACTGAGACTAATACTGTAATAAACTAATATGGAGCTGAAGTGCCAAAACAATAAAGCATTATTTTCTTAATGGTCACTATGAATCTGAGGGTTTAATTTGTTTTTACGTATGATGTGTTAACTGTTATTCATGCACCATTAGGCATTACAGTAACGGAAAGTACATTATATATATGAATTTACATATGATCTGAGGTAACCTGTGTGGATGGCAGGTTGTTAAGATAGTTTTACTTGCTTGCACACACACTCTTGTAGGACTGGGTAGCAGGTGAGATGACCCAAATTAATAATAATTAATAAAATAATTAAACTTTAAAGTATTTTTATAGCACAAAATATTTTTCCTAGAGACTATTCTAAGCACGCACACACACACACACACACACACACACACACACACACACACACACACACACACACACACACACACACACACACACACAAGGAATTGATACAGGTCAATGAGGTCTGCTAAAAAAGAAAGAACAAAATCATTCATGTAATATTTTGTGATTTAATATTTAAATTGAATGTTAGTTTGTTACATGAGCTTGGAATATTTTGTTCTAAAGCTCATTGTGTTTGTTTTGTGAAGTCACCAAGAAGTGTTTCTTGTCTGTAATAGGGTAAAATTACTAAAAATACTAAAATGAGTAATTGTACTATTTCAGTTTTGCAATTCATAGTCAATTTCTTTCCCATCTGTTCATGATCAGTAATACTTGAAACAGCTAAATTCTAATAAGATGTTACAGATACTGTGTGACTGCCTTTCGCATGTGTACTGTTACTACTTTACTAGTGTTAGTATTTTTGATGCATTTAATAAAATTATCTGTGACACTGACAGTGAACACAAATATATGACAGTTAACACCCAAAATGCCCTCTTTTTTCTTTTTTCTTTCTCAGTCTTGCTGAAAGAGGTCATTGATAGTGACAACTTGTCCAACAAGACACTGAAGATCACAGACTTTGGTCTGGCACGAGAGGTGGAGAAAACAACACGCATGAGTGCAGCAGGGACCTATGCCTGGATGGCCCCAGAAGTGATCAAATCCTCACGGTTTTCCAAAAGCAGTGATGTCTGGAGGTAAGGGAGCTGTTTCAAAAGTAGAAAATGTGTGGTGTGTGTGGAAATGTTTTAATATTCTGTTGTTTAGTTTGCAAAATTTGTAGATCATCTGTCATTGATCATCTGTCATTGGTCAACTGTGATAAAGAAATGCTGTACTCAACACTAACACTAAGTAACACTAACAGGCCTTATCATTTGTTTGCAGTTAGAAAACAGGACCTAGCAATTATTTTATAAAGTGACAATATTCCGTTTGAAATCATGCAAAGAAACACTAAACAAACTGGACAGCTGTTACGATGTGAACAGTCTGTTCCATAAGGCTTGAGGCTGTTGATGATGTTCCATGAGATTTGCGAGTACTATAAAAATTTGCACTACCAACATACCAAGTGGCATATTATGTAGTTGAGGACATGGAAGGTGGTGAGAACACAGGGTGTATGTATATATTTGGCCTTGATCATTTCCATGTGTGCAGTAAAACACCCCCCACTCAGACACCCATACTATTGAATCTGTTCATTTGACATAAAAAGTGAAGAGTATGCATGGTATATATTTGGCCTTAATCATTTCCATGTGTGCAGTAAAACCTCCCACCCTCAGATGCCTACGGATACTTTTGAATCTGTACCTTTTGGCACATAATCATTGTAATAACTTGGGAAGTGGAACAGTTGAGAAGGCAGTGCCAAGCTGGGTGAATGATCTGGTTGATGACCTTG
Source organism: Alviniconcha strummeri (assembly GCA_963584105.1). NCBI lineage: Eukaryota > Metazoa > Mollusca > Gastropoda > Provannidae > Alviniconcha > Alviniconcha strummeri. Next base: position 20,088,438 of record OY757543.1, on the reverse strand, counting down.
GTTGTTTCAATGTTTCAATCCCTTCCCCTACCTCCGTCCAGTCCAATCTGATGATAATGTAGTTAATTACATATTATATTTCAGCTTATATTAATTTGTGTTGCCAGTCAACAGTTCAGCTAGAAATAGTCAAACCTGATCATTATATTTTCTCAGACTGTTGAACTAGCAAGATATATATGTCAAATGCTGCATGATGATTGTTGATATCCTCTGTTGAACTGTACCTGTTCCTATTTTCAGTGGCTGAGTTAAAAAAAATTAAGGTTGCATTTTTCTGGAATGAAAAAACTGATACTTATTATTGTTGATATATATATATATATGTAACATTTTTAGACCAGTTTAGATTTTACCTTTGCATTTTGCTCTGAAAGATTTTCCATTGCATTTTGTTATTTAAACCTAGTCAGGTCTTGTCTCACAATAAATTAATAGTACAGTGACTTTGGCACTGAGAAAAATTAATCATTTCTCCATTTCCTGCCTCAGTAAACCTGCCTTTAGCTTGGTTTGGATGCTGTTTTGTAAACTTGTTCAAGTGTTCATAGTTTTAAAGTCTGCATTGTAACATTTGCCAAACTTTACCTGAGCATCCATTTGTGTACCCTTAAGATAATTTCAGTGCCACGAGAGGGAGAAAAGAGCATCTAACTAGCTGACCATTTGCGTAACTCTTAGTGTCCTGCTTGGAATGGGAGGTGACTGAGAATTTGCTCCTCTTGCAGTGCTGTTGATATGCAGGGTTGTAATGTTTCAGCTATGGTGTGGTGTTATGGGAGCTGCTGACAGGGGAAACACCCTACAAGGGTATTGATGCCCTGGGTGTGGCCTATGGAGTCGCCATCAACAAACTCACCTTACCAATTCCCTCCACCTGCCCTCAGATGTTCTCCAAGCTTATGTCTGGTACGTTCTGCTGTGGTCACGTTTCTTGTTTGTTTGTTAAGTGTTTTATGGAGCTGGGGGAAACTGTGGGCATTTGTTGATTGTTTTTATACAGAGCTATTCTCTGTGTGTTTCCTCCCCCATTTGTTGCTGTGTTTTAGTTTCTGATACTAGGATTTGCCATTCTCTAAAGCTGAGGTGCAGGAGTGATGGTGATGAAACCTTCAAGATGGGCACGGAGAGTGAGACACACAGAGACACATAGGCACATGCATGCATACATGTACACATGCATGCATGCCCACTAATACATGCACACATGCATGCGGGGGGTGGGGGGGGGGGGGGGAGGGTAGGATAAGTATTCATTATTATTCTTTTGATTATTTTTGTACAGACATCTTAGCATGATCCACAGGAAACCTTTTCTGGTGGAGGACTTCAGTGACTCACTGGCCTTGCTGTGCACATACACTACATGCAAATGCAAAGAATGTGTGCGCTTTCTGTAAACGACTACTTTTATCAGTAGTACACTTGAGCGAAAATAAGCTTTTCAGTTTGCAGATTGGTTCACATGTTCCATAAATAGCGAATCACTGGCACACTTTGGTCTGGCCAAAAAAAAAAGAACAGAAAAAGAAGAAGAAAAAAGTGGTGCCTTTATGCAGCTCTAAACAGAACAAAGGTTGAAGCTGGCAGGCGTTTTGTCAAATATAGGCAGCCAGAAGCTGTCAGAGATCACCAACAAAGTGGAAAAGTGGATCCACCAGGTAATTACATAATACCTACAATACACTTGGGAGAAGAAACGCACACTTAGCCTTTCACTACAACTAGGGCAAGATCAAAGACTTTAACATGAATAAATGATAACACACAAACTGACAAGGCAGTGGATAAACGGCCTACAGTATGAACAAAGTGCCCCCTTCCAGTCAGTGTTTGTTTTACAGGCTGTTTGTTAGTGGTCTTGGTCTTTGAACTTGACCAACTTGGGCCCTCGAAGTGCTGACTGTGTGTACTGTCTTTTCAACCCTTTTGGCCCCTTTCTTGGCCTTCGTTTTTCTGCCCTTGTCTCTGCCTTGCTTCAGACACAGCATACACATGCATGCATCCTCAATCCTCAAACACAGACACAATGTGCACAGGCATGTGTGGATGCATACACAAATGCATGCATGCACCCATGCATGCATGTGCGTATGTGCACGTGTACACACACACACACACACACACACACACACACACACACACACACACACACACACACACACACACACACACACACACAGTTGCAGATGTGCACACAAACATGTATTGCTTAGATGTTTTGTGGTAACCCCCCCCCCCCCCCACCCATGGCCCCACCTCCAATCTTTATGTGTATTGTCAAAGTGTATATGAGTCTTACAGAACATACTGACAGTTAATGAGTAAAAAGAATAAAATAAAATATATGAAGTAAAATATTGTTTCAAAATTGATAAAACATTGTTTCAGAATGATGTACACTTTTCATTCATGATCAGTGTGTCTGAATTCTCAGATATAAATGCTTATGTACTTTAACATGATGTCAGTTTACAGTCAGCATTAAGGTAAATTGACCATGGGTCAGATAGGGTCTTTACCATTTCAGTTGTGCTGTGCCAGACTGACCTGTCTCAGTGCTTGTTGGCTGCTTTCAAATGCCAGTACCCTTCCTATAAGAAATATATATTATATACACCTGTTGGAAAAAAAAAAAGCAGGTGATTTAAAGCTGATTTATACTTATTTCATTTTTTGATTGGCAAGTATCATTGGTTAGATTTTTTTGTTTTGGTGTCAGTTTTCCCCCCAGTGTTGCCCCACTATAGGTCAGGTCCAACTCATGATCATTTTATCTACGTGTGTGACAAGTCTTTTGTGCTCAGCAGAAATGCCTGAAACGTCCTGCGGGTACACTATTGAAAGTGTCCTTTTGTAGCTCTCAGATGACACCAGACGGGCCATGTTTATCACTCTTTTACTGTCTGTGTGCTCAGCTGTTTGTCTAGGGCTTAGCAGCACACTGCCCAATACAACAGTATTATATCTTTATGGTTGGAGCATGCTGAAGTCAAAAGACTGAAGTGTCTTATACATGCAGCTGCCTTCTTTGAACAGTTTCTCCAGTAGAAATGAGCAGTGTGTGTGAAGAAAAGGATAAGGGAGGATTTTGTGCATCAACGTTCTCAAATGTGCTAGTGGAAGCCAGCTGTGTGCTAGTAGAAGCCAGCAGTGGTGTTTTTGTTGTTGTTTTTGTTTTGTTTTTATTGTCAGCACACAGGCTGATTTGTTACAAAGAAAAACAGTTCACATGCATTCATTTCAAGCATGTAGGAAAAGAAAAACAACAACCTGTCATTAAAAAAACAACACTGTAATTATGAACGAAAAAAGAAAAACTGTAATTACCTGCCCTTAATAAAGCAACACAGGTTGATTTGTTACAAAGAAAAGCAGTGCACATGCATTCATTTCAAGCAAGCCTATACCAAGTAGGAAAAGAAAAGAAAAAGAAAAAAACTGTAATTACCTGCCCTTAATAAATAAAGCAGCAACATACAAGGTAACAAAAAAAGGGGGGGGGGGGGTAAGTAAGTAAGTGGGTGTTTTACGCCCAGTCATGGGGGGGGGGGGGGGGGGGGGCAAGATAATAAAATAAAAAACACACACACATTTTTACTGAACTTGAACAGGGTGGCCAGTAAAATAATGAGTGATTTCATGAAAATTGAAAATGACAGGCACATTTTAGAACATTTGGAACACGAAGTGGGTGTGTCAAGCAGAAGTAGGGCATATATCTGTATGTACGTGCACGTTGGTTTGAGTGAATGCAGAGGGTGGTGAGAAGGAGGGTAATAGAAGCCACACTGTCTCATGACCCTTTTCTATGACCTTTGCAGACTGTTGGGACCAGGAGTCTCATGAACGTCCCACATTCCAGAATATCATCAAGCGTCTTGACGAGATTGCCACCTCACCTTTCGTAACTACTCCTCAGGATTCATTTCACACCATGCAAGAGGACTGGCGTTTAGAGATTGAGCAGATGTTTGATGAACTAAGGAGCAGGGAAAAGGTTTGCTGATTTGGCTTATATCATATATGTCATTGATGCTGTTGCATTTCTCAGTCATGTTTAAAGGGTGGTATTGCAGCCCTCCCCACACAGTCAGACACACACTCATTCTCAGAGAGAGAGAGAGAGAGGTTGTGAAACTAATGCAACCTTTACCTTACTGGTGAAGAAAGTTAGTTGAACTTGTGTCAGTAGTTAAGTGCACACAGAGAGACAGAGAGAGGAAAAAATCCAAAATCTGTTTGTTTGGAAACAAGACGTGCATTTTTTAATATATATATATTTTTTTGTATTTGGTTTGGAAAATTGAAAATCATTTGGATGATTTTTGTTTTGGTATTTATTATATGTGTTACAGAGTTAGCTCTTGACAGATTGCTCCATTTTAGTGGGGAATTGGGGGGGGGGGGGGTTGTGAGGGCACCTTCGCATGTAATTTCAACAATAACATTAACTCCACAATCAAATTAACTGCTCTTTCAGGAGCTTCGCTGTAGGGAAGAGGAATTGACCAAGGCAGCCTTGCAACAGAAGATCCAGGAGCAGCTTTTGAAGAAGCGTGAGCAGGAGTTGGCATCTCGGGAGATTGATCTTCTGGAGCGGGAGCTGAACATTTTGATCCTGCAGCAGGTGATGCACAAGCCTACGCCCAAAAAGCGCAAGAAGGGGAAGATCCGCTTGAAACACATCAAGTCCGGTGGAAAGGCCATCAGCGAACCTTCTGGTAAGCTGGGCTCCAGTTTTTCAAAAAAATTTTTTGCACTGACACTGCATTTTGGCAGTGTGAAGTTGCTACGTTCCTGACACACACAAATAGCTCTGAAACGTGCCAGTCTGATTATGACAGGTTTTCTGTTGATGCTTGCAGTATAGGTAATCCTGAAGAATGTGCATCAGCATTTCTAGATTGTTGTTGTTTTGAAGTTTGACATTTAAGGCAGCGTTCCACCAAATTTGGTGTGAAACAGTCAGCTGAAAAAAGCTAGGAAACGTTTTATAACAATTCAAGGACAAAGCAAAATTCTTTACATCACACTTAAAACTGACTCAGTGTTCATGACACAAACCTCACTGGGTGGGTGGGTGGGTGGGGGGGTGATTCTTACATCATGTTCCATCGCATGAAAGACACCACCAAAGCATCTAAGTTCAGGTCTAAAATCTATAAGTTCCAAATCTAGCCAAGAATTTATGTCTGTTGTGGGAGGGGCTGCACAAGGTCACAGGGAACTACTATGTATGTAGAATAACTGAATGATTATTTTTGACAGTGTAACCCAAGCTATCTGTTGAATTAAAACAATAACAATTGTCTTTGTCTAGTTAAAATGCTCAACATGCTTTTTTATCTCAGGCTTTCATCACAACATCTTGATTTAAGGCCTTGGTGACATGATTTTGACCAGAAAGTGCCATTCTGTAGAATAATTGAATAAATACTTGTGACAACATATGCCAAGTTCTGCATTGAATTAAAGCCATAACAGTTGTCTGGGTTTGTCCAACTGAAATGATAAATGTTGTTTGTTTTCCCCCCCAGACTTTCGTCATAACATCACAGTTCAGAAGGAAGCTTCAGTGGCCTATGACATTGACAAGCGATACAACCCCTCCAGTCCTGACAGCCCACCTGCTTCACCAGCTCACACCATGGCCCCTCCTCGATTTAGGGCCATTGCATGTATGTCTGACTAGGGTGCATATGCTGTGTTTCCTGTCAAATTGTACACAGCGCACATTGTGTGTGTGCCTACATGTGTGTGTGTGTGTGTGTGTGTGTGTGTGTGTGTGTGTGTGTGGATGTGAGTGAGTGTGGGTATATATGTAAATTTGCCTGCATTTGTGTGTGTGTGGGGGGGGGGGGGGGGGGGGCAGGTGTGAGTGGGTGTGGATATGAGTGGGTGTGGGTATATATGTAAATTTGTCTGCATTTTTTTTTTGTGTGTGTGTGTGTGTGTGTGTGTGTGTGTGCACTCGCATTCTGAGTTGACCCTAACCTCTGTTATCTATCACCTAGTGTAGAATTGTAGAAACAAAACTCAAACAGTAAATCTGCAACAGGTCAGTTCAACAGAGATTTCCAGACTGCTCGTCCACCCTTCACAGTTATGTAATCACAGGCTTTTGGTGGGATCATATGGTACTGTGTTGACCGACAGAATGAACATTTAACTGAGGTTGATTCCAGCATTCAAATCTGTGCCTGTGTCTGCCTCCTCTGGACAGCCCTCAGGGCTTGTGCAAGGAGGCGTGACTGGATGCAGGTGCTGACTGGCTAACACTCCTCTGTCTGTGGGAGGGTGGCAAGAGGTCGACTGCAGCAGTTAGTGTTTGGATCTTAATGTCCCATCAGCCGTTCAGGGTTACCTCAGGATGGATATTGTTCCCTCTGATTTAATCTCTCCGCTGGCTCCCAATCTCACAAAGAATTCAGTACAAGATAAACACTCTGCAATAAATGTATTACATGCACTGCTCTGTCTTATCTCTTTGACTGTCTTTGACTTTACACACCCTCCCATACTCTCTGCTCAGCTTCTGATACTCTCAGCCTCCAGATTGCCCATACCAGACTTTTGATAGTTGGTCCCCACGGCTATTCTGTCTTTGGCCCGTCTACATGGAATAACCTTCCCCTACCTCTCTGGATTCCTTCACATCAAACCTCAGAACATTTGTTTTCCCAAAACAATAGACCTGCCATGTTTTCCATTCGGTGCTGCTGTCTTCCTCCACCTCAAGTCTGTTTGTTGTCCATTTAGGTTGTGTGTAAATTAAGTTTTATATAGTCAGTATACGTGTGTGTGTGTGTGTGTGTGTGTGTGTGTGTGTGTGTGTGTGCCTGTGAGTGTGTGTGTGTGTGTGTGTGCCTGTGAGAGTGTGTGTGTGTGTGCATGTGCACGCATGTGTGTGAATGAAGTTTTGTATAGTCATTATACTTGTGTGGGGGGTGCCTGCCTGTATGTGTGTGTGTGTGTGTCTGCCTGTGTATGTGTGTGAGTGTGTGTGTGCACTTAGAATAGTCTCTGTGGACAAGAGTTTATGCTTTGTAAATACTTTTATTATTATTATTAAGTTGCAGTATTGCACAGGTCAACTGTTCATGATTGTTCAGATACGTGTTGTGTCTGCTCACTGCAGATCCCCCCAACCCTGCACATAATTACCCTGATGCTGTGGTGGATGGGAAGAAAGGCAAGACGTGGGGGCCCAGCTCTGTGCAAAAGGACCGCCACCAACGATCCTCTATCATCTTTGCTGATGGTCGCTGGTCCAAGAGTGCACCTAACCTTGAAAAATCTCTACGCCATTTAGGAGGACATTCCAACATTGGGGCTTTCAATGATCTCTGTGAGTGAACTGTGGATTGATTTCTCTCTCTTGCTCCTCTCTCTCTTGCCCGGCTGTCTGCACATAGTCTTTGAGGAGCATGACAAGTATTGATACTGGTCTGGCTGGATTCCATTCATCTGTGTCTCTCCGTAGCAAAAACCTTAGCATTTGAGTTGCCTTCTCTGCTGTCTTTATACACCCCCCATAATAACATGGAGTTTTCTTGTCCACTCTTTTTTTTTTTTTTTACCCCCCATAACACAGTTAAGGGAGGTATACTGGAATTACCTTGTCTGTGCTTATGCCTGTCTCTCTGTCTGTCCATCTGTCCTACTTTGTCCTGATGATCTCTTCTGAATGGCTCAGTCTTTTGTAACCAGACTTGGTGATGCATGACAGTGAGCTGGAGTGTTGTGCCAAAAAACTGGGTCGCTATTGGTACAGTTGATGAAGAGGTAATAATTAGTTTTGTAAACTTTTATAACCTCATACTTCGTGAGGTAGGCCAGTGCTGCAGGCATATGCTGCCTGTTGAGTAGAGTTCCTTGTGTAACACTAACAGGAAGCTGGGCTTTAGACTTTGGTCAAAACTTGCTTTTTTTACAGAACAGACTTGTTTCAGTTTGTTCAGACTTTGCATGACAAACCTTCTCTGGTTTTACCATATCAGTTTTGACGACCTTTATTTTTTTGTTTTTGTTTCGTGGAAAATGATTGAAAGATCAAACAGAAAAAGGAAAGCTAGTGCTGATTGAAAGTGAATGAAAGATCAAGGATTTTTTTTTCTTTCTCAGGATGTTTTGACCCAGTTGAATTAAAACTTTGATGGGTTGTTATACACTAGTTGCAAAGACAATACCTGCGGTGCTTTTAAAGTTTTAGCAACTGTTGCTTGTGCTCTGGGGAGATACCTGCATGGTGTTAACTTTCACTGACAAAGCTTGTTTCGATGACGGTGACCCACCGCAGGGTCATGTAACAATCCACAGACAAACATGAAAGTTGTATTTTCACAGCACTAGCTTTCCTTTCTGTGTGTTTCTTTGGCTCTGCTTCTGGGGTTTTTGTTTGTTTGTTTTTCTTCTCTATCTTTCCACACTTATTTATGTATTCTTACTTTCTTTACTTGTGCCATCCTTGTTTCTTCAGTTTGAAGTTTCTGTTTACAGTGTTTGTTTTTGTTTTCTTTTTCTTCTGCTTTACCATCTCTTCTTACCCATTGTCGCTGTACTGTTTACAAAATTACAGAAGAAGAACTTATAAAGTGGTCTTTGTATATCTCACCAGACAAAGATGATGACGCCTTACCAGAGTCTCTAGAAGAGGGCCCCGCCACCAACAAATCTCGCAGCATTCCACACTCACCCATCACCAACAGCCCAAGTGGGGATGGGGGCACCAAACGCAAGAAACATGAGTCGGCGCTGATTCGCATGACCTCTATATTGGCCGCAGTGGGCGCTGGCTTTGACGTTCGCCTCTCCAACACTGTTGCCATCCACCCCAACCTCCATGTCAGTAGTGAGGAAGAACGGGGGAGGAAACGGGACTCATTCATCTTCAACCGTCGAGATGCCTATCTCGGGGCTGTGCGAGATGCTTTCATAGAGCCGGAAAATGATTTCCGTTCGTACCACCACTCGACGCCTCACGGGTACTGGCATACGTATCATGGGGTCCAGACCCGCCAGCGTCCCAGCCTCAACATGGAGGGAGGGCTTGGTGGCCCCACTGCCTTCTACCTCCAAGGAGCAGATCAAAGCGAAGAAAATGCACAAGGAGCTTCCCAAGGTTTCAATCCTCGAACAACGTCTCACCGATCCTCGTACGCGGACAGCGAGTCTTCTGTGATCTCTAGCACCCCGACATCAGAACGAACAGTGATATACAACCGCCAGATCTCTGATAGCAGCACCTATGATACCCCCACCTCCTCCACAGTGGCCCCTCCACCCAGACCCTCCCAGAACCCTCACCGTCGCTCTGTGACTTTTGAGGATGATTTCAATCCTCAGCAGGACTACAAATCTAGCTCGGCAGGCTACTCCTCTCATAGACACTCTCCTAACAACACCTCCAACTCAGAAGCCTATGGTGTGTCAGAGTATGAAGCGTGGTACCAGCATGGTGGGGACTACCACCGCCCCCCTCCCGACCATCCACCCAACATTCCACCCCGGCGCCGGGGAGTAGGGGACTCCGCACCACAGCGACCCACCACGCTAGATGTTGGTGCAAGGCAAGGCCCCATTCAGCTGAAGTACCCCTCCCCTTCTCCCTACGGCCGAGCCCCCCCCACCACTGCGAACACAGCCAACGCTTCCCGTATGGTCCCCGCCTCGTCGGCACCCATCGACACCCCTACAGGAAACCACGACAGCACGCCTTTCTTCTCCACCCGCTCTCATCTCTCCCCAGGCAACACCCCACCTCACATCCTGCACCAGAAGACGCTGTTGGACATTGACGTGGAGGGCCAGAGTCAGGATGCTACCCAGCCTCTGGTCCTGCACCAGCCTAAGCCAACTCTAACAGACCTGGAGCGGGAGTTTTTACTCTAGGTCCTTGTGCCCAGAGCAGTTGCTTACACCACAGCCACACTAGGTCAGCACACAGTTGTCTCTGCTGCTTTGTGTCCATGCTAGGTCAGCACACACACATGCACACACACACACAACTATGGTAGTTATATCTGTGTCATTAGGTCAGTGCATGGATGTGTCTATGCCGGTTTATATATTCGCTTTAAGTTGGCATACACACTTGTTTGATCTCTGCTCAGGTGTTCTGCAAGTTTTGCAGCTTTTTGAGATGAAATGTCTTTAAACATGTCTATGCAATGCGCATGCACACACACACACGCATGCACGCACATGCACTACAGCATTATTCCTTTTCCATATGTATTTGCCTCTCCAAAGGTGAAGCAAACACTGAAACAGTAAGAAATGTGTACATCGGGCTGCAAGCAGCCAGCTGGAGGGGCGATGGAAAGGTGACCTTCTCAAACAGGTCACCACTCCGAAACGGCTCCAAACACTACTGGTGCTGCTGTCGACCACGTGTGAATATGGGTTTTTAATCTCGACTGTGCTCAAAGTTTCTGCATGTGATTTCTGCTTTGATGTACACTGATGATGGTGGATGACAGGCTTTGCCCATGGGTTTGAGTCTTGGTGTTTGTTATACCTGCATGAACACTTTCCCCAGTGTTTTTGCATAGGCTCTGTAACTTAAAAACGAAAAGGCACATTGAGTAACTGAAATGTAAGAGAACACAAGCAAAGTCTTCCGGGCAAAGCCACAGTCTCATTGTTGGTGGCATGCATTGTTGGGTCTTTCAGGAATATGACTGATCAGAAAGCAAGAAAGAGAAAACCAAACAAGTCATAATAAATGGTAGTTTAGTAATAGTATTAAGCTTAACTCAGCTCCTTTCTTGCTGTTTCCTTTATTTGTGTATTTGTTTTAATCTGTTTAAGAAATATGAGTTTGAGTGAATATCAACAGACAGAACTGGTGTACAAGTCATAGCGTTCAAAGGGTTTGTGGTTAAAACAAAGAACCTGGAGTCTGTAATGATCAGTTTCAATCCAACTGGATGGCTAACCATCTGTGGCAAAAAAGCGTAACACTGAAATTTTCTTGTCTGCTATTAGACTGAAATCTTTGAAATTTTGCATGATGATAATTGATAGCTTGCACTGAGCATGAGCTGTACTTGCTTGTTCCAGTTTGGGTGAGCTTGGGCATTTTTTTCAAGCTCACGGCAATGTCAGAAAAGTAAAAATGAAAGTTGTGTTTTCTCAGGAAATTATGATCTGGTTGAGTTTACACTTTGCATTGTCATCAGGTTCATGGACCAGATCATGCACAAGTGGTGATCCTGACTTTAGCATGCATTTAAAAGAGTGGTGGTTACCCATTTAGTGCTTTTTGTAACATGGCAAAAAGCTCATAATTGCCCCTCCCCCTTTTTAAAAAGAACCTTCTTTTTTTTTAGAAACTATTGAGATGTTTCTAGTTGTACATGATGATAACCTGGACTGAGCCCTACACTTTCAATAACACAACAGCCTCAGGATGATGAAAACAGAAGTTGTGTTTGACTGTCCATTCAAGGTCAAACTGTGTGTGTGTGCGTGTTGCACCTACATACAGGCATAATTGTGCACTTTGTGTTTCCTGTAACTAGGGAAAGTATTGCTGTACTTGTCCTCTGTGTTTGAGGGCAGCAGATGATGACATTGCTTGTTAGACAGCTGTACCACAGTGCCTGAGCAATGTGGCCAAGCCTTATTTAGATGTGAGTCGACAGGGCATTTCCTCTCCATGTTGTACGTCATTTTTCAAAGTGAGACTCTTTCTCATGTCAGTCCAGTTGATGAGGTTTCACATGATGGTGAATATTCATGTAACTAAAATTCTGTCCATGCGCGTGATGTTTTCAGGTGAGAACCCCTGACTTGTTTTCCCCCCTGTCTCTTAGTCTTGGTTGTACCATCCTTGAAGCTAAAGGTGATGATTGTCTCAATCACAGAAAACCATATTTCCATACTGTAGCATTTTTGATATGTACTGTCAGATCATAATCAAAGTGTACCTACGATTGTTTGGGGTCTTAATCAAACTGTATCAGTGTTGGTCTGTGCATTGCTGATTGATATATATATATATATGATGTATGTACATATACAGAACTGTACCAAAATAGTTGAACATGATATATAACATAATGTATGACTGTGTTATACACTGTATCTGTAATATGTGTGTACAGGACTTCTTGTCTTTGATTCATTGTGCATTTTAGAAACATTTTCACATCAAAATGTTGTTTCATAGCATATCAACAGTTGTACAACTGATTTAAAATGTTGGTTTAAAAGTTCCCCTCTTGCATTTAATTTTGTTATAAAGTTCTTTTTGCTTGTGTTATGACCTTATTCTGTTTTATCCCTTCCTTGGAAGGGGGATGGGGGGAACATTATCTTAGGTATTCAGTTACTCTGAATGTTAGATATTCAGTTACTCTTGAGTTTGTATTCAACACTAAGGAATGCCCTGTCCAAATGAAGTCTTCATTGTTGAGGCAGAGGTGGTACACATATTGTTGATCGTTCACAGTGTGCTTCTACATCATCTTTAGAAAAGTATGTCTGGTGGCCTGCATGTGTTTACTCTGGAGCCTGTACAGAACTGCTGGTAAACTTACCTTAAATAATCCATGTGATAGATGTATTCGGTTTTGAGGGACCACAGTGGTTTGAGACCAACTTGATAGGTCGTGTATAGGTGTGTTTGTGTAGCCACGCATTAGACCTTCTCTTTAGCTCTCTTTTGATAAGATAACATTTTGATACAAGTCTGCATGTTTTTGGTTATATTTTACATCATTTTGTGTGTTGGTATTTTACACAAAGAGGGTTGGGGGTTGGGGGGGGGGGGGGGGGGGTATGGTATGAGAATGTAAATTGGGAGGGGAGGGGGAAGAAGCGGTAAAGTAACAGGGGGTGGAGTGGGGTGGGGGGCACTGTATACTCACTAGTGTACTACAGTGCTCGGAGACAGTCTTTACTGTGGGTACGTCCATTTTATTTTTCCCTACCAAATCTGGTAAATTCAGAGTATCGTGTCATTTGTTGTAGTTACATTCAGAGAATGTATATATCTATATATACAAAGAGATTGAACATCTCACATTTTGCCATTGACCAACATTTGCAACAATCACAGGTTTATCATGGCTGCTTTGTGGACATCTCCCAGTGTACTGCAAAGTGTGATTCCCACTCATATGCACAACAAGTCTTGCGGCTGTCTGTTTTTACAAGATCGCTGAAATGTTAATGGGCTGCAATTAAAGATGATTACAACAAGTGCCTTTCTCTTTTACCCAACAAGCTTGAAATGGATATATATTTATAGATACATTCTGACAGCTATGCTTGATCTATGCAGAATGTCACGTCCATCAGATTGTCAAAAAGCGTGAGTTACTTGCAGAATGTCACATCCATCAGATTGTCAAAAGGGTGAGTTACTTGGCAGAGTAACAATATCTGCGTGTTGTAGAGTCTTTTAGTTGATGGTATGTTTTAAGGCCAATTGCATGTGCTTCTTGTATGACTCTGAGTAATAGTGTGTCATTTTTTTAAGTGCTGAATTTCATTAGCTTGCACATTGGCCCAGCCTATCAGATCTGTACATGCAGATATTACTGGTATCATAGGTATACTTTGGTTGGCTGTTCATTTAAAAAAGAAAGTATGAATTTGTACTTTGTACTTGTGCCTTGGACATTTGTTTCTACCCAAAGCCTCACCTGTAGTTTGCTGGACTCTTTACAGGCTTTGGGGGCCTGTTAGGTGGTAGCAATAATATTGAAATGGATGTTTTTATTCATAGTTTGTACAAAAATTGTTGAAATTAAATATTATCTTGTATTAAACAAATATATACCTCAGGACATTTTTGTACAAGTATTATCTCTTGCTTGTTTTCTGTTTTAGTTTTTTCGTTGCTATGAAGTTTGCTTGGTAAGCTGCAGTGGATGCTTTACTCCTGTCTTGAATATATATATATACAGTTTCCAAAGCCTTGCCTTCTTGTCTTTAAGTGCAGATCAGAACAAAATTAAGGTGGGATGTGGTAAAGATTAATGAAACAACATTCTGTATAAAGTATGTACATATGTATTGTACATGTGCAAGTGATGTAAAGGGTCCTTTTTTACGAGCCATAATTAATAATCATGTGCAGCATCTAGATTGAAAGAAATGCCAGTGCTGATTTGCATGTTGTAAATAAAAACATTGCTCGACTACCAAAACAATTTTCATTCAAAGAAGTTTTTATCTGTGCTGACCTAATTTTACCATAGCTTATGTTTGGCAACTGCATCATTTCAAGAGGATCTCTCCTGGTCTTTTCATACACAAGATTCAGAGATTATATTACATATTAGATACACATTTTTTAAATATTTATTAATGTAGTAATAGGAGGGGAGGAGGAAAAGGAAACTAGCAAATTAAAAATCTACACCAAAAAACAACAAAAAGGTAGTGTTCCACAAAACTTTTGTAGTTGTGACTGGAAAGTTTTAATTAACTCTGGTTTTAGCTCTTGTTGGGTGAAATATTTAGTTTGAGAAAATTACACTTGTACAAAAGTTCAGTGATGCATTTTAATTATTTCATAAGACCAACTTGTGAACACTGGGTTTTTCAGGGCTGTTGTTGCTTAGTTTTGTGCATAAAATCTTTGCGTGTGCAATGGTTTTAGAGGGTAAATATTTGTGTGTCAGGAACTTTGCACTGAGGATACCTGATTGAGTTTTTTGCCAGTAGTGTGAAAATCACATAAGAACCAAGCTGAAATTGGATAATCAAAATTTTCCAGAAAAAAGAAGTGGGGGGACAAACAAAAAACCCAGTCAGGCAAGTTGGTCTTGATCAACTTTATCTTTTCCAAAAAACAAAAACAAAATCTATACTTTAATTTTAAAAACTTTTTATTTTATTTTATTTTTTTATCAATGAATGAACTTGTTCTCACTTTAAACAAACTATACACTCCCCTATTAAGTAGCTTAATTATTGATATTAGTGCGCTGCATTATTTCAGTTATTACTTAATTCCCTCAGTGACATTGCAGCTGGGCATTATATGCATAGGTCCAACAGGTAAAAATGTCTTCCTTTTTGACACAAATTACTTGTAACATAAAAGTCGGCTACTAGCATCTGCTGAAACTGGTTATTGATGACCCCCAAATCATGGTAAGAAATACTAACAACTGATGAGTATCTGTTTTTGTATGTGTTTTGTTGTTGTTTAAACAGGATGGAACTGTAGTGTTGGTTTGATGCTGTGTAAACTGATGCTACAAAAAAAAAAAGGAATCATATTGATAGTTTTCATGTTATGATTGAAGATGAGAATGCTACCTGTACTGATGTGGAAGTGATTTGAAACAGAGTCCCTTCTTGTTGTATTCCACATCTTAACAGAACTAGAAGTGGAGCAAGGGACAGGTGTGGTGATGTAGGTCAATATCAACACACTGGTAGATTGCCAGTCTAATTAAGGGACTGGAGTTCATGAGTTGTAATAATTCATCAATATTTACACGTGTCTTCCTTTGCTGATGTGATATACATTATAAATGCATATATATACACATTTTCAGTTTACGTGTACTTACCAGAAATCTTCATTTGTTGATCTGTATATATACATGTATGCTGCTTGCACTACAATAGAAGCTGGCCTTCTGAAAGAACTTCTGCTTAGTGTTTGTGGTTTTGACTGAATATTGTGTTATCTTCAGAGTGATTTTTTTTTTTTTTCTCACAGTAATATTGAGGTTTATTAAAAGCAGTAAGTTTGACACTTGCATATCTGCTGTGTTTCACTTTACACTATTTTGAATGAGAAGTGTCCAAACCCCCACCACCTCTCCCAGAATTGAAATGTGAGCAGCTGCAGGTTAATATTATAACAATGGAGATTACCTGATACTGGTTGGATTATAACTGGTGCTAGATGATGCTAGGATGTACTCTACCACTGCTTGGAAGATGAGAACAAGAAAAATCCCCCAAGAACCCAGGTGTGAGTCTGCGGAGCAAGACAGGGAACACTGCTTCTGCGTCAGAAGCCCTGATTTATGTTGTGTACGGACATGTAGGAAGTGCGTGGAAATCAACTCTGATGTGTAGCTATGAGTAAAACTGTGTTACTAGAAAGGCGTTATGACAAGGTTGATCCAAGGTATGTAGACTCAAATTGTGTTGCAATGAGATGCATCAGTGTGATGGTATGTATTTCGTAATGTAAGACTTGAAACTGATCCAGCTGTATTACTAAATAGCGATTTACCTGTCTCAAGTTCTTGTCCTTGTTGCAAGTGGCCACTTTATGGATGAGGACTTTATCTTGTCCTTGTTGCAAAAGGCCACTTGAAGGGTGAGGACTTTTATCCTGTCCTTGTTGCAAGCAGACACTTGAAGGGTGAGGACTTTACCCTGTCCTTGGTGCAAGTGGCCACTTGAAGGGCGAGGACTTATCCTGTCCTTGTTGCAAGTGGCCACTTGAAAGATGACTTTATCCTGTCCCTGTTGCAAGTGGCCACTTGAAGGGTGAGGACTTTATCCTGACCTTGTTGCAAGCGGCCACATGAATAATACCTTGTTCTTGTTGCAAGCAGCAACTTCAGAGGTGGGGACTTTTATCTTGTCCTTGTTGCATCTGGCCACTTGAAGGGTGAGGACTTTTATCCTGTCCTTGTTGCAAGCGGCCACTTGAAGGGTGAGGACTTCATCCTGTCCTTGTTGCAAGTGGCCACTTGAAGGGTGAGGACTTTATCCTGTCCTTGTGGACTTAATTGCATTGCTGTTATTACCTGTCAATAGCTGCTGCTTGTACCTTGTGTAGAGAAGGAGCAGAGGTAACATGATGACACAATGGGCAGTACAGTGGAACCCCTGGTGACAGGCCTTCCTGATGGGAGGCTATGCCTCTTTTAACACTGCTGTTAACCAACGCATATTAACGCTGCTGTCAACAGACTTATATTAACGCCACCGTTAACCAAACCATTTTCACACTACTGTTAACAAACTCTTTAACACTTCTGTTCAGACTCATTTTAGCGCCACTGTTAACAGGCTCATTTTAACACCACTGTTAACATACCTCTTTTTTAAAGCTGCTGTTAACAAATTTCTTGTTCATTGCATATCCCCTTGACAGTACCATCCCACCTTTCACACTGCAAGTTTTGTTGTTGTTCTTTATTATCATTTGTTTTTATGTTATTATAATTGATCACTTTTGCAAAGCTTTTTTGACAATATTTTTTTTAGGGGTTTCACTGTACCCAAGAACATGAACTGGTGGTAAACCAGATCAGACCCATTCCGTGTTTAACACAACTTATCCTTTAAATTAGTGGTTTCGGAATCCAGGCTGAGTTTGCATATTTGTTTCTGGAAAATCTTTCCTTATTAAGTTTCCTTTTTAACTGCTGTAGTTGGCATAACCTCATTTTATTTGCAGTGATATATCCTAATATATCAGACACCATCAACATATATATGGCTGGGGGGGTGGGAAGGAGTCTAAAATACACTGATACTAACGAGAAAATGTAACGCAAGTTTAATTGTTAACATAAAGATCATTAGTGACTGATCCCACATGTCTTTTGTGAATTGTGTGTATATATTGATACTGAATGAACTGCTGACAAGCAAAGTACCTTCCATTTGCACATTGCTTTTGTACGACATCTATCATGTACAGTTGTGTACTAAATGATCATATCCTCACCTATATTTTATGCAAGTGGAAATGGGATTGTACAGAGAACTATTTCAAAAATAAATACAGCCATGAAATATATGTACATGTTGCTGGTCTGTGTGTGTGTGTGGGTGAGAGACAGACACACACACACACACACATTGTGCGAGACAGAGAATGTGTGTGTGAGGGACAGACAGAGTGTCTGTGTGTGTGTGTATGAGAGAGAGAGAGACAGAGAAAGTAAGTAACTTGGTGTTTTATGCCCAGTCAACCATTAAAGTTATATCAGGGCGATGAGAGAGACACATTCTCTGTCTGTCTCTCCCACACACAATGTGGGGGAGGGGGGGGGGGGGAGGAGACAGACAGAGAATGTGTGTGTGAGAGAGACGGAGAATGTGTGTATGAGAGACAGAGTGTGTGTGTGCAGTCTTAGTAATAAGGCACAGTCAGGTAACTGTTGCACTTGACAGTGGCTGACTGCACTCATAATACAGATAAAGACAACCAGCAACTATCCCCCAGGTTTCATTGCTTTTATTTCATCCTTTAAAAAAGAAATTATCAGTGAGAAGTAACTCTCACCACTTGATTCTGTGAACACATAACGCAGTTGCACAAATGCAAACAGTCATGCACGCACACACACAAATACATGTCATTTTCTTTTTCATCAGTCATCCTCTGAACCAGAGCGGACTGACTTGCTTTTGTGCTTCTTGTGTTTATGTTTCTTGTGTTTGGAGCTTTTCTTCTTGGAGCGGTGCCGACGTTCCTGATCGTGTGAACTGTCGTCACTCCCAAGCTGGCCTTCAGGGCAGTCTTGCTGGGAAATGTGCATGTGGGATGAGTATCTCCTTTCAACATCAGAATCTTCTGCTCTGTGGGAATTAGAAGCGTCACCTCGTTTTTGTCTGGAACTCCCATCACTTCTGTCTCGTGGACTCTGGCTTCTAGACCGCTTTCTGTGTGGGCTGCGGCTTCTGTTTTCCCTGATAAAATGGCTTCTTCTTCTGCTTGAACTCTCACTTCGGTTTCTTGCTTCTCTCGGACTGTGGCTCCTGCTTTTGTTGTGAGAATAGTCCTTCCTGAAAAGTGGGCCGTGGTGATGACTGCCTGTACCACTGTGCTTTCCTTGGGCAGAATCTGTATCATCTTGCCTGGAATCCAACGTGAACAGAATCAGGACATGAAGTGAGTGAGAGATGGAAATATGAACTGTTTTCAAACTTGCGTAATCTTAGCAAAAGTGATCTTCCTATCATCGTACCGTGCAACATGTACTACACCAAACGCAGAATTCTCATCTGATTTTTACCCATTGGCTAATTAGGACTTGAATCTAACTGCTGAGTCACTGAATACTGTGATGATTGCAAAAAAAGTTGTTTAACATAGCAATGACTTGGCATGATAATGTACTGCTGTGAAATCTTGAAATGACCATCCTGACACAAGAACAAAACCAATTTCAGTATCTTTTTTCCCTTCTCAGACCAAGGATTAATGAGAAACAAAATCCAAACTGACACTGAACAGCCATCTCTGACCTTTTCAAGTTATTTCCTGGGTTGGGAATAGCATGGCTTCTCGTAGCAGGGTCAATGCTAATAACCGCAGTAGCCTTAGCAGAAAAATTTTAATGTTTACATACTTGTTTTTCTTTTCTTTCTCCTCAGTTGGCATCATGATTTCCATCTGGTTCAAGATCACTTCTCGGATAATCTGGAATGATGCATTGCAGGAATATGAAACAATGTACAAGGAAACAGTGTGACACACTGTCATGACATTACATGTAAATGCACACAGTCACTCTCTCACTCTCATTCTTAATTCAAACACACTGTAATTTTAAGTGCCTAGTTCAAGCACATTGTCATTATTTTGTTTGTTTTCTTGTTCGTATGCATAATCATGGCATGTACTGTGAGACGGTAGGTCATCCACCTTCACCCCTTCATGGGGGGCCATGGCCTAAATGAATAAATCTTCCGTACCTGTCCGTCTCTCTCTAACCTATTTGCCATAGTGAAATAAGACAATACTGTTTACCTCTGTGTAGGACTTCTTGGTGACGTGGACGTTCTTAGCACGGTACGACTGCCGCCGCCGTTTCTGATCTCTGAGCATGGCCAGTAATTCCACTTTAGATGTTGGCTTCTCTCCTCCTTGGTCCAACAGACCTGGTACACCCATGAGAACATGCAGTGAGATGGCAATGCATGAATGCAGCATGAGCATTACTGTACTGCATCCACATACAACTTCCAGATTTTTGTCTGAGTATTTGATAAGATCCAAACACACAAAAGGTTCAAAACAATGCTGTTTATTAGGACAAAACACAACATGCAAGTTTTGGGGGTTAAGCCCCTTTTTCAAGCTACAAAACAACATTTAAGTGGTGAAAAATGAGATGTCGAACACTCATCTGCTTTTGGTGGACCTGTTTGGTTCAGTTGTTTTGGTGTCATTTTGTAGCTTGAAAAAGGGGCTCATCCCAAAAATGTGCATGTTTTGTCATAACAGTGTTTTCTTTTAACCTATTATGTGTTTGGATCTTGTTTTAAAACATTATCAGTTATTCTTGTTTCAGTTTTTTTTTTTTTTTATAAATATTTAATAACAAAACAATAGAATTAGAAATCAAGGAAATTACATTTGTCTGCTGCTATACAGGAAGAAAGTGCAGTTCAAATTTCACAGCTTACAGCATATCCAGTATTTCCTATTATCAGTGTCTGAGATTTTAGCGCCAATCTGCCACATTCACGCACCTGATGCTCTTCTCCACCGTCATCCACTGCATCCCATCAGCTTTTCCCCCAACTGGAGCACACTCTCAAATAAAGACTCAAGACTTCACCTTTTTTAATGATCCTTTCCCAGTCAGTAGTGAGCACTTCGTCTTTCTCCACATTGGCCATCTTCCCTTCCGCTTTTAGAGTCTGCACGCAGTAGTCATAGACGGCCAGTCTCGCCTGGGGAGACAGCTTCACTGACCAGTCATCTGTGCTCACTGGCATTGGGCGATGGCCCATGTGCACTGCAAACAGGCCCATCATCATAGCAACCAAAATGGGGGTAGCAGAAGCCTTGAGTGCATTGTGGTGTTAACCTTGCCTGGACACAAATGTGCACTCTTCAGTTGTGAATCTTTTATATATATAATGTAGATGTCATTTCTTTGTTTGTAATTCATGTGGGGCACCCATGTCTTCCTTTGAATGGAACAAAGAAGTACTTGACTTGACATCTTTTTTGGGTCAGTTGCACACACAGATGCACAAGCATCAGAAATGTTAGAATTCCATAAGTATGTTGTTGTAGCATTCGCCAGAGGAACACTCTGGAGGTTACCTGGCATATAATGCAATTGAACATATGACAGGTTGCACGTGTAACCGTCTTTAATTTTTTTTATTACCCTGCCATATGGACAGCTGCACACCATCTTCAGAGGACAGCAAGTTTGTTATTTCCTGGTTAGAACCTAAAAAAGACTTTTGCTCGATAACAACCAACAAATGGCCAATGTCACCCACTGTCACTCTCAGTCTGGGTCCCCTGTCAAAACTGTCACCTTCCACAGAAGCTAGACGCTGTTAAAGAACTACGGCTTTGAAATATCTACCATACTCTTGCCCGGCACAGTGGAAATACACCAACACCACCATGACAGAGTTTGTCACTTTCAAGCAACATACACCAACACCACCATGACAGAGTCTGTTACCTTCAAGCTAAACACACCATCACCACCATGATGGGGTCTGTCACTTTCAACCTATATTTACCATTACCACTATGACGGAGTCTGTCACGTTCAAGCCTACTTAGTGTGAGGCTTCATCTCACATAGTACAAGTTTGATAAAAAGCGATATTGTTGCTGTTGCTTACCACATGTTAATATTGCTACATGGCACGCATCAAGCAACAAGTGAACAACATCAAGTCTTTCATGAAAATAGAAATTGTAGTACTGATATGACCACCATAATTATGTCTGCTGCATCTCTATAATCATTTCAGCAGAACTGAGCATTCAAAGTGACTGAGCAAGAGTGTGCACAATGTTGCAGTACTTAGCCAGAACATGAATTCTGAAAACGTTTTCCAACCTTGTCCATGTTCCATGCAATAGTTCCAAATGATGCGATTCAGCAGTCCTTCATCTGATGACAAAAACACAGATAGTTAGAAGGGATACACATGCATGCAATTTCAGCTAATGCAAGACAATTATAATGAACATTTTGCTTCTGTCTCTCAAAGTACAAATGCCAAATTTCTTGTTGTTGTTGCTGAGGCTGCAAACATGTATACAATTAGCTACATGTATATTTAATATATAAAATATGTAATCTGAACCCAATAAGAAATTGTTAAAACAACAACAAACAAATAAATAAACAAGACAATTAAAAACCCACATCATTTTCTGTTTCCTCTTTCTGCTACCACATGGACTTTAATTAGTTTAAAATTTGATCAGTCAACAAAACTGGTATAAACCATGTAATGCTCAATGGATATTTTCTTCCGGCAAATTCTGAAAGATCTAAAAAAAAAAAAAAAGTGGGGGTGGGGGGGGGGGGGGGAGGAAGACACGCACACACACATACACACACACACACACGCACACATAAGAACCACCAAACACAAAAACAAAAGAAAATAACCAAATTATACCCAGCTGTACTTTGCCGACCAAGTCTGCATTCTTATAGAAGAAATCATCATTCTGCAGCTGCAACTCCTGAAAATATATAATTTAATTATAAAGTATACAAATAATGCATTCACATTGTTAGTTATACTTCTTCACTGGCAGTCATTCACTTGTTTAAATTGTGTTTGATTTTTAACAATGACTAAAGAATAAACATTAGGTGAGATTGAGAAAGAAGGCAGAAAAAAAGAAAACAACTAACTAACAATCTACATGTAGCACACACACACACACACACACACACACACACACACACACACACACACACACACACACACACTCACACATATACACAAACACACATATACACACATAGAATACATGGATGCACACATTCATGATTCAGTGATTCACTGTAATCACACACTGTCCCTGAGTCAGGCAGGAAGGCAAACAGGTGGCACCACATCCACTGATCTGCACACTTACCACATCATGTGCTGAGAGACCCTTCTTCCTTAGGTGACAGACAGCAGTATGCTGTTTAAGTGAGGTTTCTGGAACTTCATGATTGGGGTCATATGGACACAGTGCCATTGACTTTGTCTGCAACAAGGCAAAAAATATGGATATAAAAATTATGTCATACATTATAGTGAAAACCAAGGGATTTGGTGAAAAGGAAAAAAACAAAGCTGAATCAGGATTCTAAAGAGAGAAAGATGTCACACATTCACTGTGAATTTACTCCCTTGATGATCAAGGTATCTGCATTCATATCACAGAAGAAGAAGGCACATATGGTACAGAGGCTAGAGAGAGTTCTAAACCTATCATCCACTAAAGCTGACAGTTGGTCTGGCCTTCCTCACCATGGGGTATGGGACCTGGCAAGGACATATGTTACACATGTCTGCGACTGTCAAAAAAGCAGGTGCACAGTGTGTGTGTATGATGTTTGCAATTGTCAGGAAACAGATGCACAGAGTGCGTGTGTGTGTGTGTGTGGACTTGCTGGTCTGATAGTTGGTCTGACAAACAGATGACTGTAGTCACTCAACACAAGAAAAAGCCTGCATCAAGAAGCAGTGCCTACAATTTGTACAAACACTGTGCTCTACTGGTCGCTGGTCCCTTTTCAACTACCCCCCCCCCCCCCCACCCCCCACCCCATGATTTGCAGCTTGCCTGTTTGCCAATAGAAAACTTGTAGTCATGGATTTCTGTACCAGAGCAATTCTTAAATGATGTTCAGAAACCTTGGATTCATGGGAATTACTGAATCTGGGCTGTGTGGTGAAGTATATTAATAATTATATAGGTGTGTATGTGTGTGCCTGCATATACTTGTAGTTGTATTAATGTAGGCCTGCATCACTTATGCATCCGTGTGTGTGTGTGTGTGTGTGTGTGTGTGTGTGTGTGTGTGTGTGTGTGTGTGTGTGTGTGTGTGTGTGTGTGTGTGTGTGAGTGTGTGTGTGTGTGCACGCATGCATGTGTACATGAGAATGTCAGTACAGTGTAAGCCACCGGCGTACAATTTTTCACTCAAATATAAATAAGCTGGGGACAGGTGGGGCGGGAGATGGAAGGCACCGAGTCACACACACACACACACACACACACACACACACACACACACACACACACACACACACACGCCGCGCGCGCGTATATATACACTCTCTCCCTCCCCCCCACCCCCCTAAACGCACAGCAATATGGCACCGTGTCGGCAAACCGGCGCGGAGAAAAAGTCTGCAGCCTGGCATTTGTGACAATTTGTGACAATCGGACAACATTCCCCCGAGAGCATACTTTGAGAATGTGATCCGGTGTCCAAGACATCTCAGCCAGTATTTCGCCAATCTCGGAGCACTCCTTCTCAATAAAACTCTCCATCTCCTTGATGAACTGCTGCCTCTCCTCTGCGTTATCCACCAGGACATTGTCACCCATTTAGGAAGTTGTTTTCCTTCGGTTTGGCTGCTGAACGCAATTGACTGAAAAGTGAAAGCCACCAACGCCATTCGCAAATGGAACAATCCTAAACCGGTCTACTTTGAAAAATAGGCGACAAACACTAGTATATGGTGCCACACATGCGTCAAAAGCATATGATTGTAATTATGCTCAGATAATTGCAACTATGTCTACATAATGGTAAATTTGTCCTTTTCATTACACAGATAACAACATACTTGCGTCAAAAGTATTAATTGTACTGATCTCAAAATAATTACTAATTATTTCAATACAGTGAACAATTAGCACCACAAAATTAGTAAACGTGTCTTTTGACCCTAGGTTCCAATGGTTTACTAGTGTCAAAGGTGATAATCACTCATTATCTTGACCTTGGGCACTTGAGATTGGGTAGTAGGGTGCCTGGCACTGGCTCTAGACTGGACAGCATGGACCTGGTGGGCATGTATTGGCCTGTAAATATTTTCTTCTTAGCTTGGTTAGTGTGGCACAATTTTTGAACTGATCAAATTCAATTGTAAATGCAATCAGTCAAAAACTGCAAGATGATTCAAAGGGTGACTTTTCTGCAGAGTTGCACTTGGCAGAGTCTGTCAATAATCAGCCTCTACTGAGATAGTCACAGTTTTTGATTGATTGAATTTAAAATTGAGTTTTAGCAGTTCAATAATTAAAAGGCACATTGCAATGATGTATCATGAGTAGGATGCCTGGCGTTGGCTCTAGACTGGACAGCATGGACCTGGTGGGCATGTATTGGCCTGTAAATATTTTCTTCTTATATTGTGGCACAATTTTTGAACTGATCAAATTCAGTTGTAAATGCAATCAGTCAAAAACTGCAAGATGATTCAAAGGGTGACTTTTCTGCAGAGTTGCACTTGGGAGAGTCTGTCAATAATCAGCCTCTACTGAGATAGTCACAGTTTTTGACTGATTGAATTTAAAACTGAGTTTTAGCAGTTCAATAATTAAAAGGCACATTGCAATGATGTATCATGAGCTGTCTGCACAGTGCAGTGAGTTTAATATATATTAGAGAATAGCACTTTACAAGAATTATCTATTGTTATTATCATTATTCTCACTGTGTAATGCTATGACACAAATTAGACTTTTAATATACCTAAAAGTTTGATCTGGCCACATACAAGACTGATCAAGATCTGTCAAGATCAAGACTGCCCTGTTCATTGTCTGTTCTTTGTGCATTGTCAGTCATTACTACATCGCTGTATTAATTGTGCCTTTCATAACACAGAGCGTTAAGAGCACTCATAATTGTAATTATCTGAAATGTCAGTTATCTCTACATAATTACTAAATTATCTCACATCTGCACAAAAGTGTAATTGTACTTTTGATACTAGTAAGCAGCCATACCCGGCGACTGACTGACCAAAAACATTTCGGCTTATAGCGAAGCGGTCGTGGAGCAAAACCCAGACCGGCACAGCTCTAGCATCAAATCCAGACCGGCACAGCTCTAGCATCTACCTTAGTTTATCACAAACAATACCCGAAAGGCATAGTTGTTAGCAGTAGCCTGGGACAAGCATACAACGGTTGGCACACCGTCTCCACCGTGCAAAGCGGGTTGTAATATTAATACTATTATCGAGTGTCTCTGCCATAAGCAGCTCTCCCTTGATTTGAATCATATTTTCTCTGACGTGGTTAAAAATGATGTGTTCTGTTTTTACTGATGTGTGTGTGCGCGTGCCTGTGTGCGTGTGTGTGTTAAAAATGTAACAAGAAAACGTCAAGCTCATTCGTTTACTTTCGCCGTGTACGGAAACAGACGAAGTAGTTCTCGGATGTGGACGGCATTGACGGAGAAGGCCGAGGAGGTGCCCCCACGAAAAATATTCTGCCTAGAGGGGGGTACTTGCAATTGGCTAAGCCACACCGTATATAAGGACGAAATTGCCACAACAGGGCGGCTTCTAAGAAGCCTTCTATGCTGACTATTCCTTGTCAAATTGTACCATAGCATACCGTTCTCACATTCACCATGAGTACTTCTAACCAAGTGGTGAGTTTTGTTTTGAATTCATTTGATGGTGTTTTTTTGACATGTTTGCAAATGTCGGCCTACCAGGCATGTCGACCAGGCCAGCCAGACAAATGCAAAGTTCGGTACTAGTTACTACTACTGGTCTGGTACTAGTAGCGCCCACCTTTATTGCTTCATGGGGTCACGCTTGCAAACTAGTCGAATAGGGTGAAAAAATATGCGTGATATGGAAATATATTGAACAATCTGTCAATCACCTGGCCGTCCTGCAACACCAGCCGATTATTGGTCGAATACCATTACAAAGACAAGATCGTTTGCCCCCACCCCCCATAGTTCAGAGCTGTGTGAGAGTCGAGGTGGCCGTCCTGGGCTGTCCGTCCTAAAGAGCCTTCTGGTTTCCGTGGACGTAAAGAATTATCAAACCGTGCTTCGGCATTGGTCACAACTTGTCCCTAATAAAAGTAATATGTCAACTGACATCTGAGGACATTAAGCAACACTTCACCACCACAACCCCCCCCCCCCCTCCTCTCCGCCCTTTCACCCCTGTCCCCGAAAGAATTGCTTACTTGTTGCATTCTTTTTAATTTAAAAAAAAAAGGAGAATAATTTAGGGTTTCATGCTAATTCAGTTCAGTATTTAGGAAACGTGACATTTGATATGATTTAACCTCTTTTTAATAATAATACAGTGATACTAATTGGAGATATTACTGGCGCCCCACCTGGGATGGGTTGAAGGTGCTTAGAAAATGCACTGAGGATGGGGGATGGATGGGTGCATCATAATTTACTGAGTAAAGTACATGTATACACATCTGTACAACTACTTCGTCAATGAATCACACTATACAAACACTCAAGGTTACTCAACTTACTGAACAGAAAATCCAAGAGTGACTACATAAACAACTTCTTTCTTTTTTGGGGGGGTGGGGGGGGGTATACACCCACAATCCAAACCATCTCCCCACCCACCCAGCCACCCACCACCACCACCACACACACTTATGCACACAAATACACCCACATCCTTTATTTCCCAACCACATACACTTGGGGAAACAACAGCACATTTCATGGAAGCTGTCTGGATCTTTATGAGGAGGGGAAATTCAAGGGGGATTGTGGGATCTCGTTGGTATCATAACTGAGGGGTTTAATGTGTGTTTCAGAGTTCCTTATACAAGACCGTGGTGGATGATGTGATTACCAACGTCAAAGAGGCATTTCTTGATGAGGGTGTGGATGAACAGGTCCTGCAGGAACTTAAACAGGTCATTGTCAACTTGGTTCTTGTAGCTGTACACAGGATCTGTTTTGGTAAAATGTTATTGCATGTACCCTAGTGATCAATAATTCATGTAGAATGTTGCTATAGTTAAATAGTATTAATGCAATCTGTCAGGGAAAACCATTTCAGTTGTTACGGTTATCTTATGTTTATAAATTGTAAAGCATGGTTGTAATACCATGGTTTGTATCATTCATTCATTGCATCATCCAGATGTAGTACTTGTTTCATTTTTGACAGTGTAACATTGTAACCCACTTAATCAAGATTCATACTCATACCTATACAAGTTATAGCAACTAAAGGTGAAAAAGGAAATAAATCAGTGTAGTTTGTTTTCTAATCTAGATGTAATCCTATCAGATTCAAAGATTTGATTTAGTCTAAAGTTGGATCTTATCAATTACACCCTCTGTAATGGTTACTCATATTATGTGTTTTACTTCAGTGCTTCTGCATGGGTATTTCTGTGTAGTTAAAAAAATGGTTTTTGTTTTGTTTTTAATTTCTTTCTGCATTTTAAAAAATAATTTGAGCTAGCTAGTTTTCAACACTAATTAGCATACATGTACAGAGGCAGGGGATTTTTTCTTTAAAGCAAAATCATTGACAGGATATTTCCTGAACCTTTTTTTTTTTTTTTTAAGAGAAGATTTTAGCTGGTCTCAAAACTGACAAGGTTTCAAGAGTCCTTATTTCTTCACTGTAGCTGTGGGAGACTAAACTGGCTGCAACCAAAGCCACAGAACCTGCAGCAGAGCCAGAGATTCACCTGACCAACCCTGCCATGGGCATACTGTTCCAGGAGCAACCTTCACAACAAATCCAGCAGGGATATGTTTCACGGGGAGGTAGGAAGTTTCCCCTAATCCTTATAGAGTAGTCCCCAAACTGTGTGGAGGTACTTTCTGTTCCAGTGTAAAGAACAACATTATTTCCACAGCCATGTTTCAGCCTGTGGTCTTACCATGAGCATGTTCCAGTGATGGGGTACTGTGGCTATAGAGATTAATAATTGATAACTATAATTTATATCCCCTCTGCTGAGACAAACATTGCATTTTTTCTGAATAATATTTGATCTTAAAATATATGATGACACTACTACAGTGAATGAGACTTTTACTTGTGACTTTTTTATGCCTTGATATTATTTCTAGCCTTCACATTTGAATTGGCATTAAATATTATGCAGCGGAAGTGTGCATCAAAACAGTTTAGCAAGGATACAGTCCATTGGGAGGTTTGAAAAGGGTTCATCAGCCACGTGAGTCGGGCTTACAATCAGAGGCTACAGGTTTTTCATTGTTTTTATTTCAGATATGTATCATGTAATCAACATTGTTACAACTGCCAAAGAAAGTTATAAAACAACTAGTTGCAAAACAAGTTGCAAAGTTGTTTAATGTTGCTGTTTTTTGGGCAACAGATTGGATGTTTTGTTGTTGTTGTTGTCATACTTTGGTAGCTGTGATTTTTTTTTAAATTAAGCTTGTGAGAGATACAAGCATTTTTGTATTGATGGGGGATTTTTGAGAGAAGTCAAGTATGTTAGAAATGAGGATGAGCCTGTAGCAACTAAAGGTAAGCTTGTTTTCATACCATTGGTTGGTTGGTTCCTCATTTGCCAAGGTGAAGATGACTTTGTGCTGATACAAAATTTTGTTTCTGTTTACCAGGTGTTTTAGCAACTTCAGCTCATCAGCCACAGCAGACGTTCCCAGTGTCCATCACCACAAACCAGCCAGAACTTGTGAGAAGCATTTTTAACAAAGAGACATTTTCTTACAGCAGCACAACAGTCCTGCATTTACATTGACTTGCTGACATGTTCTGAGAGTAATGTCCTTTCTTTCAAGGGTGAGCATCAGTATGGAGAAACATCAAGTAGGCGACAAGTGAAAATATGCAGAGAGATTGGTCACCGAAGCAAAGATGTTGATTGCTACCAGATATGACTTCAGTTTAACTGACCCAAACATTATCCTATCAGTACCAGTACTATCTCCCAGTAGCTGAATACTTCACATATGACAATATTTTTGATTTGGTGATTGTATCAATCAGATTATAGCCTAAATATTTTTGATTTGGTGACTGTATCAGTTGGACAATAGCCTAGATCTAGATCAACCTTTAAGACACAACCCCACAGCCTGTCCTCCCCATCTGCCACCTTTCTTTCGTGTTAAATGAATAAATTACCATCATTTTTGTTTCACTAACCTTTGCTGAAATGGTTGATAGGAGCAAACGTATTTCCCAGCTTTCATCTCAGACATAGTGTAACTGTAAGCCTTTTCAGTTGGAACAGTGCTGTGCCAGCCATTCCCTTCTTTGTCTTGTCAGTTTGAATGTTTCTCCTGACGTTCTTGTCCAGACACTTGGTTCTGAAAGATATCTTTGATCCCTTTCTCAATCCAGTTTCTTGCACAGAAGTTACATGCCACTTTCTGTTTTGAGGCTTGAAAACCAAACTTTAACCATTCAGTAACATATGTTGAATTGCTGCATCCAGTTGGCTGACATCCCAGAAGGGAGAGAATCATATCTGTTTCACACTGCGCATGATATCATTGCATCAGAGCCAATACAACCATGAACAACCTTACTCCTAGTTTAGGCTGTTTGCCTGACTTGTTCTGTTGTCATTAAAAAAATATTTTAAAAATCTATTTTTTTAAATTATAAGGGGTATTAGTATAATTAAAAGTGTTTTATGATACATCCAGACATGTTGCCATTAGCAAACTGTGGATTTTGTCGAGGAGTACTTGGCACTCGTATAGCTAAACACTCAGGCGCTGTGCAAAAGGAAAACAGAATAATAATTTGGTCTTTGAAGTTAGCTGTTTTAGCCATCATTTGCATTAGACAGTCACAGGTTATTATAATAATATAAATGATCCAAGTCATTAACAGTAACTTGATTGTTTTTGGGTTGTTGTTTTTCTCATGTTTTTTCTTCTCCATTTTTTCTTGCAGACAGGAGCTGCTGCACAGGCCACAATGGCGCTCCCAGTCGGCTTGTTCCAGCAGCAGCTGGCAGCCCTTGGCGCCACAGGGCAAGGCAACGTCACTCTTCAAGCCACAGGTAGGCTGCATACATTGTTGTTCTTCTGTACCACAAGCAGCTGATACCACACACTCCTACAACAGGCTTTGTTGCGGTGTGTTAGTCTCTGTATTGTTACACCTCCATGTAACAAAGTTGGGGAGAGGGGTGAACTGGAATCATTGTGTCTGCATGTCCACCTGCCTTTAGCGTGTCCAGGCTTTATCCAAAAGATAGCTTCTGAACTGCTTGACCTTTTGTAAGCAAGTGTGGTATGATGGTGCATCAACATGAGCTGGAGTGTTGTGTTTAAATTAAAAATAATAATTAGGATGTGATCTTTAAAGAAAAGGTCACAGGGCTTATAATTTATATAATCAAAATATGTCTGTTTGTACTATATCTTCTGAACTAATCATTCTTTTGCAGCCATACTTAGTTTGATTTTATGTCATGAGAACCCAGTGTCCAGTAAAAATACAGGCTTGTTGTGTTCAAGGTCAATGTCACTGATGTTAAAGGTTCAAAATTTCAGTTAATGGTTGTCTGGATGATATCTTCTGAACCTCTGAATCTTTTGTAATCGAACCTGGTAAAGTGATATATCATCATTAGCCTGAATGTCTTGCAGAAAGAAATGGCTTCTCATCTTTAAGGTCAAGGTCACAGTTAGGGCTCGTATAATTAAATGTTGCTGTTGAAGACAACAAACCTTGTTACCTTTCTGCAGGTAGTGATCAGACAGAGGGTGTATGTGGTGTGGGGTGGTGTAGGGGTATGGAGGAAGTGAGGTTTAACTGCTACACCCCTGTACTTCTTTCTGCATTGCCCTCTTTCTGCAGGCAACGGTCAGTACATTGCTGTCCAGAACATCGGGGGTCAGCAAACCACCATCACCATCCCACAGCAGGCATTTGTTCATGGCCAGGGGACCTTACAGACGCAGCAACTGGCTGGTGTCAGTCAAGTCACTGCAAATCCTGTAAGTTCACAACGATTGTGGCATCTGCAGTGTTAAACTGTTGATTCTGTTGCTAAATACAGTCAGTAACCTGTCTTGCTATCTGTTGCCTAGTTATCTGTTTCCTTTGTAGCTGCCCTGTAGATTCCGATTTAGCGTACCAGCTGGAGAAAGTTAATAACAGATCGTGTAGCCATTAGTTTAATTTACACAGTGGGAAAGGGTGACACTTTCTGCATTGGTTTCACCAAAGAGAATAGCATTTCATCATCAACATGTGCTGTTTGTAGTTGTACCAGATAACTTCCAGCGATGGGCCCACCATACTGGAGGAAATACATGGCAGGGAGTTTTACCTGTCTGTGACAACACAGTGGACAGATCCAAACTCATTATTTGGTGAACTCGTCGGGCAGTTCTGCCGGCTCCTTGATGTGCATTATTGTGTATCAACAAATGTTCTCAGACAGCGGATGTAAATATTTTTCTGCAGAACCAGTCGGGCATAATTCAGCTTGATGGCACTGGGGATGGCAGCAGCTCCTCTGAAGATGAAGATTTTGATAATGATGACAATGATGATGACAATGAAGAGGAGCAGAATGAAGACGAGGCAGAACAGGGCGAAGAAGAGGTAATGGCTTTGTTCAGTTAAGTCGTTTTTGTTTGATAGTGGTAGATGCCTTGGCTTAAACACTTTTTATTGCCATGGTGTTTGGTTAGTGTGCTTGCTTCTTCATATTGAAATACATGAGAACATAGAAGGAACCACAAATTTCAGTTTTTAGATGGTTCCCTTCA
This sequence comes from Alviniconcha strummeri, assembly GCA_963584105.1. Lineage (NCBI taxonomy): Eukaryota > Metazoa > Mollusca > Gastropoda > Provannidae > Alviniconcha > Alviniconcha strummeri. Next base: position 20,055,997 of record OY757543.1, on the reverse strand, counting down.
TATTCAGGCTTATTGATGCTGGAATATATTTTTCATATTTAGAAGAAGAATGAATATTTTCGTCACTTCATCTCTAAATGAACCCTAATTCCTGAAGGGCAGGTGAAACTAACTGAAGCCTGTTGTCAGTGGGTGCTACTTGATGTGCAGTTGTTGCCATGCTACATAACATATGATTTCAACAATCACTGAAGATATGATCTACAGAAATGGTGTTATATGTGCAGCTGTTCTTAGCCACATGAATACCAAGCACAGAGGGATGAAGATGGGTGTGGAGCTGCCACTTGTGGCTAATATGGGTAAATGTAGCAGACAAGGCTCTTGTCCGTAAAATTGTGTTTGACTCTGCAGGAGCCGCTCAACTCTGCTGATGATGTTAGTGAAGAAGACCCCACAGAGCTGTTTGACTCAGAGAATGTGATTGTCTGCCAGTATGATAAAGTGAGTATCTGAACATACAATTTGATTGTCTGGCAATATGATAAAGTGTGTATTTGAACATACAATTTGATTATCTGCCAGTATGATAAAGTAAGTATCTGAACATACAATTTGATTGTCTGCCAGTTTGATAAAAAATGAGTATCTGAACATATTATGACGATGGCAGCATAGAAGATGAACTGCTCCTTTTTCTTTGACAGCATAAACTTTAACATAAAATCAGACTTTGTTTACATGGATGCTGCCAAAATATATCAAACTATATTTGTCTGGTTACATTGATCGTGAACCACTTTTGCTACGTTACAGGTGCCACACCAGTTTGAAAAATGTCCAATGCGATCACTGCCTGAGCTGCATTTGAGAGTTTGTAGTAACACTGATAAGCTTATGTCACCCAGTGTTGTAGCTATTGTGGCTGAAATTAGGGAACACAGATCAGTCCCCTCACAGTATGTCCTTTAGGTACCACCAGTTATTGCTTCACTATTTATGCAGAGGAAAATGTGATGTACTTCGGCATGTGTTTGCCTCATGCCATTCTGAATGTGGATCTTTTGTCCTCAGATAAACAGGAACAAGAACAAGTGGAAGTTTCACCTGAAGGACGGGATTATGAGTTTAAATGGAAAAGACTTTGTGTTTCAACGAGCCAATGGGGATGCGGAGTGGTAACCCCTGCATATGCGACATAGTGAGAATGTAAGAATGTTTGCTGCTTGCTCCGCTGTCATTGCTCATCATCTGCTGCAGGCTGGTTGGTCATCCATCGACTGAATGATTGAACTGGAGGCTGGTTGATCGTCCACTGACTACATGATTGAACATGTATGATTGTTGCTCCCGTAGAGCTTTTGATTGTGCGTTGGTGACACAGAGTCATTTTTATGTGGCAAGTACATTTAACACACTACAATATTTTGTCACAAAGAGCTTGCTGTGCTGGTGCGATCATTTCCAGTTGAGCTGATGATCATTGGGGTCAGTGACATGGTTTGGATGCAGAGTTGTGTGGCTGCTTGGACCTGCTCAGCTGATCATGGAAGTGTTTGACAGTTTGGTGGCATGTCTGAGATTTGGATGAAGATCTTGAACTTTAAAAGACTTTACCTCGTGATCACCTCATGGGCACACATAAGCGTCGCATGCACTGATGTGTGATTATTGGTGGAGGGATGTGTCTGCGTGTGTATGTACATCTGTGTGACTGTGGTATGCAACTCAAAGTGAATGTAATCTTTGGCATATAGATATCTTTTCCAAATGCATGTCTTGTTTATATTCCATGCAGAGTTAAGCAATGCTGTAATATGTCCTTAAAGTATGGGAGCAATTTTACCCCCACCCCACCCCATCACTCTGAACCTCCTGTTTTCTTCCAGGCACATTATGTCTGGAAACTATGAGATTTAAATACACGCACAGAATATAGTACCTCTACTACTACTAGCAGAGCCTCTGATGAATGACCTCCTCAAACTCAAAAGTGTTGGTGAAGGAATGCTTTTCTTTTCTGATCTGTATGCCCACTTTGGTCCAAGTTCACTGCCTGAATGTGACTGCTGTATGTACAAGTGTCAGTACATTGTTGAAGTGTCTGACCATATTGCCTGGGTGTATGTGAAATATTAGTCACAGTTTTACGTTCAGCCTTCCATGCTCTAAAACCGGCTGGAGAGATACATGCTTGCTTGATTTCGTTCATAATTTGATGTGTTGGTAGAGAGACTTGTGCATGCATGCATGCATATGTATATGTGTACAATTTGAAATGACATTTAATGATTGGTTTTGAATAGCAGTACCTCAGTGAAGAGATGGTCTATTATCATTTCAGTTAGAATCATTGTATCATCATGCAGATTATGGACGATTGAAGCAAGACTGCACAGATATAAAAAGACATAATTTTTTTGTAATATCTTTCATTTGTTCAGAGAACATTGCACATGCAAAAGAACATGCCACCATTCTTAATCTTAGCATGTTATGTGCCAGGAAGAGCTACCTTCATAATTTGATCAGAAACACTTAAGAATCATTTCCAGAGAATTGAATTGGGTGGTCTTGGAAAATAATAAAACTGAGTGGTTGTAAATTTGACAAGTTTACTGCCCAGTGATTGTGTCAGAAGGGTCAGTCCATCAGGGAAAAAAGTCACCCAAAAAGGGGTGGTCACGAAGCAAGGCGGTTGATACGCAGTTGTTTGAATCCATATGTTCAGTATTAATATAGTGGATGTGTGTGGAGGGGTGGGTGGGTGAGGGTGTTAAATACACAAAGCATGAATTCTAATGGCTGGTGTTTGAGAGGCCATCCACTGTACAAGCTTCAGCATGGGCTATTTCTCAGAATATATATATATAGGATATATCTGTCCAACTTTGCATGATGATACTATTTCTTTTTTCAACTTTGAGTGGCCCCAATAATTTTGATTAGTTGGCTGCTGATGTGTGGTAGGTGTGAAGTGTTTTGGGGGGGATGGGGATAAAATTGGAATCAGACTGTCCCATTTGTCCCAGCTTTTATTTTTGTTGGGACGATACCTGCTAAACCCTTTAGCCATCAGCAGGCATACTCTGTATGATGGTACATTATTGTGAACTGGTGCATCATGCGAAAAGACTGGGTTCCTTCCTTCTAGATCAAGGCCACAGAGAACTCCATGTTGAAAAATGACTGATTGTTCCGTATGGGAGCTGTTGACATTTTTGCAGCCAGATGTTCTGTATGGGAGCTGTTGACATTTTTGCAGCCAAATGCTCCGTGTGGGAGCTGTTGACATTTTTGCAGCCAAATGTTCCGTATGGGAGCTGTTGACATTTTTGCAGCCATATGTTTGGAATCAACACACAAAGGAGTTAATCAGCGCTCTCAGGAAGACTTCACATGAACAACAACAACAAAGACTTCAGTCGCCTACAGTAACTCTTACCTGGCATGTGAGTAAATACAAGCTACATAAACTCCACCAGAGGTACAGCCAAATGTTTGGTTTGCTCCGTGGAAGCTGCTGGACTGTCTGTAGCTATGCTTAGTATGGCTGTGCATTTTTACAAGCTAGAAGAATGTTGCACTAAAAGTTTGTAAACTTGTGCAAAGGTCCAAGTGACGGGCCAGATCCACTGGGTTTGTCCATCCTGGATCCCGTGAACTACTCAGTGTACTGATATCACACTTGGTCCTCCATGTTCTGATATCCTACTTGGTACTCCACATTCTGATATCACTCTTGGTACTCCATGTTCTGATATCACTCTTGGTACTCCATGTTCTGATATCACTCTTGGTACTCCATGTTCTGATATCACACTTGGTACTCCATGTTCTGATATCACACTTGGTACTCCACATTCTGATATTATGCTTGGTACTCCACATTCTAATATCACACTTGGTACTCCACGTTCTGATATATCATGAATGGTATAGAGGAGTAACTATCCCAGTACCACCTGGCCTGTCTGTCATGGTCAGAATGCACCTGCCTCAGCGCCTGCGTTGCCCATGGTGATTCGCTGAACAGTTGTTGCATCCACATTACATACTTTCCCTGTAGCATGCCCCAGCCACAGTGGACAGTGCTGCTTTGTATTCAGCATGGTGGGACCATTTTAAAAAAATTGCTTCCTGCCCCGTCTGCATTTTTGTGTGGCCTGTACTCTTATTTATTAGTTGTATAATGTAATAACCCCCACCCACCCCGCAGAAGTATACATTTAATCAGGCGGATTAATTGGTTCACCACAAACATGAGGAGCTTTGACTCCTTCAGTTGGTAACTCGTGTCTTATTAAATCCAAATAGTTTGATTGATGTGACTCATGGGGTGCACCCACGTGTGTAGACCCAAACCTGCCATCTGGTTACACTCTCAGGTTAGAACATACTAAAGGTTAAGAATGAGCATCTTTTGATTGTATCAAACAAGATCATCATGTGTATATTATTGGCATCTATTCCCAGGCAATGATGAATGAATAGCTATGCTTTACAGTGAGGATGTGGAAGTAACATATCTTGTCTGATGTGTTTCTGAAAACGGCATTGATCATTGATGGGATGTGCTGTCCTGAGTCAGTTGCCTTTCATGTTACTAGTTGCAAGACGGAATGAAGCGTTACAAACAACATAACCAGACATACGGTGGGGGGTGGGGGGGTTATTATGTCAGCAACAACCTTGTTTGTTTTAATGAAATTCTCCTTTAAGCTGTTGCATTAAAAAAAATCACCATTACATTTAATACGGTTGTGG